>OY731404.1:68706200-69098700 GCA_963425845.1 Sphenostylis stenocarpa | reverse complement strand
ATTTTAAAATTTAAATAATATTTATATATAAAATAATAAAAATAATATATTATTTAAATATATATTAAATTATCTAAATATATTTAAATAATTATTAAAAATATTAAATAATAATTAGAACATACACTTAGTGATTAATATACATATCATTCATAAGGGTCAAGTATAACTAGATAGTAAATATACATAAAGTCATCCCAAAATACACCTAACAAGGGTTCACAATACCAGAGCAAACAAACTAACTAGACAAACTAATTATACAACCTAATTAAAGAGGAGATATATTCAGTACATCCACTAAAATGAAGTATCTCTTGTAGCATCGTAGTGGTGTCCGATCAAGTCTTCTACTTAGTACTTGCACTCGATCGTATTTAAACTTTACTTGGAGATGATACCGGGATGAGTTGTGTTCAACGTCACCTATGCAAACATTTCATAATAACAATACATGCACAGAAAGGGTAAGACAACTTTATATTCACTTAGAGCATGCAAATAACATTGGGTTAATTAGAAATTACATATACAAACATACTAGTAATCAGCACACAAATGATATGATATTATGAATGCAATGTATTCACTAATCTTTTCTAGGACACATCCTAGTATGCAAGACCATGGGGATCCCAAAACCACTTTCTCTTTTCTTTTCTTTTCTTTTTTCTTTTCGAGAAGGATCAGGAGTTTCACTGGAACCTCTCACCGCCTTGCGGTAGTATACTCATAATTACTTGTCCAGCTCAACTGATCATGAGAAACCCTGGGACTTTAGTCAGGATAATCAAGCTTGGTAGTGAGAGTCTCACAGCTTAGGTAGCGAGCCTGAGCCATATATGAGCTCGATCACACTCAATCATCCCCGAGGTTAGCATGGAGCCGACCTCGATTTTCTATATCCTCCTCATACACTCAATCTCCGACTCATGAACATGATGCATGACTTATCATAACTTCTTCACACTCTTTCAAATTTGTTTCACCTCATTATACTTAAATCACATCTTAACTTCTTCAAAATAATACTAGGTTATTTCTTAAGAAAAATCGACGAGTTTCCCCAGTAAATCGGACATTCCCAAAATTTTTAACACCTGTAAAATAACCAAAAACAACCCAGAACACTTCTACTTTTTACCAAACCATCCTTCCAACTCATCATATTCATCATCACTCAAAATCATAATTTTCTCAATTTTAATTTATTTTTCTTAAATAATAATAATAATTGCAATTAATTTCCTCAAAATTATTAAAAATTCATTTTCACTTACAATTACTTGTTTTCTCCTAGATCAAAATTATTCCAATACTTTTGAAAAATATTTATTAATTAAATAAAAATATAAAAATTCACTTCATAATTAAATTATAAAATTCAATTTAATATATAAAAAAAATAGTTTTCTTTCTCACACCTTTCCTCCATTCCACCAAATTATACAATGCAATTCTATATGCTAATCCATCTTAACAAAAACATTGCACAATAATTTTCTACTTATCATGCTTCATAACATACATACAATATATCTCAATAATCAATTTAAAGCAATTATCAGAATACTAATTAAACATAGAAATAGGCTAATTCTCAATCTAAATTAATCAATAAATCATATAAAATTACTAATGATTAAGCAATCGATTCAAACAACATTCATGGATGTCTTATAATCATACAAGGTCCCATACATTCAAGTTGCTCCATTTAGAAGCCATAAATTTCACATAATCTTAAAACTTTAAAAATTCATCAAAAATAGAAATGACATTCAAATAATTCCAAATAAATTTCTAATTAACTTAGAAGTAAGAGACTTCTTCTCAATGCTATTTCAAGCAAAAATGAATTATAAAAGTTATCCTACCCCTTACCTTATGTTGTAACTTGGTGAAGAGTAACTCTTGATCAAATAATCTATCAAGTTTTTGGGTCTCCTCTTTGCACCTCTAAGTAGTCTCCTACATGCCAATTAAATACCCCAATTAAATCCTTAATTCCAACCATATTATACCTCTAAAATCTCACCTCCTTCATAGCCTAAAATTCTAAAATTCAAGACTATGGTTCTTTGAGTTATAAAATCATTTCTAGGGCCTAAATTGATGCTAATGGAATTAATACAAGTAGAAGAGAGTAATGGAAGTAATACACTTAGAGTAGGAAGAATCCTAATAACAAATATGGACAAGGTTCAGTATTTCATAATTTTCTAGAGTTATATAAGCTGTTTTGGCATGAGGTAAGAGCCAAAATTTCAATAACTTAATTACCTACAATATTGATGAAGGAAATAAATTCAAATACCCTGTAGAATAAATGCAGTTTTTCAGTTTACAGTAGTTGTTTCCAACATGGTTCAACTACAATAACACTCTGAACATGCCTTGGTAATTTGACTATAACTCATGCTACACATAAGGTATTGACATGAAACAAATTTCTAAATTTCGGAAATATAATTTCCTACAACTTTTATGAAGAAATCAAGTCCTAATTTCACACGTATCAATCCCAATAATTCAAAAACCGAGGCTGTTGAAACAGGGCAACCTCTTAACTTCACAGCTATAGCACTTGACAGTAAAATGAACATAACTTGAGCTACAAATATCCGTTTGATGTGAAACAAGTTTCTAAATTTTTATAACTTAAAGGGCTACAACTTTTATGAAGATACTAATTCCTAATTCTGTTCACAAACGTCCCAAAATTTAATGAACAGTGGCTTACGAATTAGGGTGCTTAAGGTTTTTAGCTTAATCACTTCTAATCCTCAATTCTAAGTATTATTCTACTGTCTTAGGTGTAAAACCTACAATAACACTCTTTTTACTCCCATTCAAGCTTAACCAAGTGAGGAAAAAAATTGAAAATGCACCGTTTTGAAAAATAAAACGGTAGAAATGTAGAGGAGATTGAGATAAACCAACTTATCTATTGAAGTTTCTCAAGAAAATCAATATTTCCCCCTCAAAATCAAACTTCAAAGTGAGGAAGGTTTGAGAGAAAGCGAGAAATGAGAGAAAGGAAGAAGTCACGGGAAGTTGCAGAGTGAGTGTCTGTTTCAAAGTCAAAATCTAAATTTTAAGATATATTATTATTTTATTATATATTTTTTTAATTTTTTAAAAAAAATTCGAAAAATCACAAATAATCTAACAAACATAAAACTCTGTAGTCACTTTCCCCAATTCCTAATAATTTAATTATTAAAATTTTGACAAAATTTTTAAAGGTACTAAGAATTAGGATGTTACATCGTCGTCGTTGTGGAACTCGGACATCACTTTGGAGATTAAAATTTTCTTAACATTATTATCAATAATTTTATTTTTCAATTTTTATTACCAATGATTATGTTATTTTTAATATTATACATTAAATTTTGTCAATTTTTATTATTTTTTATTTTTAAGTTTATTTTATATTAATAATAATAATTTTTAATTAATTAAATAATATTTTTACTTTATTATTTTAAAAAAATAATTTTAGCATGAATTTTTTAATATAATATTTATAATTTATCAAATAAAAACTATTACATAAATTTTTATAATATAATATTTAAATTTTTAATATATTACCTAAATTAAAATTTTATTTATTCTACTTTTTTCTAAAATTATAACTTAAATAATTCATATAATAAAAAAATATATAAATTTTAAATTTCCTATTAAAAAATAAAAGAATATAATAAAAATTTATTATTTAATATTTTTAATATTATTTAAATATATTTAAATAATTTAATATATATTTAAATAATATATTTTTAATTATTATTTTTTATATAAATATTATTTTAATTTTAAAATTAAAATTTTATTTTTATTATTATTTTTATTATTTTTAATTATATATTTTATTTAAAAAAAGGTGATAAGTTTAAAGTTGAAATTCGGTTTACAGGAAACCGAATTCCAAGTATAATAGTAAAAGAGATTCATTTCATCAAAAGTTCTATTACGTATATATATAATATAATAATATTATTTTAGTAAAAAAAATCATGTTTATGCTTATATTTTAGTTTTATATTTTTTAATAAATTTGATTTTTCTCTTTATATTTAAAAAATAATTAATTAGTCATCTAATTTATAAAAATTATATAATATTTTTTAATATTTAAATTTATCATTTAATAATTATTTTTAGTTTAAGACTTAACAAAATATTAAATATATTTTTACTTTATATTTTATATTTAAATTTAATGTTGAATAATATTTTCTATTATGAAATTAATATAAGAATACTAAATTTACATATATTTTTGTAATTTAAAAACTAATGTATATATATTAGGAAGAAAGGGTGTCTTCAAAAAAGGTGTTTGGCAACACGTGTCGGGAACAAGGTGCGGGTCTACGATCAAAGTAGAGTGAAGAGGAACATGCTAGATTTCCCTCCCATCGTTTTTCTGAGGCCGAAAAACCAAACCAACTCTGATACTGCTATGTTTCACTGTGACGGAAGACCGAAAGGCGACGCGTAAGCCTTTCTCCCCACAATAAATCAGGGTTTCAGCATCGAACAGACCCTTTTCTCACACCCAAAGAGAAAGCCTTGGTTTAGATGAGTTGGTCTCAACAATGGGTTCTGATTCCAATTTGGGAGGGTCACCCTCAGCATCCTCGCCCAGTGCCAAGCGCACCAGAGATCCCGAAGAGGAAGTTTACCTTGACAACCTTCGCTCTCACAAACGATACCTAAGCGAGGTTACACACATCATTATCTAATTTTCCCTTTTTGTCGTTTTATTATTACTTCATTTATTTTAATGTTTTAACACTAACCTACTTTCTTAATTGTTTTTTGTTTGTCTGTTTGTTTTCACTAAGTTAGAATTTTAATCATTTTGCATTTATCTTTGTGAAATGCCATGCCATGGGGCTTTCATGTTCTGCGTTTCTCACTGTGTTTATTTTAATATGTTTGAGAATCTCGATTTAATTTATGAATAATTGGCTTGTTTTAAGTATTGTTTAAATTTGAGACTTGTCTTGAGCGTTTTTTATTTTTGTATTTTACGCATTGTTTAGTTTGCATAACTGAGCTGAAACATAACATCAAAAGGTTCATTTTATGTTAAAACATGTGCTTGATTTAGTCATACATCTTTGTTTGGATTGATACCTTGTGATTTTAAAAATTTTATTTTCGTGTATGGTTCTGGTGCAGTCAAATGAAATGAACTATGATTAAATTAGAGTAACTTACAATAATTGTTTCTTTGCCCAGATAATGGCATCCAGTCTCAATGGATTGACTGTTGGGGACTCAATTCCTGATAATCTCATGGAATCTCCAGCAAGGTCTGAAAGCATGTTCTCTTTCAGGTAAAATCATGGCTGCTTTTCCTGTGTAAGAATCATTCACACTTTGGAGTTTTATGAATATCTATTTCCGTGGTCGAGGTTTGTTTTGTTGCATTTCAGCAATAGCAGTTGGATATTGAATAGAACTTGTATAATGTAGGATCAAGCTTCTAATTGCTCTGGACATGATTTATAGTTGCATTATTACGTTTAACATACATGTTTTGGTTTGGTAGTGTAGGCTAACTTTGGAGCTCTTCTGTAAATTATACTATTTTCATCTTTCTTATGACTTTTGGGATTCTTCTTCTCTCCATTATATGTCAGAGTGTGGTTAAAGTTCGTAAATTCGTCATTTATCCATTGAAAGATACAGCAGTTAGCTCTGTTGGTTGCTCTAATTGCAGAGTGCTTGAAAAATAATTTTCACCTGTAGTGATGCGTGCCGTTTTGCTTTAAATTTATTTTCATGGGGTGGTGCTGGTCAATCACTTCACTTGGTACTCTTTTATTTACCCTTATGTGGCTATGTAATGTAAATTATGAATAATAATGGGTAGGAGTAGGGACTAGCAATCACAACCTGATACTTTCTAACCATTAGAAAGAATTTGATCCACCCTAGATTCAAATGTATATGGTGATTATCTTTTCCCCCATATATCTTAATCCTGATAAATAGGCAACTCATCCGACTCAACAACGCGGATCTTAGGTTCAATAAAATATAAAGCTACAAATAGATCATGGAATCATGCATGACTGTTTTTTGTGGAGGAGGGAGAGACAGAAATTGAACTAGCAAGTAGGTCTAGTTTGCATAGTATTTGCTAGATTTCTTTGGCAAATTTCCAGCTGTGTTAACTGTGAATTGGCTCTGGTCCATAGATATGTTACCTGATTTCTCTTGCAGTATAAATATCTTAATCATTTTCCGCTGTCTTTATATGATCCAACATCTATTGGAAATATTTTTAAATACACACACACACACACACACAAAAATGATCATGTGTGATCAAAATTGTTGCTAACTCCACGTATTTGTTGTTGTTTCATATCCTATATGCTGGAATAATTGGTACATATTCATATGTATAAGAGCATGTGTGTTTCTATATGGTGTATCTTAGTTTATGGTAATATTCAAATTTTGTAATAAACATGACTGTAGACAGCTAAAGAAACCTCTAAATTAAACGAGTGCACTTAGATCGTTCTTAGCCAATTAGTCATATATGGTTTATTATCATAAATGCATAATTTTTAACATAGTCAACATGTCCCGCACACATAAAATTCCATATCTATTATCAAATGTTGAAAATTCTAATACATTAAGGTTCATAGGGTTAACCAAAGAATCAAATTTATATGGGGGTATAACTAGAAAAGCATATAAGTATATTAATGTTATATAGTTCAGAGATTAACAATTAGGACCGAAAAAAATAGTTTTGGTTTCTTATTTGATTTTCTTATATTAATTTTGATGGTTTGAAAACTGCAACAGTTTAATTTGGTTTTAAACATCCTGACACGAATATTGAACTGCAGCAATATGTTTCCTATAATTTCTTTCGTTGAATTTAATTTCAGAGATGATATGTCTTTACAATATTCACCTATGTCAGAAGATTCAGATGACTTGAGGTTTTGTGAGACCCCAGTGCACAGTTGCTCATCCCAGCCCGACAGTCTTCCCAGTAGTCCAGTTTCTCCACACAGGTACCAAAGACCGCAGAATGTATTATCTTCGGCACCTTCTTCAAGTTCAAATGCTTCACATGGCTCCACAGTTTCCACTGCTACTTGCCCCACCCAGCCTCGTCAACGAGGGTCAGATTCTGAAGGGCGTTTCCCATCATCGCCAAGTGATATATGCCACTCAGCTGACCTGAGAAGAGCTGCACTTCTAAGATCTGTGCAGATGAGAACACAACCTTCTGGCGCTGCATCTTTGGACCTGCCTTTTGGTTCTAACCAAGACCCTGCTCCTAACATAGATACGGAGGAAAGATCATGCTCATATATGAAATCTCTAGTTGACGAGAGAGAGTATTGAGAAATGAGGAATTAATTTGCATTGCTGGTACTTAGTTAATGGGTTTTCTAAATGTTAATTTTGCTGTACTGGACGATCCTCAACTCAGCGTCTCCATTGCGAGATGGTCGTTTCGGCAGTAAAGTGTTGGTCTTTCTATCTTATGATGGGAATTTTTGTTCTCCCGCGTTAGCCCATTCTTTTGCCCAGCACTACGTAGTAAATATTCAATACAGTTTGTATGTTTCGGAATTTTAGCTTTCCATTTTGATTTTCATTGGTCTATTTTAATGTGTTGATGACTGGTTATAAGAAAATTGACCACAAGAATTGAATAAATCGTCATGCAACATACGTCTACCATCAAATAGCTAAAGGAGCAGAAGGTAAAAGACAAAAGTTATCTCAAAATTTTAAACCGCTCGTGTGTAATACAATGGGAGAAGAATAGTAATCTTTCAACCCCAAACAAGATAGGTCATTAATACAGACTCAAATTAAGAACTACAAGTCTCCATGTCGAATCTCTCCCAGCAATTTCGATATCAAAGTCTCATAAGCAGGAGCCGCAGTGGTCACAGGATTCCAATAAAGATGGTTAATTGCACCAATGACTCAAGCATACGTAGACAAGATATTTTTCTTTAGAGTTAACTCGTCGGCCTTCGCAGGGCTAACAGACTGCATCAATCAATCAATCAATCAATACAATCGAGTAGCCCGATTATGCCTTCAATTTTTCATCTAACTTTACAACAAAATGTAATTATTGCAAAACAATTATTTCAAAAAAACAAAGTGATTCCCAGACTTGAAATTTAAACAATATAGCATGTTTGGATTAGCTTCACAGTGAAAAAATTAATAGTGTTTGGACTAGCTTTACAGTGAGAAAAAAATAATAATTTTTTTAGGGTGAAGGTGAAGCATCAATGGTGATTCTACTATATCAAGTATTAATTATCCAAGGGGAATATCACTAGTACCTTGTCAAGTATGCGCTGTAGGCGCTGGATTTCGTTTTTAGCATAATCGGAACCTTTTCCCAAGTAATTCTTGGCAGCTTTCAAGTATATCTTCCCGTAACTGATAATAGAAAAGTCAATTGGATTATTGCATCTAGTTCTCTTATTTTGGGCAAATATTACAGAATATATGCAATACCAGTAATACGAATTAAGCTATTCTCAAGTGACAAATAAAAGCAAATGCTACTCATAAAATATTATAGAGGATGATGTTTATCCAAGTTACCTTGAGGCTGAACCCTGAAGCTTCTCAACTTCTTCCTCCATTCGGGTAAACACGGATTTCTTCTCTTCATCGCTACTGGCAGCTACAAACTCCTTCACCAAGACATCCAAGCTTTCTACTATACCAGCCTAGACAGTACCAAATGTATGAATAAGATGCCAAGTGCAACAATTTTAACTTCCATCCCCCACCCAAAGATAAAACAAAATAAAACTCTAGCTTTTCCTCATTAATGTGAATTCACTAACTTGGGAAGTTAGTTGTCCTTTTCCATCACGACTTGTTCCGGATTTCTCATTGATAAAAGCAACAAAGTCATCCAAGTCTCTTCCACCTCCGTACTCTTCACCAGCTTTGTTGCCCTTTGGAAAGAACTTCAAGGTAGGAAATCCACTCACATCGTACCTGCATATATATTATTCCAGCAAACTTCAATTAACATGTTGTAGTCTTCAACCTTTACTGTTCGCTTAATGTTTTTTGTTTTCCTAACCACTGTAAGCACATTAGACATGTATCCACCTCATAGCAGTAATAAAACATCCATCTGATTCATAGTTCCTATATTATTTTCTCTTCTTGCTAGATGATATCAAAGCCCATATCCGAATTACACTAAAATATATTTCCTGAACAGGTAAAAGATTCACATATTCCATCATGTTACATCACGAAAAAAGAGGCAACTATGAAAGAGCACTATGCAACAAACACATCAGTCTAAGGACCTCTAAAAGTAATTTTAGAGCTACTGGCCTTCGCCTCTAAAGTTTGATTTGTCAGAACCACTTAGCAAAATAGATCAGATGAATAAAACTCACTTTTCAGTCAGAACCACTTAGCAAAAAAGATCAGATAAATAAAACTCACTTTTCAGCCAGATCCCTATATTTATCAGCGTCCAGATTTGCAATAACTACATTTTCCTCCAATTTAAATGCTGTGGCAACTTTCTCGTAAGTCTGAAGGTAAAAAGAGCATAGTCAGGTTTCACATTATTGGCTTTACAAAAATGGAAGGCCTCAACCTTAAATTGACAACATGGAATCCTCAAAGATATACTTACAGGGGCAAGACTTTTGCAATGTCCACACCTAGCAGAATCGTAAAATTTATTAGATCTAGCAGTATATGATTTTAAACTAATCTGTAATGTAAACTAAGTTTTAAGAAATTTTAGACCAAAAAAAGCATGAGTTAAAGATAAAAACTGAAACAAAACGAAAATTATTGCTGAATACCATGGTGCATAAAACTCAACCAACACATCTTTGGCTTCATCCAAGACAACCTCGTTAAAGTTTTCAGGTGTTAGGACCACTACATTGGAAGGAGCTGTAGCAATCTTCACATTTGTTCCTGCAAATATTTTCTAGTTAGGAAATCCAATAAAAATTGCAAGCCTGCGCATAGAAGACAAAGGGAAAACCAAATACAGTTGATAGGGCAAGTGTGTACATCAATGTTATTCTAAGATATGAACGAAACCTAAAAGTTAGTGACTTTGTAAAGTCTATCCCACTTAAAAATACTTTTCTTTTTTTCAGAAGCTGGTGCGAGATGCTCTTGATATGTCAAATTCTAGATACTACATTCCCTAATAAGTTACATAAACACGTTAATATCATAAATCACATTGCCTTTGCCTTTAAAGATATCATAGCTCAAGGCTTCAGAAACGTCAAACAGTACCTTCTTCTGTATTCACAAACTCAGCAAGTGATTCGGCGGTGCGTGGCCCTTCATACCTGTGGGAATTTTCCAAAATAAAGTATTGAATGCGAAAGTTATGATAGATGTGAAAATGACAGATAAATAACCATGAGACATAAAATCATTTCAATGTTATATGACAATAGCCAAGATCTCCTCACTTTTTGGGTTCAAGAGATCCTTTTGGAAACCACTGAATTGTTGGGTACCCAGAGACTCCATATTTGCTGCACAAACTCTTGTGCTCATCACAGTCGACCTACAATACATTAAAAAGTATGCTCGTTGACAAAGTATGCCACCTTTTTATGAATGTTCCTACCCCTTCTAGGTATAATTTAAGTTTACTATATGTGTGTGTGTGTGTGTGTGTATATATATATATATATATATATATATATATATATATGTAAGAGAGAAGAGAGAGAGAGAGTAAAGGAAGGTAGGCGTCATTCAGTAAGAAGAAAATTAAGAGCTCACGAAAAAAGAAAAGAAAATCCGGGTGCTTATATAGTATATGTTAAAGTTGTAGGTACTTCAAAAAGAACATTCTCTACACCAAGAGTGTATCGATAAAATAAAATACACAGACTATCATATATAGACAAAATACCTAAAGATTAGAAAATACCACAAAACAAATTAAATAAACAGAAAAAATGCAAATAATATTCAAGGTTTTGAAAGAAACACCAGGCTGCTGACCTTGCCAATTAAAACTGATTTGGCTTTCTTGAAGCTGCTACCAAGCTTTTCATACTCTGGAGCTAGCTTTTTGCAGTGTCCACACCTATTATGATAAATGAGGGGGGATTTGTAAACATAACAACATTAGTGTACCCGCGTAACATAAGGAAATTACTCAGTAATCAGTAAGATGAATATGTTATTCTCGCAGAGTTTGTAAACATATAATGAATGATTGTCTTGAAGGAAAAGTAATTATCTGTTTTCCCTATTTTCTTTAAACCCCTCCCCCTCCCCACTCTCTTTTGGAAGATACCTTCCTCTTCACTGTATATGTCCTTTTCAATTCAATCAAAGGAATATAAATTAAATAGCTTCTATTTAACCCAAAGAAATCACATTGACACACATAATCTTTATCGTAAACTATGAATTCAGTGATTAGTGATTAGCTAATTTACGTACTACATCAATCCAAGGTACACAAACTTACAGTTTACCCTATACCATTTTATACCTTGATACTTATCTTTACGACTTCTACAAGTGTACATTTAGTACATGGGACAAGGCAAAAACTGACACCTGGAATTAGAATTTTAATTACCATGTTTGAAAGTTATTTTACAAACGGAATGTGATTCAAAGACCAATTCCATGAAATTCTACCGCCTAAAATTAAACCTTCCTAATGTGTAATCTTTCCCCTTTGAATCACAACTCATAACTTCACTCCTGATTTTTGTTGTCCCTGCAGCCATCCCCGTCACCTACACCGGCACCATTGTTGCTATTGCCATCTTATACCTCATTGACACAAACACCTCTTGGCTCATGACCACAACCATGATACACTACCATTATCATCATTGTCACCTATGGACCTTTTATTTTTTCTAACTCAAAGCCGATATAACCCCCGAACAATGTCTACTACCTAAACGAAACTGGATTCAATCACAATTCTCTGCTCAGATATTTTGCACAACCCAAACATAAAAGTTGATCCTGAACCAGTTCCAATTGTGACAAAAATTAGAATTGAATTTACAATTCTAAATTACAATTCCAACTTGATGCGTCAAGTGGATCCTAAAAGTTTCTATTGTTCGGTCTTGCGTGTTTCTTTTCCTCTCTCAACTATGAAAAGGATGACAGTTTATAGTAAGCTTAATTGCAACTTTTAGTCCATCTTGTATAATTAGAAGGGAATTATTCTCTAATTGTTGAACCAAAGGAACCAATGACTATAGTCGACCAGTAATAAATTAGTAGAATCTAAACAAAGTACATAATAGTTTTAATATAATTAATTAATTTCAAAAATAAGTTCACGGAAAGACAAACTAAACTAAAGGACGCTGCTCTAAAAGAATCTATAAGAACTAAACTGCACCAAAAGTCAAAGTGACATCGTATCGTATCATCTAGAAGTCATTAACTAACTACAAACCAACAGAAGGTAAACCAACAAGCTGAAACGCATAGCGCAAAGAACGCGATAGGTTCGAAGCGAAAAAAGGAAAAACACCTGAATCAGTCAACAAAACCCTACCAAACGATTTGAAAACAATCATGGAAGAAGCAATAGTTGATAGAAACAGCGAGGAAGGGATCGAGAAGATTGCAAGTTACCAAGGAGCATAGAACTCAACGAGAGCTCCTTTGTCCTGACCAACTTCCTTCTCGAAGTTCTCTTCAGAGAGCACAACGACGTCGTCTGCTGAGGCCGATAGGAACAGTAGAGCAAATGCTAAAGCTCCAAACGCTATTCTCCTGCTCCAGATCTGATTCTTCTCCATCTTCTTCTTCTTCTTCTTGGTATTCTTTCTTCTCGATTTCAGCTCAACTGCTCCGGCACGTGCAGGGTTTTATGCGAAACCCGTTTGAAGTAGTAAGTGTATCGGTGCCGTTTCGGTCACGTGTCACCGTTTTATTGCATCTCTTTTGTCATTGAAGTCATCGTTGGCATATGCATTTCTCTCTCTGTGTTTCCACATCATACTACTTACCTATGACGCCTCTTCGTTGACGTGGCAATCGCTGAGAGGAACACAGTGTCAATACTCAAATTATCTGAGCCACGTGGAAAGAAAATGTCTGCTCGTACAATATACGTATCTATACATACTCTGTAATTATACAGCCACAGTGCATAATATTTCTTTTTATTTGCTGGTATTTTTTTTGTTAATTTAAACTTTTTTATCCGTTAACCAAAAAAAACTTTAAATATATTTTTATAATTATTATTATAAATTTTAATGACTATATCATATGTAATAATTAAAATAATAATGAGACTCTTATTTTTATTTAGTAAACTCATAACAAATACGTAGATATGGGAAATTAAAATTAATATATATATATATATATATATTAATTAAAATATTCACATTTTAGACATTATGTGTCTATTGGGAAAATATTTATTTATATCATTCATTATTAATTTTATTATCTGAAAGACTTGTTTTTTTATGGTTGTTATTTTAATGATCTAATAGGATTTTTTTTATTTTGAACTCTAATTTTAGTTGGTTATTTTTCATTTTTATTGTAAACGTAAATAAATTTAATCTATTTTTCGATCTTTCCTACTTAAAAACGTAATTTTGTAGTTTTACTTAAAAATCATCCCTAATAAAATGCATTAAATTATTTTTAACTAGATAAGTAAGAAAATTGTTAAACATTTCTCTTAAAATTAATATATGATATGGGTTAACTTTAATTATATATAAGTATTAAAAATAAATGTCTCCTTAAGTGAAGAGTAATGAGATCTCTTATCAACTAGATATATATTAGCATATAACCAATGTAACATAACCTGTTAATTTATATATGGAATTAAAAATTGAGAGGAGTAGTCGGTATCCTATAAAGACACTAAAAAACTTTTAAGATGAAAATTATGTTATAAATGTTATATTCATACATGTTCGAAATGTAAATTATAATATTTATTTTAATATCAAAATAAAAAACAAGAGAAATTCTTTCTTTAAGATATGAACAAATGGAAGTTTAACTTCCAAGGAAGTCCTTTATGGAATCTCTCAAAATTTGATCAATTTATTTATTCTTTTTTTACACGCAAAAGAATATAATTTTAATTTAAAAAAATCAACAGAAAATTATTTTACCCTTCTTTACTTGTCATAATATACTAGTTAATGATAAACTAAGAAAAAATAAATAACATTACAATCTATTTTTATTGACCAATTAGAATTACCTCCAAGGATCTATAATTATCTCAAAAGATCCAATATTCATACATTATTAGAATTTTTGAATAATAGTCAAGAAGACTTTTTGAAAATTGAACATTTTCGCATAAAAGATACAAAATCTATATTGGACATTTTAAAAATAGAAAAACAGTTTGCATAATTTTAAAATCTATTGAAATAGAATTTTGTTCAAAAAAATTCTAAATTAAAAATGAAGAGTCAAGGTCAAAATATGTAATTTAAATATTAAGAATAAATCCAAATGTTCAGAATATATCTAAAATAGAATAGATGTATTTATGGATTAGTCGGTTCAAAATTAATTCTCCCTAGATAGACAATATAGATGTCATGATATTTTATTTAAAATTTAATTCAAAATGAAATCAATCTTCTAGGTTTAAAAAAGACCCAATGTTATGGATTTTTCAATAGGTAATGTTGCTCCAATTAGGGGTGTCAATATGGGTTCTAACCCGTGAGCCAACTCGGCTCACCATGGGTTTGAACCGGGTTGGATTCAATTTTTATTTCTACCGATTATGGGTTAAAAATGAACCTGACTCACTTTACCCACGGGTTAAATGGGTTCGAGTCAGGTTACAGTGGGTTGACCCACAACCCACCATTAATTTTAAAATTTAAAAATAATTATAATAATATATTAACCCTAATTAATCATTTATTTTAAATTTTAAAAATAATTATAATACTCTATTAACATTAATTGATGTTATCCTGCCTCACCTCTACCCTACATTGTCGCTACCGCCCAAACCATCACTCAAGCTTGTTATTAGTTGTTCGTCGCACCACTACGTTTGTCGCTACACTTAGGTCACTTGTCTTATCATCTGTCTATCGCACTACTACACCACAATGTCCACTGTACCACTTTCAAAGGTAAGAATTTGTACCACAACCTAGAGATTGGATTGATGAATCTTTATTTGGAAATTGTAACATTGTGTTAATAATATCTTACAATGCAATTATATATATATATATATATTTATATATATATATATATATATTTATATCATTTAAAAAATTAAAAAAATATGGGTTAGTGAGCCAACCCACCTAACCCACCAACCTGTGGTGGTTTGAGCCGGGTTGTAAAATTTATGGCTCGCCAAAAAGTGAGCCGGGTTGAACTCACCTATTTTCAGCTCAACCCATAGTGAATCAACCCGTGTGAGCCGGGTTGACTCACTTTGACACCCCTAGCTCCAATACCTAACCAAAGAGCAACTATAATACCAATCAAATTTTAAAAATAGAAAAACATTTTGCATAATTTTTAAATCTATTGAAATAGGATTTTGTCAAAAGAAAAAAATTCTAAATTAAAAATGAAGAGTCAAGGTCCAAATATGTAATTTAAATATTTAGAATAAATCCAAACGTTCAAAATATATCTAAAATAGAATAGATGTATCTATGGATTAGTAAGTTTAAAATGAATTCTCCCTAGATAGACAATATAGATGTCATGATATTTTATTTAAAATTTAATTCAAAATGAAATCAATCTTCTAGGTTTAAAAAGACCTAATGTTAGGGATTTCTCAATAGGTAATGTTGCTCCAATACCTAACCAAAGAGCAACTATAATACCAATCAAATTTTAAAAATAGAAAAATATTTTGCATAATTTTAAAATCTATTGAAATAGGATTTTGTCAAATTTCTTATTTTTTCTAAATTAAAAATTAAGGGTCAAGGTCAAAATATGTAATTTAAATATTTAGAATAAATCCAAATGTTCAGAATATATCTAAAATAGAATAGATGTATCTATGGATTAGTCGGTTCAAAATGAATTCTCCCTAGATAGACAATACATATGTCATGATATTTTATTTAAAATTTAATTCAAAATGAAATCAATCTTCTAGGTTTAAAAAAGACCTAATGTTAGGGATTTCTCAATAGGTAATGTTGCTCCAATACCTAACCAAAGAGCAACTATAATACCAATCAAATTTTAAAAATAGAAAAACATTTTGCATAATTTTAAAATCTATTGAAATAGGATTTTATCAAATTTCTTATTTTTTCTAAATTAAAAATGAAGGGTCAAGGTCAAAATATGCAATTTAAATATTTAGAATAAATCCAAATGTTCAGAATATATCTAAAATAGAATAGATGTATCTATGGATTAGTATGTTCAAAATGAATTCTCCCTAGATAGACAATGCAGATGTCATGATATTTTATTTAAAATTTAATTCAAAATAAAATCAATCTTCTAGGTTTAAAAAAGACCTAATGTTAGGGATTTCTCAATAGGTAATGTTTCTCTAATACCTATCTAAAGAACAACTAATACCAATCAAAAAGATAGTGGTTGCTATTTTTTCAATAGGTAATGTTGCTCCAATACCCATCTAAAGAACAACTATAATACCAATCAAATCAAAAAGACAGTGGTTGCTATTGGAGAAATGGATTTAAAATGAAATCAATCTTCTAGGTTTAAAAAATTGGCTTTTAACATCAATTGTTAAAATCAATCTTCTAGGTTATCACTAGTAGGATTTAAACTCAATACCTTGGAGTTTGAGACTCGATACTCCAACCACTAGGCTACTCTGGATTTATCGATAATAACTTACAAATAAATTATATTTATATACAAATAAATGTATATCCGTGTAAATATAAAATATATAAATACAAATATATATATATATATATATTGATATATTTATATATATTTATATGTTGGATGTGAGGGCGCACTCGAGGGTGAAAGTGTGTGTCGAGTGGGTGTTCAAAATTTAATGACAGAATATAATTTTTATAATTTATTTATATAATGATATAAAATAAATTTTTTTCTTTATTTATTTTTATTTTATTTTAATTTATTCTTTTTATCTTCTTTTCTTCTATTATTTAATTAAAATTCTTATATTAAAATAATTTTTTCAATATTAAAAATACTTAAATATTTATTTTTAAAATTATTTAATTTAACAAATTATTATAAATTAATCTAATTATGATTAAGGGTGCAGCTATTCCAACTTGGGCGATGGAGGTTGATTCGCTGCAGTTTGGTTCGCAGAATAAGGGACGCGAGGATGGGTGAAGGGAAACGGAGGTTAGGGATTCGATTAGGGAGGGAGATTGGAGGGACGGTGGTTTTCGCGACTGCGATGGGGGCAGGGGAGTAGGCGAATAAGGTTTTGGTGAAGGGATAGTTGGAAGTGGCAGAGCTGAATTTCGATGGTTGAGTTGAGCGTGACTAGCTTGCAGTGGGCGATTGATGTGGTGCGGTGAAGGGGCAAGAGAATAGATTTGGGAGGTTAGGTCTTGGTAATGGCTAAAAATGAAAAGCAAGGGAAGAATGGGTCAAAATGGAGGTTCCCAGGGGGGAGGCAAGCTTGTCAGGGAGACAGATGTTGAAAGTCTGTCTAAAATTTTTATTAATTGTTTTTTTTAAATAAAAAGACTTTCCACATCGGTTCCTAGCTGAACCGATGTAGAAAATCTTAAAAAATTTTCAAAATTGTCACCGTGTCACTTTCTACATCGGTTCTTTAAGAATCGATATAGAAAGTCCGATGTAAAAAGTAGATTCATTGGGTACTGTTAATTGTTAGGTCTGTCGAGGGGAATTCACTAGGGAGAACAACATAAATGAGATATGAGCCCAATCCACTCTCAACCAAATGGATTTTGGAATTTATTAACATTCTCCAAAAAAGGTAATGTTAATTGTAGGGTGTGTCGAGGGGAATTCACTAGGAAGAACAACATCAATGAGACATGAGCACAATCCACTCTCAACCAAATGGATTTTGGAATTTATTAACATTCTCCAAAAAGGGTACTGTTAATTGTTGGGTCTATCGAGGGGAATTCACTGGGGAGAATAACATCAATGAGACATAAGCCTAATCCACATAAGGGATTGACATTACTCTTAACTCAAAACCTTAATACATTAGGTTCTAGGTCATACTTATATGTTGCTCAAATTTCTAATTCTTACTCAATGTGAAACTTAACTCACACGATTACCCAACAATCTCTCCCTCAAGTGAGTCCCTTCACATTGGTACATCCCCTCGAGCTCACTAGTGGTCCTTTCATGTACCGTCGTTCACTCTAACGGGACACGCTTACCTGACCCACTCTGTTAGGAAGACTTTTGATACAAAGACCACTCTAACCCAGTGTCAATTAAGCTTTGGCTCTAATACCACTTGAGACCTTTTATGTACAAAGAATTTACTTATTACTAATATAATCTAACTCGCATTGTTCTTTATATCTACTTTGTTCACTCCAATAGTATCAGAAATCGAATCAATCAATGCATAGGACATGAATGCGTTTTCATACTATTAAGTTTACTGAAATACATCAGATAGAATTCAGACTATACCACATCACTTATTTTACTAGATCTGATGCAGAATAAAATTGAATATGATCATAGAAAAGATTCTCTTCAAGTAAACCTAGTCTACCCTCTTTGTAAGAGTCTTGCTTAGTGGTTGGAAAAAAGATACATTTAATAATAAATTCTAATGTGGCAGATAAGATAAAATCATAGATATGCGTGACCAAATAAATAGTTTAAGTTACACACTCCCATAATCCATTCTTTGTTCGGAGAATTCCCTTCAACTATTCATGTATGTAAAAAAAATTCAATTTTTGTAAGTTGAAGAGAAAAATTTAAAAACATGTCTTATTTTTTTTAGAATCCATATTTGTAGCAATGAAATAAATTCCTCCCAAAATAATATAGGATTGTGATTACAAATATCTATGATCCATATTCACTACAAAGGCGCCATAAATGTCTTGTTTATGTATTATTGAAAAGTGTATTAACATAAACACAACAATAAGAAGTGGTAATACAAAAGTATGCAAACTATAAAAATGAGTTAAGATAGATTGACCCACACTAGAACTTCCATGTAATAATTCTACCAAAGCGATCCTATTACAGGAATAACTTCAGGTATGCCTATTACAATTTTAATTTTGACTGCCCAATAACCAATTTGATCCCAAGGTAAGGAATAATCAGTGACACCAACAGATGCAGTTAATACCACCAATACTACACCCGTAACCCAAGTTAATTCGCGAGGTTTTTTAAAACTACTTGTAAGATACACAAGAAATACATGTAGATCATTAGTAAGACCATCATACTTGTTGACCATCAATGAACTGATCGGATTAACCAACCAAAATTAGCCTCAACCATTATATATTGAGCAAAAACAAAAACTTCAGTAACAGTTGGACGATAATAAAAAGTCATAGCAAATCTTGTTGCTACTTGGACTAAAAAACAAGTAAGTGTGATTCCTCCTAAACAATAAAATATGTTCACATGAGGCGGAAAATATTTACTGGTTATGTCATCGGCAATCGCTTGAATTTCAATATGTTCTTGGAACCAATGATAAACTTTAGGTAACCCAAAGGAACCCCCCTCGAGAACCATATATGCGAATTTCATCTCGTACGACTCAAACAAAAATGTCCAAATATTTGTTGTAAAAAAAACAGATATATGTAATAGAAAATTTGAAACTTCTTTATTGAATCCTATTATTCTAATTTTCTCTTATGATAAGAAAAAATGGAAATCCGAAGGCTATTCTTTTTGGTTATAATGCCAAATTCTCAAGTTGGCAAACTAGTCTTTTTCTTGATCTTTTAAGGCCTCTTGAATATTTTATTATTTTCTTCATTTTTTTTATTTGTATAATGTGATTTTACTGCTTTATTATTTAATTTTTATTATTGATAAGGATTCTCTTGTTAGGACCATATGAATGAATAAAAAAAATATAAGATTCATACTATAACCACGATGATTCAAAAAACCTTTAATTAAAGTCTAAAAATGACATGAGTAATAATTGCTGGATCATCACTTCTTCAATGAATAAATATAATGAAAAAAATTCAAGGAAATGTCCTTTGCTCAAAATAAAGACAAGCTCCAAAAGCTTGAAAAAAATGAAAATTTTTAAATTGATTTTTACAACTCTTTGAAAAGGTTTTTAAGTCCACTAGTGAGGTCTAAATATTTAGTATGAATCATAGTTTTAATATTTTTAGAATCTATTTTGTATATTTCGTGCTTCAAATACTAGATGAGATATCTGATGGAATAAACTCATCTCTATCAAGATGACAAACCAATTTTATGTTCTATACTTTCAATAGGACCAATTAAAACAAGTCACACACTCATATTCCGGAAATACATAAACAACAAAATTCTCCGATCAAACTACCAAATCAAAATAGAATAAACTAACAAACAATAAGAAACCTAAAAGCTTCACTTTCTATTGAAATACTAATTAATCGATTTTTGTAAATCTAATTCATAGAAACTACGTTCAATAAAATGGACGAATTATAAATCTCCAAAATAATAGATAAAAATATCGCAAATAGAGCCATTGCAACACCCATCAAAGGAGTAATTCCCCATCCCGGGACTACTTTACCATATTCTGAATTTAAAGGTTTCAATAAATTCCCTACAACAATTCATCTTGGACCAGATCTTTAATTATCCTTAACGGTTTGCATAACCATAAATACTATTTTTTATTCATTTAGATATGTTGACTTTGTATACCATTCGACTGTAAATATAAAGATTTAATCCTATAGATCTATTGTGATTTGGAAACTTTATGATTAGAAAAATGGAAACAACAACCTCAATTGTCATCTCTATATCTGGTTTACTTGTAAGTTTTACTAGGTATGCCTTATATACTAGTTTTGGACAACCCTCGCAACAACTAAGAAATCCATTTGAAGAACATGGGGACTAGTTGAAGTAATGAGCCCTTCATATTGGGGTCTCATTACTTCAATCATTACTTCAATTAAGCTAATAATAAAGAATTAAGATAATACAAAATTATTTAACCTTTTTTGTCGGAACTTTAGGGGGTTCTCTAAAAAAATAGCGAAAAAAATATTTCCTAAAGTTGAGACTAAGAGAAATGTATAAACCAATGCTTCCATCGATTTAATTGTGGTTTACTATATATAGCTTTCATACATGTTCATTGGGGCTCATTTCTAAAATAAAAAAGAAAAAGAGTAAAGAAGAGCAAATGCAATGATTCAAATCAAAATTTATCTAGTTCTTTATGTGAAATTCAATATCATAAAAAAATAGAAAAGAACAAAAGAATATTATATTACCTGTCTTCTTGTAGTTGGATCTCTAAGTTTTTGGAATGCTCCAAATTCTACTTGAGCATCTAAATTTGAGTCGATACTAACTAAAATATCTTTGAACAAAATTCTAGCACCATGCTAAATATGCCCGAAAAAGAATAACAGAGCAAATGAAGTATGCCCAAAAGTAAACCAACCCCCTGGACTGTTACGTAAAACACCATCTAATTTCAAAGTAGCACAATCTAATTCAAAAATTTCACCCAATTGAGCATGTCTAGCATATTTTTTCACACTAGCGGGATCACTATAACTTACTCCATTAAGTTCACCACCATAAAACTCAACAACTACACCTACATGTTTGACACTATATTTCGATTCTGCCCTTAAAAAAGGAACATCGCCTCTAACAATTATGTCCCCATCTACTAAAACAACTAAAAATGTTTCAAAAAAAGTAGGCATATGACGTACAAAAAGCTCATGTCCCTCTTTATCTCTAAAAATGGGATGTCTTAACCAACCGACAACTATTCCATCTCCATTGTCCATTGAACCCGCTCTAAATAAGACCCCTTTTGCTGGATTATTTCCAATGTAATCATAAAAAGCTAATTTTTCGAGAATTTTAGACCAAGCTTCTGATATAATTTGATTTTCGGCTAGTACAACGCCAACTCTTCGATATATTTCTTGCTGGAAGTATCCCTGATCCCATTGATACCGAGTAGGACCAAATAATTCAATGGAGGTTGTTGATGAACCATACCGCATAGTTTCAGTAACCACAATAGCTACAAAAAAGACAGCAACAATACTGCTAGAAAGGATAGTTTCAATATTTCCCATACGTAATCATTTATATAGACATTGGGGTGGATGCACACTAGGATGGAAAAGACCCGCTAATATGCCCAATGTTCCTGTTGCAATATGATGAGAAACTATCCCATGGAATAAAAAGATCAAAACCTTCCACACCGCATGCGGGATTTACATATTGTATCCTTCCAGTTAGTCTATAAGGATATGATACCCATATTTCGGGACCATACAATCTTGTTACATGAATGCACCAAAAATATATAGGTAAATACAATCATCATCGTATTAAATTAATTTTATATTCCTAATAAAGAGACAGAGTATAAAATACACAACTATAATTTTCTTTTTTTATGGGATTTTTTTTGCAAAACTTTTATAAAATTTCGTAGAAAATTATTTTTCTACCAATTTTCATATCAATTTTTATCAATACGTAATTAGCTTGTGGATAATAGATTAGTTAGGAATTTAATATTCGCAAACATTTTCTCGTAAGTCATTTTTTTGTAAATTTAAATTTGCATATAATTTCTTATAATTTAAATTCATAATTAATTTCTTATAATTTAAATTTGAATGTAATATTTTAGCAATTTAAATCCGTATATAATTTCTTATCAATTTCAGATTCACAGGTAATTTAATGTTAATTTTAATTTTACATATAATTTTATGCTAATTTTAAATTCGTAAGAAACACCAATAAAACTTTCTATGATTTATTTTCAATAATTTCATAGGATATTTATTAAAAATTTTGAAATATGTATATAATTTTTTGTATATATATATATATATATATATATATATATATATATATATATATATATATATATATATATTTAATTTGACAAAATTCACATAATCATTGTGAGACAGACATAGCTTCTAATATTCATCAAACCTCATCACAAAGGATGCAATTCCACTTGGATGTGTGCAGAAGTCACGAACTCCAATAGAAATATCAACATATGAATAGAATAAAGTTCAACTGAAGCTAAAGAAATTAACTACAATATCTTTTTGGCTCTTGTTTTTGCCTTTATATGTTTTTGCCTCATTTTCTTCTTCTGAGAAGGAAGCAACTTTGACATATTATCATCTTCCTCTGTTGTAGACTTTTGGGGAGAATCATACAACTTAATATGGCATCTGCACCTCAAATGTTACATTCATAGGATTATAAACACAATCAAAACTCAGAAGTACATTGCTTTACCGGTATTAATTAAGGCATAACGGTTATAGCAGTCCTTAAGGATCTTTAGGATATGAAACATAAACTAGCACCAAATATGAAGTATGCCAAAAAACATTGTTGCTCTTGCATTACAAACAAACTTTTCAAAAAATTCACAAGTTTAGTTTCCCATATAGCTTTTAACTTCCATAACAACTCAGTTAATCAACTCACCACACAATAGTAATAGGTTTAACTCATTCAGTATAGAATAATACTAATAAAAGACGACATGGTATTCACCTGATAGCCCCAACTACTGCTTTGTGAAAATATGCATGTGAGTGCAATTAGTCTTGAAATCTAAGCATTTCCACATAAGTACGCAAAAGCAATATGAATGAAAATCAAATTGGTCATTCATAATATCAACATAATGCTTCTCCATTGCTAAAAATGTCTTCAGCGCCCGTCCAAGATCACCCTGGCGGAAATAGCTTTCACCTGAGACTAGTTCATACCTTCCAAAGTAGATGTGACACATTAAATAATTAAACCACAGTACTCATTAGATAGTGCAGAATATTAATATAACATTATATACCAACCACATGCACTGCATTATTGTGTTGATCCCCATCTTTTGTGAATAATACAACAGTTTTTTCAGCCAAAGACACCTTCACATCAAAGAAATATACATAAATAAAGCATATTAGAAAATGATAAATTACGATGACTTAACATCCAAATATAACCAAAAGATAAACAAAAACCTGATCACCTGTAGCATCCACTTAACACATTCACTATTAACATAGCGATTAGCAAGATCCATACACCTAGCTTCATCTGCAAATGCAACAGCAACCAAATCACCAACATGCTTCAGTATCCGACTATGTTTTACAAATACAAACACAACAATCCTTCAAATTTGTTATATAGACTGTTGAGGATAGCAAAGTTAACTCCAAAGTTAGTTTCACACATAGTCTAACTTGGCCCACGGGTAATTTAAGTGGCATGGAAGAAAAACACAGGTTCGGTTGTTCATTAAGCTTCTTCACAAGGATGTAACTTCAAGTCGATTTATGCATTCACCAGCAGCTATTTCAGCAAAACAAAGATCCTTAGTTGAGCACACGGTGGATTTTTATACACATAACAAGCACTGGAACAATCCACTAAAAACAACTAGTTTGTTTTAAAAACAATACAAAAATAACATAGGCATAAAATCAGACACATGGTATGTGTTATAAATATTGACATAAAATCAAACTCAAACTCATTGATACTATTCACCACAATTAAACTCCTAAAATTAAGCATATTGAAATTAAGGTTTGAGAAGGTAAGAATCTCACCACAATGAATGAGAACCACTTGTGCATTCCATTGACACAAGCACCGTGAGATTTAGCTTTGAATTTTGCTTCAAATGCAACATCAAGAGCCTCTCATTCACTGTCCTTCTTAAAATGCTCAGCGAGCACGACAAAGTCTGACATTAAAAACAACAACCATACATTTGTTGAATCGCGACAAGACAATCCGAGTTATTGTGGGAGAGCAGCGTTCAAATTTCTCCTCCTCCATGGAGACAAGGATAGAATGAGAAAAAGACCTAAGATTCAGAATATGTGTATGATTTCTAAAGAAGAAGTATGAGTTAAGCTACAATAAAACTAATAATTGAAAAAAGATTATTCTAATAATTTTATTAAATTACTCTATTATATTAATATTACAATATAAAATATATTGTATAAAATCATTATAATATTAATATTTAATAAAAAATAAATTTTATTATATTTTTAATTATATAAACTATAAAAAGAATCAGTAATTATATTTCAATTTAAAATTAATTATTAATTTAATTTATTGAAAAAATATTTATAACTAATTTAATAAAATAATATTTTATTAAATAAATTATTTTAAGTATTCAAAATAATAAATTAAAATATTATATTATGTTTTCCTGTAAAAAATAATTTATAAAAAAATTATAATAAAAGTGATTTATGAATTTTCCTGCCATTTACACTGATATTATTAAACTTTCTTAGGAATTTATATTCATAATATAAAGATGGTAAGAAATAATTTTCAATACCTGCCAGTATTCTTTCAAAATTTTATTTTAAAAAACATATATACATAATTAATATATTTACAATAAAGTTTGCAAAAAAAAAATTTCTAATAATTTTTTTTAGAAAAAAATTGTAGTTATTTCCTATGAATGTTTCTTTTTATAAATTATTATTTCTAAAAAATATTTCAAGTAATTTTTGTAAATAAATTTTTGTAGAAAATCTTTTAGCAAATAAATTAAATTTTAGTATCGATATGATATTTTTTTTTCAAGTCTTGTGTTACCTATAATATATATATATATATATATATATATATATATATATATATATATATATATATATATATATATATATATATATATATTATCCTTGTGTATTTCATGAGATTGGTAATTAAAAACAAGTATTTTGAAGTGTCCCATATTGGCATATCTCAAATATATAATATGCAATTGTGTTAATATGGAATTTATTAAAAATTATGTTTTTTCAAGAGTTGGATTGGTGAACTTAGAGTAAGATCGGTGAATATGAAATTCTTTCGGGTAGATCTAAAAGTATAGTTGAAAATGTGTTTTTTTATATCAATTGTTTTTTTTTAAATAAAAAGATAATTTGATATAACAAAAATGCAGTGATGTTTTTGAAATTTAAATAATTTTGTTACGTTGGGTCATGTGGACGTAGAAACTTAAATTTACGTCAAATTTTTAGATGATTTGATATCAAATGGGTAAAGTTTTGAACATTTGCATAAATGAGATTAAGAGACCAAGTCAATTCACATTTCTTTGCTTAATACTCTCATTCTTTTACCAAAGAAATAAGCATTAAGAGTGAAAGGAATTCAACTTTATGCAAATGATGATAGTGGTTTCTTCTTTTATGGTGTGGTTCCTCTTGCTCCTCTTGGCATTGTTGCTCATTCAACAACAAGCCATAACCACCACCACACCATAGATCTCTCACCTTAGGTCTTCACACATACACTATTTCACTATGAGAAGCATGACTTTATATATTTTCTTGCTTAATGTTGGAGTTGTGAAGCTTTCTTACCTTACTAATGAAGTCTAGGATTAGAGTTGGAATCGTTGAAGCTTCTTTTCGCTCCTCTTGTGATGTAAAACAAAGTAAATCAAGTTACTCAAGTGTTTGACTCCTCACACAAGTTTAATTGGTATGATCACTCCACTTTTCAAATAAAAAAGTTTTTAAATGTTCCAAAATTCATTTTAAAATCTAAAAAATTTCTCTTGAAAAATGGTAATCAAATGGAAAGATGCACGCCAACCAAAAACACTTAAGAGATCCAAAAAAAGAAAACTTTCAAAGACAAAATGTAAAAAAACCTAAGACAATACAAAACTTTGAACAAACGACTAGAGCAAGAAAAACTAGAAAGAAATTTGAGAAACACATAAACATATGCAATCAAAATTTTCAACCAAACACACACATAAAGAAGACTAAAGTTCCTACAATGTTATAACTAATTTACCAAATTTTAATCATGCAACCAAGTATTATGAAAATTTTTAGAATCAAATCTTATAAGTGCATTTTTTTTTGAAGTTGTAAGGTTTCGGCCAAGGTAATTTTGTGTAAAAAAAAATTTTCTAACTTGATTCTAGACTTGCCAAAAATTGTTTAAAGTTGCTAGGAAAATTTTGATTATTTAATCCCTATGTTTAGTTCCTAAATCAATTCATCATGCATGGACTAAGCTAAGAATTTTCTAATGCAAGTTCAAGTATTTCAATTCAACAGATGAAAACTTCAACAAAGTATATTAGACATATAACTTAAATCAAAATCTAGGCACATTTAGAAAGACACTAAACTTAGAAGAATATGTAACTTAATCAAGTGCAGAAATTTTTATTTTTTTTGGCTAGGCATTTTATCAAACATCATACATGTCATAAAAAGAAACTTAGGTGAGTATAGTTTGGACCAACCTCATGCCCAAACTTTTGAGTGCAGCATCACAAACCAAATGGCCATGAAAAACCACAAGTCAGACCATAAAACACAAGCTGCATAAGGAATGAAGTCAAAGCAACAACAAAAATACCTTACTAGTAACAACCTAAGCTCTGAATACCAAATGATGTAAAATAGAGTAAGGTGCAGAATTTTAAGAAGATAAGATGCAAAATTTTAAGTAATAAAGTAAGCAAACCCAAGGAAAATTTTTACTAGACATTAAGATAGTCGCTTATCTAGATGTGAAGGTTCATTTACAAGGATTGTGGAGGGAGGAAGAGATGGAATGAAACTAAAAAAAAATAAAGACAAGGGTTGGAAAAATGGAATAGCCGCTTGGATAAATTAATGGAGTGAATAAATAAAGAAGAAAAGATAAAGACAAGAGAAGTATGATGGTGGTGGAGTGTTGACATGCCACTAGGGAATGAGTCACACTAGATTAGTGGTGGTTGTCGCCACTTGAACCAATATTTAAGATAAGACACTCAAAGAGATGAAGCACTCTAAGAAACCTCAGAAATTTGTCATCAAATGTTCAACCTCCTTACATGAGGGGAAACATTCTATATATAAGCTTTTGGGAAAGGGACCTAGATGAAATTATAAAATGAGACATAAACTTAACCTAAATCTAAAGGTTAAGAGTCTTCATGACCCAAATATGTTAAATTCATCCTAACCCACCAAAAATGTCTCTAAGGGTGTGGAGAACATGAAAAAGGAGGTGAAATTCTCTATGGGTTGTCTAAAGCATATTGAACCCGCAAGTCAAGTTTCTTCCTCTTAAAAAGGGGTGTAGGACATGAAAAAGGAGTGTCTTACACCTTTGAGTTGTCCACACATGTATCCTATGTATCCAAACCCTCTTTTCCAACAAAAAGATATGGTATTTTTTAAAAAAGAGGTGCAAAAAGTGAGCCTACAAAAGAAAAGTGAAAATAAGTAAAAAACATAGGAAAATAAAATACTAAGTAAATTAAAAATGAAGGGTGAAGAGGAGGTCTCCCTTCTAGTCATGCTCCTAATAATCCTTCTAGGGATGACCTCTCCCACCTACGAGGCAACTAGAGGCTCATCATCTTGATTCTTGCATTTTGGGATTGGTTGGCTTCTCAATCAATAACGTTTGTGAAGTGGTTGATGTACATTAAAATTTTGCTCTACATCTGAACCAGTTGACACGGTGAATGTAACAATTACAATAACTAGGGTTTGTGTTTCCAGAATGGAGGAGTAGACATCTTAGGTGAGGAAAGACCTTTTCCTCCTCCTTAAATTACGACTTCCCTTGCAGTTTGTACACCCCTCCAAGAACAACATAAAGAAGCTTTAGAAGGGTCTCTTCTATTATATTTGACACTTCGACAAGCCCTTATTCAAGTCGACCTTGTCAATTGCTGGTGCTCTCTTCTCTTGTCCTTCCACCTTCCTCCTCATCATTCGTCGTGAGTGGTCCATAATCAACATCCTGCAATACTTCTTTGAGTGGTATATGAGGTTATGATTCTTGGAATAGTTGCCTCAGGGATGGGATTTTTTTGGGAGGTTTTATGAAATGGGTTCTTTTACTAATTGTTGGCAGGGTCCACGAGGAGGTTAATATACTTGTTTCATGGTTTGACGTAAATTTTCATTGGTTAATTAATCTAACATAAATTTTTCTCCTCCATTAAAGTTGGAGCTATGTCAGATGTAAAAAAAAAAAAAAACCCAAAATAAATACGTAAAAAATTTTTTATGTACTAGTGAAGGTTGAAGTCAAGCATGTTATAATGAAGAAATTAAATGTAAGTGTTACATTTTTTTGACAATGTAGTTTAAGTTAAGTAGTGTCTTCTATTATTAAGTGATCAATTTGAGGATAAGTTATTGATTTTAGTTTATTTAAAGCTAAAATTTTAAGTACGGGTGTTCAAAATCGAACCAACTAAAAAATAAAATTGAAAATCATTCCAAAAATCATGGGTTTTTCTTTAAATGATCGATTTGATTTTCAATTTAATAAATATGACTAAATCAACCCGAAGGGAACAAAATTATAATATATATTAATAAAGTTAGAACATAGAACAACATTTGTTATAATATACACAGAATTTGGTATTAAAATGACATGTACACACGTACACAAAACAAAATTAAGAATAAGAAATAGTTTATACGTAAACCTAACAAGCTTAACCCAATACAATGTCAAACAACAAAATATCAACATTGTAACGACTTTTCTTTCACAATAACAACACATCCCAGAGTTTACGTCCTAAATGATTCAAGTATTAGTAAAACACATCAATAAGTTTTACTATTCAACTAGAAGATTATTTTCTTCCTTCACGGGTCTATAATTATTTTATATAAAATCCTAGTTTCTACTTAAAAAATATATTATTTTCTAATTCTACTGGAAGTTTATTTTCTTTGTACTTGTATTCATACTCCATCGCATATAAAATCCTACTTTAAGTTTCTATATTAAAAAAATAATATATTATTTCCTAATTATATTGCAAGTTACTTCGTTCTATTAGAAATGTATTGTATTGTTTTTACGTTCACATTTTATTTCATATGAAATTTTGTTTGTAAGCTTTTACATAAAATAAAAATATATATTATTTTCTAAGTATATTTTGTATATTATTACTTTAAATAAAAAAAATATAATTCTATATGATTTCATTTGTTTGAATATGAGATTGATAAAAATATTTTTGTATGATTAATATTAATTTAAAATATTTTTTTAATTTAAATAATAATTGTTTCACACTTCTCAAGTTCATTTTCATCAATCAACCATCATATAATGGAAGCAAAATTTCATTCCTAATTACATAGATGTTCAATTTAATTAATAGGGTATTTATCAAATTCATGTTTTGTAAATTTATGTTATAGACTAAAAATACTCAAATTATATATATCCAATTTGAGAGGGTTATCCAATCTGACAGGGTTTTAAATGAACAAATAAATATGGAAGAACAAAATGACTTAAACCCAAGAAGATGTGGAGAAAATTAAAGAAACTAATAAAAGATGTAAAGGAACTTAAATCCAATAATGCTAATAATTTAGGTAATAGAAAGTCTTATAGACATACATCACGGTGTTGGGATCATTTTAAGAAAATTAAAGAAACTAATAAAGCTAAATATAATTAGTGTGCAAAATATTATGTTATTGATTCTCATAAAAATGGTACAAGTAATCTTATAAATAATTTCTTGTATCAATGTGTAAATTTCCCAAAGAGTCTCTTAATCCTTCTCAAAAAATTATTTTCTTCCAACAAATGAGAAAAAAAGAGTTGGGAAAGAGAGTAGTATTGTTCTGGTTAGTGTAGAGTTTGATGTTTGATGTTGGAAAATTGGTTAGTAGGTAGAGTTTTCACTATTACGATAGACAATGCTAACTAAAATGATATTACAATAGCGTACTGGAAAAAATAGAACAGAGGATTGGAACACATATTAAAAGGTCTTGTGGTCAATGATGATATGAAGGAGTGTGATTCTTCAATAAGCAAACTTAGGAATGCATTTAGATATGTCTGTGCATCATTTGGTTGCATGGATAGGTTCAAAAAATACATTAAGAAGGCCATGATAATTGATAAAGTTATTGCTCACTAGGTGAAACTCTACTTACATAAATACTTGAAAATGCACCAAAAATTCTTAAAACATATTTGAGATTGGATGAGAAGTGTGTTGAGTATGTAATGATAAATGGCGGTGTTCCAAATAATAATGATTGAGATAATGCAAGATGTTTCCTTATATTGTTGAAAATATTTTTTATATCATTTAAAATGTATTAGAGACTAATTTTGTGACTTCTCAATGTTTCATTGAAATTTTATATTCTTACTTGCAATTCAAAAATGGATAAGAGGTTTTGACCAACTACTTTGAAACATGAATGTAAAAATGAAAGTTAAATATGATAAGTAATGGGAGAACGTTAAAAATATTAACATATTGATTTTTATTGTTGTGATGCTTAGTAGCGGATCTTCTTGGGAACTGAGGGAGTCATGACCCCTCAAAGTTTTTTAACTCCTATGTAATTTATGATTTTAGTCCCCTTAAACTTAATGAATATTTAATATATTTACTTGAATATTTATAATTTTATCATCTCAGCTTCCTCCTCAATTTTGTAACTCTCATATAATTTATGATTTTGTCCCCCTCAAACTTAATTATCATTTAATATATTTATAGTTTTATCCTTTCACCCTTTCATCTTCTTTCTTCCTTTTATATTTATTTATTATTTATTAATAATATTATTTGACCCCAAAATTAATGGTCAAGATCCGTCACTCGCATCATCAAAAGTAAGTTTTGATGTGTTGAGTGGAACTCCAAGAAATTTCATGGGAAGAAAGTTGTTGATTTGTGTGCAAGAAGAATAACCAAACATTATATCATTATATCATATGTTGAAGAATAATAACTAGAGACTTATTTTATAGAGTGAAAATTGATACATTTGATGCACCTAAAAATTTATTTGCTATGAAATTTGGTAAAGATATTAATCTTAATAACCACATTCATAAAAATGAAGTAGATTTGTATCTCCTAGAGAGTTTGGAGAAGAAAATTAATACTTTTGCCATCTTGATGCAGTGGAAAGTGAATTCTAGCAAATATATCATTTTAGTACAATGGCAAAAAATTTGTTGATTGTGTCAATGTCTATTATTGCTTTAGAATTTGATTTTACTATAGAAATTAGAGTGCCTAATTGTTATAGAAGTTCTCTTACGTTAAGCACTTATTCCTACACAAAATTTATGTTGATTTGTTTAATGATCAACAAACATCGAAAAATTCATGTTGGACATTGAAAAAATTGTAATGGGTATTTTCTTACCGATTCAAACTATTACCATTGTTTACTTATTTTTATTTATCTTTCCATTCATATTGACTCATAAGCTTTAAATATTTTTAGAAATTGGTCTAATCCCAACATTTGAGGAAGATAACTCTGATAAGAAGTTTGATTAATAGTTAAACTTAAAATAGTAATGCTATTATTAATTATTTATTTTTTAAAATTATGTTATTTTGTATAAATCTCAAAGAATATTAATTTTATTTATTTATTAAAGATGCTTTAATTTTTGGAAAAGTAGTGGTATAAATCTCAAAGAATATTAATTTAATTTATTTATTAAAGATGCTTTAATTTTCGCAAAAGTAGTGGTTGGAAAATTTATTAAGGGATGTTGACCATCATGTTTTTATTGTATAATTTTACTTTCTTATGACTTGGAACATTAATTATTATTTTATTTAAAATTTTATTTAATATATACAATTTTATTTAATATATATAATTTTATTTGACATCTAATTTTATTTTTTTATAATTTATGACATGTAATTATACAATATGTTTTTATAATATATTTTTTTATTTAACAACTTTTTTATTATAATATTTAACAATTTTATAATAATAATAAATCATGAAATTTGCCCCAGCCAAATTGAGCCACAAAGCAACTACGTGCAATCAATGTTAAAGGACATGTGTGAAGATCAAGCAATATGATTGATGTTGTTTATTTTTGGAAAGTTGGACATGCGTGGTAGTGAATAGTATAGGTAAAGCCAACGTTGCTTCTTTGTAGATGCAATGCAAGCAATGTCAAATTCAAAACTTAAAATCAATCAATAATAAATGGTGAAACAGATATATAAGTCAATTCAAAGAATTGAAATATATGATATGACACTTTCTTCAAAAGTAAGAAAACCTTTTTACAAAACTTTTGGGTTTACCATTCTATAAAATTCTAAATTCACCAATTCAAACACTTAGAAAATATTCTTTTTATAACTTCAAGATTTCTTGAATTTAAAAAATACATAAAGATAGCAATGTCTTCATAAGAATGTAGAGTGAGAAGAAATTATAAGAAAAAAGAAAACTCGATCTTAATTAATCCTTAATGGGTTGGGAGACTTGATGTAACTAAAAAGTGACAACTATCGTGGGCCGAGTGGATATTTTCAAGAATGGGTCGAGGGAGATTCAAATGACAGGCCCAAAATAAAATAGATAACTTATACAATTTTTGATATTCAATTTCCTAAAATAAATAAAAATTTTCAATTGAAATTACTTTTATATATAGAACACTACCGGAAGAACATTCGTTGACCCGCTTGCGTCTCTGTATCTTTGTTTCATAATTATAAAAAAAAGACTATCACAGTATAAAAAATAGTTGTCAAAATAATTATCACATTTTTATTATAAGAAATATTAAATTATATTACAATGATGTAAAAAATATATTTTTATTTTCTGAAATGAGCTCAAATGTCCTGACATAAACCTCATCTGTGTAAATTTATTAGTTTCGTAACAAATAAACGCACCTCCACAACTTCATCATTGATGGCCCTTTTTATATTTATAATTTGTAAATTGGTGGTGCTTCTTAAAAATATATATAATTTGTTTCTTCATTTTATTATGTACAAGTAATCAATAAAAAACAAGAACTTATACCATCATTACATTAGAGACTATATACTTATATACTTTGTAAATAAAGATATATATATATATTTTATATTCAACTAATTATATATTCGTTTTACAGGATATTAGTAATTATAAAAAAGATAAATTTTTTTCTTTTTTTCTCTGTTAACCTTCATTCACTATTTATCTCTTATTCTTATTTACAAATTGCAATAAATACTTTAATTTTCATCATGTCATGGTTTTGATCATGAATTGTAGGTAGGATATGATTGTTGTTCTTCCCACACAGTAGATTGGTCGATAGTCTCCTTTTTTTTGTTTTTGTTATCAATAAGCATCTTAATTTAGTTCATATTAAGAAATAAGAGTAAAATATACTCAAGGGTAAGAAGAATTTAATGGATGTGTAAGTATATAAATCATTGGGTAAAAAATAGTAAATAATTTTATCTAACAAATAATTATTAGTATTGTGTACATGATATCCATTTCTATAATTTTTATTTTAAAATTAAATATTTATTTAATAGTATAATATTTTAATAAAAAAATGGATATTGTCAAAATATAAATACAAATAAAGACGTAGGTTTAAATTTTTTTTTCTAATAATTAATAGGATTATAATGAGACTCTCACCTATTATAATAGCATTACACTAAACATTATTAAAAAATTCTCCATATTTAAATCCAAAAATATATTTATAGAATTTTCTCTTACAACTCTAATTTACTCCCACCACATAAAACACAAAAAGAATAAAAAAAATATTTTGTTAGTTTATGATTAAGGTATTAAAATAGACTTAATCCATGAAGATTAAGAAATAGACTGATTAAGAAAAATAATTTTATAACATAAATTGAACAAAACTTATTTTAGACCAACTTATTTAAGTTATAATTTATATGAATTTAGGTATGATTTGTTTTATAGAATAATAATTATTTAAATAAAATTTAAAATAATATTATTTTATTAATATATATATATATATATATATTATAAATAATATATGTAAATTAATTTAATAAGGAATTCACTTATTTTAAAAGTAAATATTAAAATAATTTTTTTAATTACTTAGATATAATGATCAAAATTAATTACTATTTTAAAAATAATAAATAATAATAATAAAGAATAAGTTTTAATTCTTATTTTTATATTGAATAAATACATTCACTTATAATTTATATATTAAATTATTATATCTTAAATAATAACTAATTTTATTAATAAAATTTAAATTTTTAAAATATTTTTTATTCTTTTAATATCTTTTAATTAATTAATTTTGTATAAATATGTTATTTTTTTAAATTTTAATCAGGTCAAAATTGACCTATTATTCCATTGGTCTAATATAGGATAAAACTAGACTAAAATATTTGTCCCATTCTAAAATATAAGTCAAGTTACACCTTCAATCTTTTTTTTTTTTACTTAACTCGTAATGACATGACCCTAGACTAAGTTGTTCGTTTTGATAGCTTTATTCAAGTTCACATTGGCATGACTTATAAAAATGTAAAACTATCGAACGAGCGACTCAATTCAATCTCACTTGGCCCTATATGGGGACCAAGTAAAAAAATCTGATAGTTCAATCTTATCTATATTTTAAAATGGATCAAAATTTTTACCTAATATAATCCTATATTAGGCCAACGGACTAACAAACCAATTTTGGTATGATTGAATTTAAAAAAAATATTAGCATATTTATATAAAATTAATTAATTAAAAATATTTAAATAAAAATATATTTTAAGAATTTAAATTTTATTAATAAAATTAGGTTTTATTTAAAATGTAATGATTTAATATATAAATTATAAGAGAATGCACCTTTAATCTCAAAATAAGAATAAAAACTTACTCTTTATTATTATTATTATTATTATTATTATTATTTATTTTTAATAATTTATTAATTAAAAATAATAATTAATTTTAATTATAAAATATTGAAATAAATAATTATTAGATATTTAGTCTTAAATTTCAATCAAATTAATTTATAATACATATATATTTTTTAATAAAATAATATTATTTTTATTTTTATTTAAAAATAATAATAATTTTATAAAATAGATTTATCCATAAGTACCTAAATACAAATAAATATAACCTAAATATATTAAATCTAAATAAATCTAATAGTCATAAATTTTTTTATGAGAACTAATCTATTTTTAGATATTTCATACCAATTAATGATACTAATTCTATTCTGACGTCATGTCAAAATGTCGGCAGATGTTTATAAGGGAATTTACACCCTTGCCACACGCAATTGAAGAAGCCCACGGAAATAGCTCCGTAAATTTGTTTCAACGACTTTTTATATAATTGACGAAATAAAAAATACATCTAACACTTATATTTCGTTAATAATCAATTAACTTTATAATATTTATCAACTAGTGTTAGGTTTATTTTGACTTATTTTTTCTTATTTTCTCTTCATTTGTCAATAATAAAAGAAGATTATTATTAAGACTCAGTTGAAAAAATATATGTCTGGTTTGATTGAAAGTTGATTTTGCCAGACATGCAATGGAAGAAGAGCACGAAAATAGCTCCTTAAACTCCTTCGATGACTTTTTATATAATTGACCAAATATAAACTATACATTTAACATTTCCATTTCCATGTTGTTAATAATCAATTAAGTTTTATACTATTTATCAATTAGTGTTTGGTTTAGTTTGACTTTTTTTTTTTGGCTCAATTTCTCTTAATTTGTCAATAATAAACGAAGGTTATTAAATGAAGTTTATAACTTTTTACTTAATTAAGAAGAATATATATCTCTGGTTTGGTTATATGGAAGTTTTGACATTTATAAACGGGGCACAACATAATTTTGAAAATTTCACTAAAAAAACATCACAAGTTTTACTATTTGTTTATGCAACTAATCAAAGCAGCATATCCCATTTTATATTAATTTTGGGTTACAATTAATGTGTAATTTTTTTTAATTGCTTAAAAGGACATGTTGACTCGAGGAATAGCTTCCAAATATAAAGCTATAAATTGGAAGTGTTTATTACCAAAAACCTCTAATTTGTCCCATCTTTTTATTATGCACAAGTAATTAATTTTAAAAAAATAATAATAAATCAAATCATCTGGTTTTACAGTCTCACTTATAAAAGCATAGTTGAATTTGAGTAAAAGGTGTCCAATATGAACCAATGGAAGTTGGTCAAAGATTTTAATTAAACAGAATTATAACTTATAAAATTCAAAATATATATTTTAACTGATACTAATTTATATAATTTATATGAAGATATATTTATTATTCTGTAAATGAGTTATTTCTCATCTTTATTTCTTTATTTATAATCTATTAAATTTAATAATTTATTTTAATGATTATATTATAATAAAATCAAAAATAAAAATGAAAAGTACCTTTCCATAGATTACATTTTTAATTTCTAATGTTTTATTTATTTTTAGAGTGCATTCATTTAAAATATTTGTTCAAAATACTCTCATACAATAAAATATTTAAAATTAAAAAGTAAAAAAGAAAAGTACAGAAAAGGTATAAAATATATATTCACAAAATGTATAAAAATATTTAAATGATACAATTATATTTCTTTTGTGTCAGACAAGAAACTTCCAAATATAACAATATATCCACGTTTTAGAGTTTAGAAGCAAGCATCTCTTCAAGTTAATGTGGTTTGATCAAAAGGCAATATCTGCAAACAATTGCATCAAGAACTTCTGATGATTTATCTTCGTGGGAATTTTTCTGATATTATCTTGTACTAAAAACTAGGCACATTAACGAAAGAAATCGATCTGAAAAAAATTTCACAAATTATTATTTTCTTTTCAAATAAGTTGTTTTAATATTTATTGTGCTATAAAATATTGTTGCATTAACATTTTGTTTTTTTAGTATAGTTGAATAATGAAGGATGATATATTTCATTGAAAGTAACTAAAATTTTGCTAATTAAGTGTACTTGGCCGACATATTAAATTTGATGTAACCATCATAGTTGTATAACTAAGTTCGAGTGGTATATAGTGATCATGTGAGATGAAAAATCAACATTATACTTATTTGGTAATCAATCAAATCAAATTAATTAATTAAAATTCATGTAACTAACTTTTGATTGATTTTTCATATCTATGATGTCTTCTATTTATTTTGAAAAGATCGAAAAGACAATTTAAGAAGATAATTATTAGATATGCCTTTTAGTGTAATCTAGGTTTAATTTTTTTTAAATCTCATCATTATCTTGGGTTAGGTGTTATGTTTAATAGAATACAATTTAAAATTTTATTTTAATTTTTTTATCTATTCTCTCATATTTTTTTAGAACTAAACATATCTTAGTATTTTTGAAATAAATGAAAACATTCTTTATCCTATCATAATTTCAATTAGAATAAGTTTTTCATTGTCCATTTTATAACATTTACATATAAATTTGAGGAGCTTACATGTAAGACCTGAATACATGCATGCAGATTTTGTCAAGTAAAAGTGAATCTTTAGTAGTTTTAACTAATATGGTATGTTTAATTTATTAATCAAGACTTTTTGTGAACAAGATCTTTTGAGATTTCTATTTTGGAGAAATCGTGATTGAGGTAATAAAAATTAGTTATTTTTCATTTTTCATAATATTTTAAACTCAAAGATCTAGACTATAAGGGTGACTTGGTCACATTATTTGAATTATGAAAAATTGAATTATATGATTGTATGTGTTTATTGTGTTGAGTGTAATTGAGTTTGAATATAAGTTTATTTAGAGTAATGATGTGTGAAAAGATGTGTGTGAAATGTTAGGATGAAATATCTATATTTAGACTAGTTTTACAATATTTTAGAAAGAAATTATGTCTAAGAGTCTCAAAAGAGTGTGTTTGGTGCTTAGAAACTAGTTTGATGTGTTATGTAGGTATGATATTTGTATATATCGCTCAAGTGATAACTTATCACATTGACAAAATATGTAGCAAAGGCAAGGGTTTCTCTTAGGAGTATTTTCGTTCAAGCGCAACAATATTCACTCAAGCGAAGATGGTTTCTAGAGATGAGAGACTTGTTTCATCCTCATTTTCATTTAAGCAAGAATATCTTATTCAAGCAAAATCTCCTAGTAGAGTGAAACTTGTTTTATTATAGTTTCACTCAAGAGAATAAATTTTCACTCAAACGAAAGGATGTCTTACTCAAGCAAAAGTTATTTCGCTCAAGCAAAAATCTGCAAAGAGGAATAAGGTTTTCTAGATTAGTTTTGCTTAAGAAAAAATTCTTTGCTCTGAAGGCTTAAAGATGTAGGAATCTTATGAACATAGAATGATATGTACATGTTGTTCTTTGGTGCACTTGTGATGGTGTCTTGTAGTGTGAAAAATATAAATGGATATTCTCGTATGTGTGGTGTAGCGTGTATGAATATTGACTTGAGGATTTGATAAAAAAAAAATGTAACTGTACTTATCACTAAAATCACATAGATGAAGGAGTTAGGTGATGAGAGTCGATGGAGGTTCCTCTTACTTGATTTGGGGTATGTATTCATTAGTGATAAATAAGTATTTAGAATTTATATTGATCACATGTGTAATGATGGTTTGGTCATGTGAACATAAGTTGTTGGTTGATTTAAAAAAGAAGTGTGATAAGTACAAAATTTATGAGTTTAACTTAAAGTTTAGTCTTCTAACAATTGTATAGGCTATTGGGATAACACAAATGCAATACAAGACAAAAGTAAATAACAAGAATACCAGAAATTTATGTGGTTCAATCAAAATGACTTACATCCACGGCTGCACTAGATGGTAATTCTCATTCACATAATTAGGTTTACAATTACATGAGTATTTATAATAAAGGGATAAGTAAATGGGTCAGACCCAATAACTCTTCAAACTACACATACTTAACAATCTTCCACTTGGAGGTTGATCACATCAAGTACACTCCATAGTAAATCTAGTAAACCTCAAAACTATAACATCACAAGCTAGTGTAATGCCTTCTCAATAATTAACCATGAATGTCAGTTAAAACCATGCAAAACTTCAACTTCTCAGTAGTAACCACCTTAGTCACATATCTGTAAGATTCTTTAATCCAAGGATCTTCTTCCAAAAATAAAGTATCATCACTTATTAGTTCTCTAATGTCGCCGCCGTCCGTTCCGACGTCCAGGGACATCTCGAACGTTTATGCGATCAGTTGCGAAAAGATGGTTAAGACTCGCGTTTTATGTTAAAATTATGTTCATTGCTTCCGAGGTGCTCAACAACTGAACTATCCTCTAATAATAGCAAGGTTTTCGAAAAGGGGTTCTTATGGAGTCACCACCAATGTTTTGACCATAAACATTGGAAAAGGATAAAAAGACGTTGATTTTAATAAAAACCAAACTTGGCCATTATAACCAGAGTTAGGTAAGAGAGTTAGTTACGTATGGGGAAGGTGTTAGCACCCCACAACGCCCCTTTCGGGTTCCCTATGACGGACTAATTCATTTAAGTGAAGATTACAAGAAATTACGCGATTACCCTATTTTATTGCATAATATTAAAAATGGCTATCTACATGACTTTATTTCATATTGCATACATAAAGCAATAAATAAAGCAGTAAAAGAGAAGAGAAGTGAAAAGAACCTCCGTAGCAAGCTTTGTATTGCGAATCTTTAATCGTAAGGATGCGTTTTGGCAATTCCTCGCTCTACAAAGACTCTCCTCTCTGAATACAAGATCGACTCGACTAAATTTTTACAGAAGAATCGAATGCTGGAATACAATTCCTTAACTGATTGTTACCTTATTAAGGCAATCAGAGAGTTCATTCGAAGTAGGAAGAGAAGACAAGTACTGGAAGTTGTCTAGGGTGTGAAAAAGTGGCAAATGAGCCTCCTATTTATAGTTTTCGCAGCTTGGCAGCTTGGGACGGTCGTTCGGGGCTTGGAAATCAGGGATGAGCGTCTGGAGAGGTTGGGACGGCCGTCTGGGATTTGGGACGGCCGTCCCATTCAAATTTGGGACTTGAGACGCGCGTCTCACCTTTGGGACGGGCGTCCCACTTGGCCAGGGTAGCTTGGGACGGTCGTCCCACATTTGGGACGGCTGTGTCAACTTGTTTTGGTCAGCTTTTGTGTTCTGGGACCCCTGGGAAGCTTTCCTTTCTTTATTCGGACGTCGATTGATGCCGATAGATGTCCATTGAAGCTTTATCTTCATATAGGAAGTCTTCTTGGCCTTTATCGAGATGTCAGGCGAGCTTTATCTTGTTTATAGGAAGTCTCCTTAGCCTTTATTGAGAGGCCGGGCAAAATTAGGGGTCTACATCTAATGAAGTGATACTTCAACTAAATTATTTTGTTCTTTCATGAAAAATAAGATTCTTTACAAGATGAATAACACTCTAACTATCGCTATAAAGAACACTGTCACACTACTTCTTGCTTAGCTCCTCAAGAAAATTCTTCAACCAACCATTTCCTTACTCGATTCCAAAATAGCATGTACTTTGCTTCTGTGGTTGAAAGTGCAATATTTTTCTGAAGTTGAGACATCCAACTAACTGTTGTGCCACCTATTGTAAAGACAAATCTTGTGGTACTCTTCCTTGTGTCTAAACAACCTCCTAAATCTGCATTGAAATATTCTTCCAAAATGACATCATTTCTTCGAAAACATAATGTGGTTTTAGAAGTATCTTTCAAGTAGTGTAACAACTAGGGGTGTCAAAGTGAGTCAACCCGGCTCACAGGCGTTGGCTCACCACGGGTTGAGCTGAAAATAGGTGAGCTCAACCCGACTCATTTTTTGGTGAGCCAGAAATTTTACAACTCGACTCAACCCACCACGGGTTGGTGGATTGACTCACTAACCCATATTTTTTAAATTTTTTAAGTGATATAAATATATATATATATATATATATATATATATATATATATAATCTCATTGTAAGATATTAACACAATGACATTATAAAGTTACTAAGTGAATAAATTTAACATCCAAATCATTCAAATACTTTTAAACAACATTATAGTCTTAAAAAAAAAACAAAGTATCATCCTGCTACGTAAATAAAATTAGCAAATAACTATAAATGTATAGATGCTACAGTTTTTAAATAAAGATTCATCAATCCAATAGTTTATGTTATAGTACAAATTCTTACCTTTGAAAGCGGTACAGTGGACACTGTGGTGTAGTGGTGTGGTGGACAAATGATAAGACAAGTGACCCAAGTGTAGCAGCAAATGTAGTGGTGCGACAAACAACTGATAATAAGCTTGAGTGAGAGTTTAACTTATGGCGACAGCGAGAATGTAGGGTAAAGGTGAGACAGGATAACATCAATTAGGGTTACTAAAGTATTATAATTATTTTTAAAATTTAAAATAAATAATTAATTACGGTTAGTATATATTATTATAATTATTTTTAAAATTTAAAATTAATGGTGGGTTGCGGGCCAACCCACCATAACCCGGCTCAAACCTGTTTAACCCGTGGATTAAGTGAGTCAGGTTTATTTTTAGCCCATAATTGGTAGAAATAAAAAAAAAAAATCAAACCCAACCCGACTCGAACCCATGGTGAGCCAGGTTGGCTCACGGATTAGAACCCATTTGACACTGCTAGTAACAACCACTTGGCAACTTCTCAATGCTTCCTTCCTATATTAGGCATGAATCTGTTAACAACTCCCACTGCATGAGCAATGTCTTAGTCTAGTGTATACTATTGCATACATTAAACTACCAACTACATATACATAAAGAACCTTAGTCATTGTTGTCTTGTCTTCATCTGTCTTAAGTGACTCTCTTTAGTGAGATTAGAGTGAACTCCCAAATTTGTACTTACAATTTTGGCATCCTACATATTGAATTTCTCTAACACTTTTCCAATATACTTCTCTTTAGTTAATATTAGGGAACCTTCAAATTTTTTCCTACTGATATTCATGTCCAAAATCTGTTTTGTAATATCCAAATCCTTTTTCTCGAACTCTTTAGACAATTGTGCGTTCAATCTTTTAATTTCATCCATATTAGAATCTACAACTAACATATCATCAACATACAATAGTAATATGATATAAGATGAACAAAAAATTTTCATATAACAACATTGATTCATGACACATTTCTTGTACATTTTCTATCAAACTTCAAGTACCACTGTCTGGTGCTTGTTTCAACCATACAAACTCTGTCAACTTGCAAACTAATTTCTCTTTTCCTGTCACTTGGAAACCCTTTGGTTTCACCATGTAGATTTCCTCATTAAGGTCACAATGTAAGAATGTTGTCTTAACATCTAATTGCTTTAGATGTATCCTTTATAGCCATAATACTCAACATATGTCTAATGGTAGTCATTTTAATTATAGGAGAAAAAAAATATCATTATAGTCAATACATAGTTTTTGTTGAAAGCCTTTCACCACTGACCTTGCCTTGTATCTCTTGTTTCCATCATGTTCTTCCTTGATCCTGAACACCCACTTGTTTTGCAATGTCCTCTTTTTTGCTAATAGGTCGGTCAAACACCAAGTTTTATTTTTCTCAAGTGATTTCATCTCCTCTTACATGGCTAACTCCCACTAAGCTACATCATCCATTTATACTGTCTCATGATAACACACAAAGGTTCTCCATTGTCAATCAACAATAAGTAATTTGTTGAAGGAGAAAATCTATGAGGAGGCCTAATAACTCTGTTGGATCTTCTCACTTCAACTACTGGGTGACGGGAGTGGTCTCCTCAACAGTCCTATCTACTAAACTCCCATTTTTTCTAATGTCTACTAAACTCTATTGGATCTCCTCACTTTAACTACTGGGTGACTTCTTTTCAGCTTTAGCTTTTGTCTCAAGTTTGTCCTTGTACACTGCATTTCATTAAATGTAATATCTATGCTTTTAATGATCTTTTTATTTTGATCATCTCAGAAGCAATATCCCACATATCATCTACTCCATAACCAATAAAAACATACTTTCTTGCTTTCAAATCTAGTTTGTCCCTATCAACATCTTTAATACGAACATAAGAAACACAACTAAATACTTTTAAATGAGAAAGACTTACATCCTTGTCTTGTCATTCCTCCTTAGGAATCTTGAATCCTATGGGAACTAATGGTCCTCGATTAATGAGGTACATTATTGTCCTAACCGTTTTTTCCCAAAATGTCTTCGATAACCTTACATGAATTCTCATATTCTTTGCCCTCTCATTCAAGGTCATATTCATTCTTCCAGCAATATCATTATGCTGAGGTGACTCAGGAATAAATTTAAGCATTTTAGTTCCATTATCAGCACAGTAATCAACAAATTTAGTACTACTATATTCACCACCATTATTAGACTTTAAACATTTAATTTTTAGTCTGTCTCATTCTCAATAATGGCTTTCCACTTCTTAAAGGTATTAAATACTTTTGATTTTTGCTTCAAAAAATAAACTCATACGTTTCTAGTAGAATCACCAATGAAGGTGATACAGTATCGTGATCCTCCCAATTATGAGATTTATGTTGGCCCATGCACATCTGTATGAACAAGTTCCAACTTCTCTACCTTGGGCATCTTCCCTAACTTAGCAAAAGTAATTCTCTTTTGCTTCCCAGAAACACATGGTTCATAGAAACTAACTTCTACCTTTTTTTAGTTCTGGAATCTTCCCCTTTGAGACTAATATTTTCATACCTTTCTCGCTCATGTGACCAATTCTTTTGTGCCACAAAATCGAAGGATAACCAACATCATCACCAATTGAATTTATTTATTCTACAGGTAATTCTGCCACGTATAAGGTTCCTTTTCTCTAACCACGAGCAACAATTAAATTACTCTTCACCACCTTCCACTGGTCTTCTCCGAATATGACTCGATATCCTTGAACATCCAACATGCTCACATATTATCATTCTCTTGAGTCTTGGAATATATCTGACATCCTTTAGTGTCTAAACTATACTCGTAGAAGTTTTAAGATTTATTGTTGGAAAATTAATAATAGTTATAATCCTGATTTTGATTCTAACTATCAAACATAAACATTATCACATACTCATAAACATATTGTAAACTGAATGCGAAAGCGTACCTGAATTAGCCATAATGATAATATCCTTGTAGAGCACTATTGATCTTATGGACTTCTCCCTGAAGAGGACCTGTATTTCCCTCTAGATTTTCTCTCTTAATCGGGATAGAAAGAAAGGAATGAGACTACGACTTACGTTTTGTGTGTGTGCTTCCAGAAGGGGACCATGACCCTTTAAATAACCAGAATTAGGTTAATTACTTAAGTTTTAGTATTTCCAATTTGGCTCCTCATCAAATTAGAAATTGCTCTATAGTCTCTACACAATTTTATTTTCATGACATATGCCTTTAGCCAAACTTTTTAATTTAGTCAGATCACTTTATTATTTAGCTTAATAAATAATGGCCTAACACATTTAAATTATGTATCATATATATACATGACCCAATATTTGCCAATAATCCCCCACTGGTCACAAATATATATGTCCTTACAACCTTACAAATGTGTTAGACTTTATGAGCTCAAAATTGCCATTATATTCCTTTAGCATACTCCAAAAGTCCCTTCCATTGATCATATCAGGATATAGAACCAAACCAGCTTTTTATTACATCATCTCAACTAAAACCAACAATGATTACTAATCCTGACATAACCAAATGACATGGATTCATCATGAAATGTGTAACATAAAAATTACGTGAAGGTGATCTGTACACATATATTTTCAACTAGTCCAAACTTTAACTTATCGAGATCAATATAATAATCTTAATGTACAAAGTGTAATAAATGAACGAAAAAACTGCATATCTATAGATAACCAAATATGTCTAAAAAATCAATGTATACATATATGAAATTAAACATAGAACATAAAATATATGAAAATGACTAACTCCCACTAAACCACAAATTCCTCAAACTATAAAACACCCATGTGAGCAACATGCTCATGAAAGACCTTGAGCGGAAGTCCTTTAGTTAGAGGATTTGTTATCATGGAGGTTGTCCCTAATTGTTCTATGGAAATCTGTCCACTCTGTACTCTTTCCTTAACAATACAACTGATTTGTTATCATAATATAACTTAAGTGGTCTTTCAATTCCTTTCACAATTTGCAGTCCTGTGACAAAATTTCTCAGCCATATTCCATGATTTGATGCCTTATAACATGCTGCTACAAATTCTGCTGTCATAGTGGATGAAGCTGTAAGGGTTTGCTTGACACTGTACCAAAAAACCGCACCACCTGCCTAGGGATGGCAAAACGCGTCAAGTTTGATGGGCCGACCCGCCATAATATGGTTGGACGGGTTGGTGTTTTTAGCCCACCAGCCCGCTTTGGCCCACCCCACCAAGCCCACCAACCCGCGAGACGGAGTGGGCCGGTCCGCCTAATTAATAAAAAATAATTTTTTATTGTAATAAAGTTAATTATAAAGATAATATATAAAGTTAAAAATTTTAAAAAGAGAATTAAAAAAGTTTCACTTTCATAGAAAATATTCTCCTTACTCGAAATACAACATTCTCTCTCATGTTCTCATTGTTCATCCTAAGCACCGATTATTTTTATCCTTATGACTTGAATTAAAGGTGTAAGAATTACTCAAACAAGAATAATGTGAAGTTTTATCAAATAAAAAAGATATAGGTATTTGAATTTTTCAATATAAAAAATATAAATTTTATAAGTTTTAATGTTATATATATATATATATATATATATATATATATATATATATATACATATTTGTTATTATTATGTAAATTTTATTATTGTTCTAAATTATAATTTCTTAGAAAAATATTGATTTATACTATTAAATTGAAATAATATATATATATATATATATATATATATATTAAATTATTGACAAACAAATAATAATCTTATTAAATTTATTAAAAATTTTGATTTTAAAAAATATTTTTTTTCTAAATTATGGCAGACCAAGGTCTACAACCCGTCATGACTATAATCGGCCAGCTCGTCCCGCCCCACTTTTGGCGGACCAAAGGCGGGGCACGCCAAAACGGGACGGGTTGACCCGTTTTGTCATCTCTACACCTGCCAACATGAAAATGTAACCTGAAGTGGATTTCAAACTATCTTGACATCCTGCAAAGTCTGAGTCAGAAAACCCAGCGATCTCCAACTGGTTTGACCTCCTGTATGTGAGCATATAATCTTTTATTCTGTTTAAATATCTCATGACCCTTTTTGATGCTTTCCAATGGTGCTTAAATATCTACCTAGAACCCCAACTATGTATGATATGTCTGGATGCGTACATACTTGGGCATACATCAAACTCCCTACAGATGATGCATAGAGAATCTTCTACATTTCCTCAATTTTCAAATTCCCCTTTTGGTACTGATTGAGACTAAACTTGTCTCCCTTAGCAACTAGAGTATCCCCGACTCATGATGCACATGTTCTTGAGGATCTTGAGTTTGTTCTTGACAAACAGCCAAATCATCTTGAGTATGGGTTCATTATCAATGTCTTATCACTACTAGAAAAATGTCAAATAGTAACCGAAATCAGTGACCGAAAAATTTAGTTACTATCAGTGACCGAATCAGTAACCAAATTATTATTTTTTAGTCTAGTAATCAGAAATAGTAATCGAATTTTCGGTCACAAAAAATCGGTTACTATTTCAGTCACTTTATTATTTAATTTATTTTTTTAATTAATCTATATTTAATTTATGTAATTATTTACTACAAAAATGGTTAATAGTGATCTGAAATTAGTGACTGATTTTTTTATATTTAGTAACTCGATTTAGTGACTAAAATTTCAATCACTAAAAAAATAATTTTTAAACTGATTACTATTTTTCATTTATATAAATATTTTATTTAAAATATTTTAAATATAAATTTACTTAATGATTTAAAATAATTGATAACATTTTTAATAAAATTATAAATATTTAAAAAAATTGTTTACTAACTTATTAAATAATTTAGTAATATAATTATTTGATTTTATTTTTTAATTTAGCATGTGAATAAAAAAATTAAAATTGATTATTAAATTAGTCACTAGAATCGGTCATCGATTCGATCACCGAATCCGGTCACTAATTCGGTCACCAGAATCGGTCACTAATTCGGTCATCGATTCGGTCCATCGAATCGGTACATCGGTTCGATCATCGATTCGGTCATCGAATCGGTCACTAAATCAATAATTAAATTAATTATTAATTTAGTCTCTTTATATATATATATATGTATATATATATATATATATATATATATATATATATTACTTGTATGTTAATAAAAATGTATTTCAATGTATTTATAAAAAATTAAAATTATTTTAATTACTTGAATTGATATTTTAAATTTATATTAATATCTTGAATAATTTAATAGTTGGATATATATATATATATATATATATATATATATATCACTTTAATTTTTTTAATTAAAATTAATTTCATAAAAAAATTAATATTTGAAAATTAAAATGCAAAATATATATATATATATATATATATATATATAAATTTATTTATTTTTTAAAGATGATATATTCACTGTATGTTAAAAAAGTTCAAGCCAAACTGTTTTTATAGAAGATTTTCAAAACTACTTGGTTTAATTAATCTGTTAAAAGATTCTTTTAATATGTTAAAAGTGCAGTTTTAATCTGTTAAAACTTCTTTTAATCCATTAATACGTTCTTGATTCTTTAACAGATTTGTTTTAACTGATACTGACAACGTTTATATCAATTAAAACACTTTACAAAAATCTTCTAAGTTGATTTAATCGATTGTTCGCGATTCAATCGATTGAAATACTGCAAAACTTTCTCCTAAAACTTTTCAAGTTATTTTAAGCGATAAAAATAAGTTTTAATCGATTAAAACGTTGCGTAGAATCGTTTTAATCGATTGAAACAAGATTTAATCGATTAAAATAGTTATGATCGGTCATAAATGCATTCTGACCGATCATAATTGAAACCATATAATAGCGGTTCAAGGGTTAACCGCTATCTAAGTCATATTTTAAGAGCGGTTCCTGTGTAACCGCTATCTAAATTGTATCTCGCTTGAGCGACAACATTCTCGCTCGAGCGAAACGCCCCCTGCACAAAATTAGTACTCTAGGGTTGTATTTCGCTTGAGCGAGCCTATCTCGCTCGAGCGATTATTGATTCTGATCGATTATATTTTCGAAATGATCGATCATATTTGATAATTTTTTCAAATATTTAATTATAATCGATTAGTTTTCTAAATTATTGATTAGAATTGATTAGTTTTTCAAATAATAGATTAGAATTGATTAATTTCTGAAATATATACTAAAAAAATATAATTAAAACTATAAATTAGTTAAGAATATTGACTATTGTAAAGATAAAGTAGAAACATTGGAGGAGATGAGGATGATAATATAATGATAGAACTTACAAAAATGTAGAATTGAGAAGTTTGAAACAAATAAAAATAAGAAAATAGATATTTAATTACACTTTTAATAAATTTAAGATAATACTAGTTTTAATTTTTATTTTTAAATATTTATTTTAAATATTTAAAACAGAGAAACTATAATTTTAGTTTCTAGCTACTGAATTTAAAGAATTAAATTTATTATTTAATCTTTTAATTTGTAGAATTAAACTCAATATAATTGTGAAAAATACTTTGTAGAGGCATTTGAGAAAGCTTTTGTCAAAATACTTTGTTTTTAATTGTTAAAAACATTTGTAGAGGCATTTTGCAAAACATAATTGAGATGATATGATAGCGGTTCCACCTTAACCGCTATCTAAAGTATAATTAAGATAGCGGTTAATGGTTAACTCGCTATTAGAAGTTCACTTTTAAGAGCGGTTCCTGTGAAACCGCTATCTAAAATGTATTTCGCTTGAGCGACAATATTCTCGCTCGAGCGAAACTCCAAGTGCACGAATTCGCATTCTCGGGTGTATTTCGCTTGAGCGACAATACTCTCGCTCGAGCGAAATACGATCCTGATCGATCATAACTTGAAATGACCGATCATAATTGAGAGGATATAATAGCGGTTCCCTCATAACCGCTATCTAAAGTGCATATTAGATACCTGAGGTGTATTTCGCTTGAGCGAGACTACTCGCTCAAGCGAAGTCCGATTCTGATCGATTATATTTTCAAAATGACCGATCATATTTGATAATTTTTTCAAATAATTAATTATAATCGATTAGTTTTCTAAATTATTGATTAGAATTGATTAGTTTTTCAAATAATAGATTAGAATTGATTAATTTCGAAATATATACTAAAAAATTATAATTAAAACTATAAATTAGTTAAGAATATTGACTATTGTAAAGATAAAGTAGAACATGGGAGGAGATGAGGATGATAATATAATGATAGAACTTACAAAAATGTAGAATTGAGAAGTTTGAAACAAATAAAATTAAGAAAATAGAGATTTAATTACACTTTTAATAAATTTAAGATAATACTAGTTTTGATTTTTATTTTTAAATATTTATTTTAATTATTTCAAACAGAGAAACTATAATTTTAGTTTCTAGTTACTGAATTTAAAGAATTAAATTTATTATTATTTTGGATTAATTTTTTTTCCTAATTTTTGATAAAGTTAATTTTAATATTTAAAAGTATTTAACATTTTGAATTCTGAAAGGTTTTCTCTAATAGAAAATTTCAAAACATAATATAAAAAAAATAGTTAATATAAGTTTTCAAGTTATTTTAACTCGATAAAAATAAGTTTTAATCGATTAAAACGCTGTGCAGAAATTGTTTTAATCGATTGAAACTAGATTTTAATCGATTAAAATAGTTATGATCGGTCATAATTTCATTCTGACCGATCATAATGGAAACCATATAATAGCGGTTCAACGGTTAACCGCTATCTAAGTGAGCTTTTAAGAGCGGTTCCGTGTAACCGCTATCTAAAGCTGTATCTCGCTTGAGCGACAACTTTCTCGCTCGAGCGAAACGCCCTCGCACAAAATTGGTACTCTCGACTTGTATTTCGCTTGAGCGAGTCTAGTCTCGCTCGAGCGATAATTGATTTTGATTGATTATATTTTTGAAATGATCGATCATATTTGATAATTTTTTCAAATAATTAATTATAATCGATTAGTTTTCTAAATTATTGATTAGAATTGATTAGTTTTTCAAATAATAGATTAGAATTGATTAATTTCTGAAATATATACTAAAAAATTATAATTAAAACTATAAATTAGTTAAGAATATTGACTATTGTAAAGATAAAGTAGAACATGGGAGGAGATGAGGATGATATAATATAATGATAGAACTTACAAAAATGTAGAATTGAGAAGTTTAAAAAAAAAATTAAGAAAATAGAGATTTAATTATACTTTTAATAAATTTAAGATAATACTAGTTTTTAAACCTTTTTCTAATATTTGTTTTTTAAAAATATAATATCATTTTTAATATTTTATAGATTTTATATTTATATATTTATAAAAGTAATTGGATTAAATTTATTATCCTCTCATATATTATTATACATTTAGCGTAATTTTAGTTTATTTAAAAATTAGAATACAAATATACTATACCAATATACCATTATATTATTTTCATTGTATATAAATTACAAAATTAATAATTTGTATACTATACTATACTAACATATTATTTGTATACTATACTAATAGTATAATATACTATATTATAATATTATTTGTATACAAAACTAATATCTTTATATATAAATATATAAATATGGAAAGATATAAATATATGTAAAAATATAAACATATAAATATATATATAAATATGTAAAGATATAAACATATATCTTTAATATTTTGTAAATGTAAATATAATTTATATATATTTTTAAATCTTTTTCTAATATTTATTTTTAAAAATATAATATTATTTTTAAAATTTAATATTTTTTTTCAAATATATAAATATATAAAGATATAAATGTATAAGGATATAAATAAATATATAAATATATCAATATATAAATATATCAAAATATAAATATATAAATATATTAATATATAAATATATCAATATATATAGATATATATATATATATATATATATATATATATATATATATATATATATATATATATATATATACAAATATATCAATATTATCCCCTCATATATTAATATACATTATTAGCATAATTTTAATTTAATTAAAAATTAGAATACAAATATACGATACTATACTAATATACCATTATTTGTAGATTTTATATATTAAAATATATAAATATATTTTTATTTATAGATTTTATATTTATATATTTATACGGATATACATTTATTTGTATATAAATATAATTTATTTGTAAGTTATTATTAAAAGATCCTAGTAGCTCAGTGGTTGGAGTTTCGACCTCCAACTCTAAGGTACGGGTTCGAATCCCGACAATGACAATAAACCACCTAATAATAAGTTAAACTTCTAAAAAATATAATAAAGATAGGGGAAATAAATATAAATAAAAACTTAAATAAGCAAAATATAATATAATTAAGAAATAGGGAAAATAAATAATAGATATAATAAAAGTGTAAATAAATAAAAATAATTAAATTTGTTATTGATTAACTTTTTCATTGATTTAGTGACCGATTTGGTTATATATAATCGATCACCGAATCGGTCACTAAATCGGTCACTGAATCGGTCACTAAAATCAGTGACCAAGGAAATAGTGACCGATTCCAGTTGGTCACTATTTCGGTCACTATTTTAATTAGTAACCGATTTTGTAGATTTAGTGACCGAATTTTCGGTCACTATTTGATGTTTTTCTTGTAGTGTATGGAGGTTCCGAACTTACTTTATCAAAAATAACTGTTTGAATCGGTTCTGGACTTGTTACTGATTCTTCCTCCAAGATAAAGTTCTTAATCTTATTCTTCCCCTCAAACTCAATGTTCTCAAAGAACATAGAAGTTCCTGTTTCAAAACATTGTCTTTAATGTGGGATCATAAAATTCATATCCCCTGGATCTTTCAGCATAACCAATAAAATAACTACTTATTGTTCGGGAGTCCAATTTCTTTTCATTTGGCTTATAAGGCTTTGCCTCAGCTGGACAACCCCACACATGGAAATGCTTCAGACTAGGTTGTCGCCCAGTCCAAAACTCATAAGGTGTTTTGGTAGCTGCTTTAATTGGTACTTTGTTTAGAATATAAGTTGTCATTTTTAGTGCCTCTCCTCAGAGTGATTCCGGTAAGGTGGAATGACAAATCATACTCCTTATCATATCTTTAAGAGTGTAACACAAACTCAAGCATCATAATTCGATTGTGACCTGAGCACTTGTTCCATAATGCACCTGAGTTAGTATTTTCAATTTTACGTTTAGTACCACGAGATTTTGTATTAAGGGTTTCATTATAGATGGACACAGTATCAAGTAAATACAGATTATCATAAGCCAAAAGTGAATCAGTTCCACCAATATCTGAATTAAAAGACAAGGTGAACTTATTGTTTCCAAATGAACACAAATAACCTAATTTGTCCAAATAAGAAACTGAAACCAAATTTCTTTTAGATGACAGCACAACAAAAGTGCCTTTTAAAATAAACAACCAGTACACAATAATAATCTAAAATGCCCAATAGCCTCCATCTCCACCGATTTTTCATTTTCAACGTATATCCATCTTTCAGAATCAGTTGGCTTCCGGTAGTTTAGGCAATCCTTTCTTTTCACGCCAAGCATGGTATTTAGCACAATTCTTCTTTACGTGTCCAGTCTTATTGCAAAAGAAACATTTATTTTCTTGAGTTTATTTCTTTTATTCTGGACCCTTAGCAGCTTTCTTCTTGGGATCCTCTGATCTCTTTCTTTTGCCCTTAGCCTTGGAGTTGCTTGCAAAATGAGCACTTTCTATTTTCTCTTGCTTTAATCTTTCCTCTCCTTGCACGCAGTATGAAATGAGCTCATTAAGAGTCCATTTATCCTTCTAAAAGTTGTAAGATACCTTAAACTGATTAAACATTGCAGGAAGAGAAATCAACACCAAATGAATGAGCAAGTCTTCTAACAGTTCAAGCTTTAGTTCCTTGAGTTTAAAAACAATATTAGACATGCTCATAATGTACTCCCTGATATTTTCTTTGCCCTGATATTTCATGGAGATCAAGTTCTGAAGAAGAGTGTTTGCCTTCGCCTTATCGCTTTTTACAAAGCGCTGCTCAATTTCAGCAAGGAATTATTTGGCACTTGTGATGTTTTCAGAAACAGTGCCCCTAAACACCTCTGGGATGCCACGCTTTATGATCATTAGACTGATGCGATTTGAGCAATCCCACTTCTCATAATCTCTCTTCTGTTCAGAGGTACTTGAATCCATATGAGTAAGGAGTTACTCAGTCCTTAACACAAGATCCATATCCATGCATTCAAGAATAATATCAATGTTCTCTTTCTAGTCCTTAAAATTTGTTCCATTGAGGATCAGAACATAATTGAAATTTGCAGATACAGAAGCAATTGTAGCTTAGTATAGAACAAGAGAAATAAACTAATTACGCTCACATTATAAAAATAAATAATTATAAATATTCAAATAATGGTTTAACCCATCTCAAAACACTTAATGCACCATCAATATTAAGTCTTTGGACAATAATATTAACTGCTAGGAGTATCTTGTTGTAATGATCAAACATTGACAATAAAACACGTCCAACAACAAACCAGTCTTTAGATTGATTTATCATCGACAAAGCAAATCCTTATAATTATCACATGTTTATCATTAAAGTGTGTATGTAATTCTGTCAAATATTAATCTTCCTTTGGGCCAACTAATACTCGCATGAATATACACAAACACTAACATTCAATATTTTTCATGAACTGCCCAATTCACGAGAGGTTACTTTGGTGACTTCTTGACTTAATTTGCTCACAAAAAAATATTAAACTACCAAAAGTTGAATATTTTATTTATATATCAGCAACATCCATCGACGTGAACCAACGCTAACAGAGGACGCTGCAAGAAGGTATTCGGACCCAAATCCGAACTTGACCCAGTCCCTTGGGAAGAGATACTAATATGAATCACAAGGGGTGATTTAGGATCTTTAGGATTAGAACCTTGTAAGAAATTTAGGAATTAAAAAGAAGGTGGAAGGAAAGAATCACTCTTCCCAAGGGAGGCAACACACAAAGGATGTGAAAGTCCTTTGATACAGCCAAGGGTTCTTGAATCACTCAAGAATTTAGGAGAATCACTCTCACTAAGATAAAAGAGATAAACTCTAATATTTCTGAATAAATTCCACTTGTTATTTCTTGATAAAAATGGTTCAGTTGATATAGAAGTGTTGCCATCAGAATTACAAAGACTCAATAAAAGAAAATAAATACTAATAATAACCCATTAATCTAGGAATTGAAAACTATTTAATGGAAACAAATAAAGAATAATAATGATCCATTAACCTAGGAATTGAAACTACTTAATGACTTATTGAATCTGAAGTTGTGGCAACCAAAAGTCAATCAGCTATGCACCCCTTGGTCTCCCAAAGGCTGATGACTAGATTTTCAATTTGGCCCTTATTACAACTTAAAACAAAATCAAACTAAAGCCCATTAATTGATTAATTCAAAATATAATTTGGTCAACCAACAATATTTATTGAAGAGTTTCCTTTATTTGTCTTGCTCTAGCCCTTATCATAGGTCATGTTCACATCATTCTCTCTTTCTTGAAAATGATTTGTCCTCAAATTGGATTCGCTATCTACATAAAAAAGAGATAAGTCTGACAAATTGAATATAAAATTAACATTATAATCACTTTTTATGGCTAAATAGTTCTCTCTCACTTCAAGTGTTTCACTCTTCTTTTGATCACTTTTTTTCCTTTCAAGTGTTTCACTAACATTTTCTTTCTCTCTCTTTTCTTGAAGAAGTTTTTCTCTCATTTTCTTTTTATCCTCACACACTTCTTGTGGACTCAAAGGTTTGAACACAATCTTCTTGTCTTGGTGCATGAAAGAGATCTTGTTGGTGAACCCGTTATGATTAACTCGTTTATCAAATTGTCATGGTCTCCCCAAAAGTAAGTGACTGACTTCCATAGGAATAATATCACAAAGCACCTTATCATTGTATTTTTCAATGGAAATGTCCACTTCAACTTGTTATCTCACTTGCATCTCTCCATCCTTACTAAGTCATTGAAGTTTATATGGCCTAGGATGTGGTTTAGTAGCTAAATTTAGCTTTGATACTAATCTAGCACTAGCCATATTGGTGTAACTACCTCCATCTATGATCATCATGCACACCTTGTCATTGATTAAACATCTAGTGTGAAAAATATTTTTTCTTTGGCTTTCTTCCATAGGTTTCAATTGGCTATCACATAATCGCCTAACCATCAATAAATCTCCCTTTGGAATCTCCTCCTCCTCAATATCTTCACTCTTTTCTCCCTCTTCAACCTCATATTCTCTTATATATTCTCCCTCTCTAAGAACCATGGTCTTTGTGTTAGGGCACTCAAAAGCATAGTGTCCTAGGCCTTGACACTTGAAACACTTCACATCTCTACTTTTTTTAGAGGGTTGTTCTTCATATTTTGAATGAGTCTTTGTAGGAATAAGTGTGGAACTACTAGAAGTAACATTCCCATCTTTCTTGCCTTTGTCCTTCCAACTTGAAAATCCAAAGTTGGTAGAACTCTTTTTAGTCACTTCTTTTCTTTTGAGTTGTTGCTCCACTCGAATTGCTTTATGAAGTAAATCCTCCATATCAACAAACTCTTGCAACTTAACAATATCACATATATCAATATTCAAACCACCAATAAATCGGGTCATAGTTACCTCTTCATCTTCTTCAATCTTTGCTTGAATCATGAGCATGCCCATTTCTTTGAAATACTCCTCAACCCCCTTGTTGCCTTGAGTAAGTTTTTGGAGTTTAAATTTCAAGTCTCTTGCATAACTAGCTGGCACATACTGCTTCCTCATGATCCTTTTCATCTTAGTCCATGTATCAACCATTGGCTCTTCATTTCTATCTCTCTCCTTTTGTAACTTGTTCCACCAAACAAGAGCATAGTCAGAAAATTCCGTTATTGCAAGCCTCACCTTTTGGGTCTCCTCATAATTGTTGCATGAGAAAACATGTTCTATTTTCATCTCCCACTCCAAGTATGCCTCCAGATCACTTTTTCCTTTGAATGGAGGAATGTTAAGCTTGACTCCTTCAAGCTTACTTGGTCTTGCTACTCCATCATTTATTCTCCTATTTCTCCTTTCTTCTTCGTCTTCAGGATTTCTATTCTTCAACCAGTTCAATCTTTCATGGAGCTCATTGTTATGTCGTATCATTAATCCTTCCAAATGTTGTACCAATACTCTCATTTGAAATGGACTAATTCCTGCTTCTTGATTGCAATTTTCCTCTTCTGCCATCAATTCGATGTTTAAACCCTTAAACCGAAGCTCTGAATACCAAATAATATGAATCACAAGGGGTGATTTAGGATCTTTAGGGTTAGAACCTTGTAAGAAATTTAGGAATTAAAAAAAAGGTGGAAGGAAAGAATCACTCTTCCCAAGGGAGGCAACACACAAAGGATGTGAAAGTCCTTTGATAAAGCCAAGGGTTCTTGATTCACTCAAGAATTTAGGAGAATAACTCTCACTGAGATAAAAGAGATAAACTCTAATATTTCTGAATAAAATTTCACTTGTTATTTCTTGATAAAAATGGTTCAGCTGATATAGAAGCGTTGCCATCAGAATTACAAAGACTCAGTAAAAGAAAATAAATATTAATAATAACCCATTAATCTAGGAATTGAAAACTATTTAATGGAAACAAATAAAGAATAATAATGATCCATTAACCTAGGAATTGAAACTACTTAATGACTGATTGAATCTGAAACTGTGGCAACCAAAAGTCAATTAGCTATGCACCCATTGGTCTCCTAAAGGTTGATGACTAAATTTTCAATTGGGCCCTTATTACAACTTAAAACAAAATCAAACTAAAGCCCATTAATTGATTAATTCAAAACATAATTTGGTCAACCAACAATATTTGTTGAAGAGTTTCCTTTATTGCCCTTGCTCTAGCCCTTATCATAGGTCATATTCACATCAGATACCAACCTTAAGAAAACAAGGTCATCCTTAGCAGAATAAAAACTCTCTAGAATTCATAAACTATCAATTATAGCTGAAGGTTTTGGTTCAGATACACGACATGTCGTTTAAGGATTTAGAACCTGAAGCTTAAAAGGCTACTGTGTGTGAATTGAGGATAACAAGCAACATAATACAAAAGACAATCACCTCCTTAGAATCCCACTAAGGATAAACACCTCCCTAGAATCTCACTAGGGATGAACACCTCCTCTGAATAAATCAAAGGATGAAAAACACCTCCTTTGCCACCAACACAAAGGATAAACACCTCCCTAGAATCACACAAGGGATGAAACAGATATAGTTCTGACCCTCTTTAACACACTGCTCAAGAAACAATGCAACCACCTAAAACCTAAAAGGGGATTTAACAGTAATCACTCAAACCCTAAACAGGGAATTTAACATCAACTTCCCTTAAACCCCCCAGAGAATAAAGACAATAAAATAAGAACAGTCGCACCTGTGGAAACATTTACCAGTTACCTAAGATCCTCCGTGTTGGGAACTCCCCAAACATCACCCCCAATTCCAAACCCATCCATATCCACCATGAAAAGAAAGCGAAAATAAAACAAAAGATTCAAAGAGAATAGAGAACCCAATACAAGAAAAATTGAAACTTGAAACACTATTTCTTTCTCAGTAAAACTTGAAACTTAAACCGAAACAAAAGGAAAAAATGAAGAAGAAGAAGAATTCATAGCTTCCTCCACGGTTCCATCAGCGAGCAGAAGCAGATTGGGGATGTTACCTCCAAATTTAAATTTTAGGCTTCACAAAAATTGGAGATTATTCTCCACTTAGGGTTCATAAAATTAGGTAATTTGAATTGTTTAAAACAAAATTAATCCTAATTTTCATAATTAGGGTTCTATAAATTAAACAGACATGAATCAAGTATGGGTAGCTCTGATACCACTTGTTGGAAAATTAATAATAATTATAATCCTGATTTTGATTCTAACTATCAAACATAAACATGATCCCATACTCATAAACATGTTGTAAACTGAATGAGAAAGCGTACCTGAATTAGCCATAATGATGATATCCTTGTAGAGCACTATTGATCTTATGGTCTTCCACCTGAAGAACACCTGTATTTCCCTCTGGATTTTCTCTCTTAATGGGGATAGAAAGAAAGGAACGAGACTGAGACTTACATTCTATATGTGTGCTCCCAGAAGGGGACCATGATCCTTTAAATAACCAGAATTAGGTTAATTACTTAAGTTTTAGTATTTCTAATTTGGTCCCTCATCAAATTAGAAATTGCTCTATGATTTCTATACAATTTTATTTTCATGACATATGTCTTTAGCCAAACTTTTTAATTTAGTCAGACCACTTTATTATTTGACTTAATAAATAATGGCCCTAACACATTTAAATTATGTATCATATATATACATGACCCAATATTTGCCAACATTTATATCTCTGTGATGCTTGCAATGTTTAAAGTTTCATCATCTGCTAGACCTATTTTGCCAAAATTCACACTTCTAAAATTTTTCATCAAGTCCTTACAAGAAGAAGGATGGAAAAATTCACTAGAATCCATGATCCAAGATTCAAACTTTCTCTCAACACAACATATCAACGCATTCACTGTATTGTCATGCTTATTTTCTTTAGAAGCAATACACTAGTTCCTAAAGTGTCCATTCTGCTAGCAATTCCAACAAGTAATATCCTTGCGAGGTTTAGACTGTCCTTGCTTCATGGACTTTGATCTACCACGCGTAGAGCCTTGTCCTCTTTCAGGCTTTCTACCTCTTCCTTCGGTGCTTAATAAGGAATTTAATTCTCCAACGTTCCTTCTACGAACATCCTCATTAAGGATTAAATCCCTAATTCTTTCAAAGGTTAATTTCGTAGTCCCAAATGAACTGGCTACTGTCGTGATAGTTCCTGACCAACTATCAAGAAATAAGATAACAACAACAAGGCTTGTACTTATCATCAAATCTAATATCCATTAACACTAATCTTGACAATAAAAAATTAAATTCATTCACATTATTTATAACATTAGCATCTTCTTGCATCTTCGTATTAATTAACTAACAAATCAAGAATACCTTATTTGATGTTGATGGCTTCTCGTACATGTTTGACAATGTCTTTATCAAACCATATGTCGTCTTCTCATTGACGATGTTGTAGGCAACATTCTTTGCCAATGTTAATCTAACAATGCCCAAAAGTCTGTCGATCTAGTAACTCCCAATCTGCTTGAGACATTGTTTCTGGTTTATTCTCAAACAAAAATTGGTGCAACTTTTTCTGATACAAATAATCTTTAATCTGCATCTTCTAACATCTCAAATTGTTTTTATTAAACTTGTCAATCTTCACTTTTCCATCTTCTGTCATTGCTCCCACTCACGTGAAAAAAAAAAAACTTAAGCTCTAAATACCAGTTGTTGGGAGAACATAAATGCACTACAAGACGAAAGTAAATAACAAGAACACAAGAAATTACGTGGTTTAATAAAAATAAACTACGTCAACGACTACACTAGATGGTAGTTCTCAGTAATTTTATTAGGTTTATAATTACACGAGTATTTATAATAAAAGAATAAGTAAATAGATCAGACTCAATAATATTTCTGACTCTACAAACTTAACATAGATGTTATTTGTAATGTCCATGTAACATGATAGTTGACTTGTATGTGCCTAAGATGATTTATCAACTTTAAAATAAATTTGTGTAATGTTAATATATATATATATATATATATATATATATATATATATTATTTTATAACAAATTCAAATTTAATATGATTATATTTAAATTATTGGCTTATTTCATATATTTTGTATATTACTTTTAAATTATGTTTATTTAAAAATATATGATACAAGTGTTACACCTTAAAAAAATAAAAATAAGACGGAAGGTTATTTTATTTTTTGTTAAATAATAAAAGTTATATATTTTTCTTTTAAAATGAAAAAAAAAGTGTTAAATGGGTGAACGAATTAACATTCTTGGGCAACCGATAAGTTAGCTAGCTGCATTGCTATGTCAACAATTATTTAAGTGATCGTTTTCTTCATGGATGGAACTAGAAGAGTTGATAATTATTTTTATAATTTAGGTACGTGGTAAAAATGTAAGCACACACAAATTAAAAGTTTTAAATAAATAAATATTGAAGTTGTAGTAGTTTACTTGCATTCGTAAGTTCTGAAGTGGTACTGCATTGAATTAGATGTTGCTCTCAGTGATCACTACTTGCAATCCCACATGAAAAGGAACAGTGTACAAATATTCTTTTCTTTTAATAAATAAATAAATAATTAATTGAATAAAAATTAAGTAATAAAATTATTTTACACATTATTATTAATTTTATTTATTATTAATATTTTTAATTATTTAATATCATTATAGTTAAATATATTAAGACTTTTATGATGAGTTATATATATTTATCATTATTATGGGATCTCATAATGAATTATGCTATTAAGAGAAAAAAAATACTTCAATCTCTATCATATAAATTCTGAACTTTGAGATATTTTTTCATAGACAGTTTAATTTTTTCGTATAAAAATAATACAAAAGGGAAAAAACAAGATTTGTTATAGAAAAACAATTATGTTAATACTCCCCTCAAATTGGACGGTGGATGTCACAAAGACCTAACTTGGATATAGAATTGTCAAAAGTTGTATGATGAAGAGGTTTAGTAAAAGTATCTACAAGGTGGTTGGAAGACGAAACAGGAAAAAGATGAATTAGGCCTTGTTGAATTTTCTCACGAATCACATGTCAATCGATCTTGATGTGTTTAGAGCGCTCATGAAATACAAGATTATGAGCTAAGTAAATAGCAGACTGATTGTCACAATAGACTGCAGTAGGACCCAATGAAACATGAAGATCACAAAAAAGATAATGTAATCATTGAATCTCACAAGTGAGATTGACTAATGTTGGATATTTTGCTTTGGAGGATGAACGAGAGACAGTAGGTTGCTTCTTGGATTTCTAGGAAATCAAAGAAGAACTAAGGAAAACACAAAATCCGATGATGGAGCGGCAAGTGTCCAAACAACAGGCCTAGTCCGAATTAACAAAAGCAGAAAAACGAATGTCAGTAGAGGCAGAGAAAAATAACCCTTGAGCAGGTGAATATTTTAAGTATCTAAGAACCCGGATGACAACTTTATAATGAACATCAAGAGATTGAACAATGAATTTGACTAAGATGTTGGACAGAAAAGACAATGTTAGGGCCCTAAGTATGAGATATAACAATCTACCGACTAATATGCGATAAGCAGCAGTATCAGAATCAGGTTGTCCATGATTAACCTGAAGTTTAGTAGAGGGATTAGAAGGAGTAGTAACAGGTTTGGAACCAAGTAAATCACTATTATCAAGAAGTTCAAGAGTGTATTTACGTTGGTTCATGTGAATACCGAACTTGGACCGTGAAATTTCTAATCCCAAAAAATAACGAAGAGCACCAATCTTTAATCTTAAATTTAGTATCCAAGACACATTTCAAAAAATTAATTTCATCAATGTCATCACCAGCTAAGACAATGTCATCCATGTAAACTAATAAAGAAGTTGTGAAAGAAGTGGAAGTAACCTTGACAAATAAAAGAGTGGTAGAAAGAATATAGTGGAGAGATCATATAGACTTCCTCATGAAGCTCTCCATGAAGAAAGGCATTAATGTAAATTTTATTACCATTGGAACTTCTCCCTCCATTATTTTTGTCACAACCCCTTGAAAAGGAATGACCTTTGTCTCGTCCTCCATAGAAAGGATTTGAGTTAGAAACATCATCATTCTTGGACTGCAAATTTGGAGAAGTAGTAGCAGCTAGGACTTGTGAATCAAGAACAGTTTCAGAAGAACTAAGAATAAAATGTAATTTGATGTTCATGTTGGATAACCATGTTAAAAACTTTGATAATATCGGGAAGATGATCGATTAACATAATCTGAGATCATACGGAGACTTATTGATCATTGAAGTCTTTTTCAGAAATTGAATGACATAATCTGGTTGCTTATAGCGTCAGGCAGAATCAAGAGCATCACAATAACATTTGATAGTATACGTGTAGTTAACAAAAGGACGAAAACTATCGATTTCCTCCCAAAAAGTACTTAACTCTGTGTAAAATTCAATTACAGAGACAATATCTTGGTGTAGTTTGTATGAATATTCCTGTAAATTTACAATACGAAAAATATCTCCTTGACGAAAGCGATGATTCAAATCTTGCCAAACATCGAAAACATGTTCGATCCAGAGAATGAATTTAAGAATGATTTTATGCACTGATTATTGGATCCAAGAAATAACCATTGTGTTGCAACGATCTTAAGGTTCGTGAAGAGGGCTGGTTGATGGTGGTTCGGAGAGAGTGTCATCGACGAATTTCAGCTTATTCTTGGATTTGAGTGCAAGTTTCATGACGTGGGCCCATGCGTGATAATTCTTGTCATTCAACAAGGTGGAGACAAGAACGAGAGTAGGATTTTCATTAGAAAGAGGAAATAAGGGATTTGAGGGATTACTCTGAAAGTCAGTATAGGGTTCGAACGTCATAGGAATGGAGGAAGAAATCAATAAATAACATCTGATACCATCTTACTACGGTTCATGTACGTACAATGGAATTTGTCTGTTTTTATTAAGAATCTCTCACCCTAAATAAGAGTACAAGCGAGAATATATATATATATATATATATATATATATATATATATATATATATATATATAATCCCGTAAAACGAAAGGACAAAATCGTCATAACTACAAATAATACAAAAGGAAAAAATAGGATTTGTTATAGAAAAATAATTATACTAATATCTATAATGCTCTTAACTATTCAATATTCATCTTTGCTCGACAATAGCTACATACATGCACCCTAGATCTCACATGCAAGTTTCTTAAATTTACATGTAAATGTTCTTAAAATATGTAAAAATAAACTTACTCTATTAAAAATTCAAATTAGTTACTATTCAATATTCATCTTTGCTCAACAATAGCTACATACATGCACCCTAGATCTCACATGAGAGTAGGATTTTCATTAGAAGGAAGAAATAAGGGATTTGAGGGATTAGTGTGAAAGTCAGTATAGGGTTCGAACGTCATATGAATGGAGGAAGAAATCAAGAAATAACATCTGATACTATCTTACTACAGTTCATGTACGTACAATGGAATTCATCTATTTTTATTAAGAATTTCTCACCCTAAAAAGAAATACAAGCAGAATATATATATATATATATATATATATATATATATATATATATATATATATATATATATATGATCCAGTAAAACGAAAGGATAGAATCTGTCATAATTACAAATAATACAAAAGGGAAAAACAAGATTTGTTATAGAAAAACAATTATACTAATATCTATAATGCTCTTAACTATTCAATATTCATCTTTGCTCGACAATAGCTACATACATGCACCCTAGGAATGTTCCTTAAATTTACATGTAAATGTTCTAAAAATATGTAAAAAGAAACTTACTCTATTAAAAATTCAAATCAGTTAGAAATATTTTCTTCTATTGTACTAAGGTATGTTAGGATCTTGAAAGAAATGAGAGAGAATGAGAAAGTTAGAGAGAAGATAGCGAACAAAAAAACTATACAAGATAGTAATTTTACGAGAATGGAGTTTAAATGATGAATATTTTTTTATTTATAACTATTTTAAATTTAACTAATAAAATATCAAACTTTATGATAAACTACTGCGTTTATTCTTAACTCATTAAAATTAGTTCAATAAACTAATTTAAGTTAATTTAAAAAAATGTTAAATTTAAAGAAATATATTATATCAACTTATTATGACCTAAATAAAGCCCATAAATTTGTATTATTTTGATAAAATAAAATAATTTAATTTTGACTAAAAAAATAAATTTAAATTGATGGATATAAGAATAAATATTACGAGTAGAGTACCATTTGATATAGTTATTATTTAAATTTAAATTTAATTATTTAATATAATAATTAGTTTAAATTTTACTTTATTTTGTAATTGATATTTAAAAAAAGTGTAATTTTTTATCCATCAACCTTCATTATTATTTTTTAAATAAGATAGAAAAACATTTTAAAATTTAAAAAAAGAAAAGTTACCAATTTTCATTACTTTACTCAAATAAAATAAAAATTTATATTTATTTTTTTCATTTTTTTAAAATTAAATTATCTCATTTTCTCACTCATGTTTTGTTTGGATTTATAAGTGGATTTAAGAGTGTAAAAAATATGAGAAATAAAGTAGAAAATAGAGTTGTTTAGATTGAGAGAAAATGAGTGGAAAGTGAGAAAAAAATTTGTGAAAAGATTGCAATAGTTAAGAATAGTTAAGATTGATGTGTTTGAATAAAAAAAATTAAATAATAAGATAAAAAGTGTCTCAACCAATATCCTCTTATCATTGTAAGTAAAATAAGTATAATTAAAATTATGATATATAAATAAATAAATTAATATTAAAATTAATTTATATATAGATTAAATATTTTAATTTTTATTTGTTATAATTATAAAAATTTATAATTACTTATAAAATTGAAAAAAAAACTGTTTTAAAATTTATTTAAAAATATATTTTAAGTTATTTAAATAATTAATTACAAATTATGTATACATTTTTATTTCACATGCTAATTAAAAAAATAAAATATAATAAAAAATATAAAAATAACTACTTTTACATTTTAATATTAATTCATATATAATAAATATAATAATGTTATTTTTTTAATATAATCGATCATTCATATTTATATAATTAATTATTTATATTCATATAATCAATTAACTAAAATCATATATTTTATTATAGGAATGTTCTATTTTTAAAGATATATCAAAAAATTATAATATATGATTAAATTAAAATACAATTATTTAGCACGTAATATATATATATATATATATATATATATATATATATATATATATATATATATATATAATAAAAGAAACTGAAAAGTGAGAATTGTACATTGATTAAAAAAACATTATGTGTAAAATTACAAATTATGGGTAAACATTTGTTTATATAAAAATAATATATATTATGGACAATAATTTTTACAAAGATTAATGATTAATAAAATTGATAAATAGTTATCTTAATAATATAACTTTAAGAGAATAATAATATTTTGTTCCATTTGACTAAAAAATAAAATTTTGTATGAATCTCCCATAAAAATATCAATTTTAGCATTTATTTATTTTTATATTTTGTGAATATTTTTAAATATATAATAATAATAATAATAATAATAATTAATCATGATTCTAAACATTACTTTATACAGATTAATTTTTTAAAGTTTAGTAATTTTTAATAATGATATATTTAATTTATCTTAATAATATAAAAAGATAAAAAAATAATTATATTATAATATCACTTTTTAGGAAAATAAAATTTAAATATATTAAAAAATAAAATAGTGAAATAAAGATTACCAAAGATAATATTCTAACAATTCAATAAATAATTGATTATAAATATTAATTATATATATTTCAAAATATATATATATATATATATATAAATATTATAATTAAATTCAAAAATAATATAGTAATTTATCATTGTTGAGCTGATTTTCTATCCCAATCTTCTAAAATTAAATTAATCAATACAAACAATATTTTTCCATTTTAATTCCATTGCTTATTTCATCTATAAAAATATCTTATTTATAACAGTAATTCTGCATATCACACAAATGTTCACACACTTTTTGTTTATTCTTTTGCAGTCTCCCATTCTCCGTTCTCGTTCCAAATCACATCACACATAAATACAAATATCACCCGTACTACAAGTCAATAAATACCTCACTGTCCTTCTAATGACACACAAATGATATACCAATAATCATATTAATTATAAGTATATGAATATATTAAAATAATAATAAAATTTGAAATATTCTTGTGCGATGCTCAAATTTAATAAATATAAATGAGTTTAGAAAATATAAATTTATTTCTTTTAAATCTATTTTCTTTCTTCTTACGTGTTAACAAATGAAGAAAGTCAAACTTATTTTCAACCCACTTTATTATAATAATATATATTCTTATGAGGTAGAAATGGTAACAAGCAGGTTTTATCTCCTCGATCTTCGATTTTCGATTTTTTAACTGTCCCTCTCTTCGATCTTCTTCAAGTTAAAATTTAAGTTTTTATCTCTTTTTGTTAGATTTTAAATTTTTTTCGTCCCATCCTATTTCTGATGTAAATTATTTTTAAAAATATAATTATATTTATAATAAATTAATTTTATGTATTTTTTACATAATAAATATTTATTATTTTATAATTTATAATTATTATTAATTAAATATATATTTTAATTTATTATATTTATATTAAAATATGTATATAAAAAATATTTAATTATATTTTTTATACATATGTAGAATATTTATATTATTATTATTATTTTATTATTATAATATTATATTCAAATATTTAAATATTTATAAATTATTATTATTATAATATTATATTCAAATATTTGATTATATATATAAGTTAATTCCTTTTTAAATTCTTATTTAAAAATATGAAATATATAATTTATAAGAAAATATTTAATAAGTTAGTTCTTATTTAATTAGTTCAAAGTAATAAAAATTTAAATTATTAATTTTTTTAATTATTTTATTAAGATAAATTTGATATATGACAAATAAGAATAATAAGATCAACAAATATGACATACTAAAACCTAATAAAAATAAATTATAAATAAAATAATATTAGCTACTATTAATATTTATGTAAAATATGTAAAAAAAATGATGAAGAATAAGAAAAATTAACTTTGTATTCGATCAAATTGGTTGAAAAAAAATTGATTTAAGAGATTAAAGAAATGTGAAAAAGTGAAAGGTAAGAGAAAAATAATAATAAAATGAACTAATTAATATAAAAGATTAAAAAAGACAGAAGAATTAAAAAATGAATAGAAGAAAAGTAATAATAATAAAATATAAAAAAATTACCTTATATGTAGTGGAAAAAGAAAAAGAAATAGTTTTAAAATATTAATATTTTAAAATTTAAATTTAAATTTAAATATAAAGTTGAGACGAAGACTGGAATGTGGCTTTACTCATCGCCACCCCCGTCACTAACTTCTTAAAGTAGGGAAAATCTAAATTCACCCCACCCCTCAATCAATTCAATTTTTCTTTATCAAACTCGAGACTGGGACGAATCCATTTCCGCGCGTACGGGTTTAATTATCATCCTTAGAATGAGTTTGACAAGAAATTTTGATGAGATTGGTAAATCATGTCCGAGCTTGGACTTCGCATTGGAAGTTTGGGTAAGAACATCACTTTGAGATTTTACCAAAAAATCATAAATGATTATTTCAAAATTTTGTAAATTATATTAATATTTATAATTTTGACTTCTCAAATTTAACGATTATTAATATATACTATATTTATAAATTTAATTTCTCACCCTTTTATATTTTTTTATTCCTTTCATGTTCATTTTTTATTTATTGATAATATATTATTTAACTGACAGATCAAAATCGATCAATAGCCCTGATAAATTTCGATCTGAAAACCAAATTTATAAAAGAAAGAAGGAAATAAGTATAGAGATACAATTTTATTTAAATAATTGAAATTAAAATTTTATAAAAACTTAATAATCATTCACATCATTTGTATAATTCATAAATTTACATCCTATTATTTCAACTTAAATTATAAATATAGAATGTTAATATCCAATGTGTTATATACTTATATATTTATTTTATACATGTTTTTAATTCATCTAGTAAAATTTAACTTTATTGTTTCTGCGAAACAGATTTTTAAATAAGAGTATTTTGTATGATTTTTTTTGGTATTTGAAATCTATTTTATAATTCATAGATAGTGTTAATCTTAATTCTCCTTTATATAACAAATTTTATAAGTTAATATTATTAATTAATATTTTACAAAGGTAAATATTATATGTTATCTTTTACAAGTGATACAGTTTCACATCCACCAAATTAGGATTTATTACTATATTAAATATATTGGTTATGTTAAAATTTTAATCAGTCATATTTTTATTTCAACGATTTATCTAATAATGAAAAATATTATCATTATGGAACATAAGAAATTCTCTGATTAAAAATTTTTATAGGGTATAATTACTCTTTTGATTTAATTTATTTAAGATAAATATTTATCCGTAACACACATTGGCATGCTTGATGTATTATAGGGACGGAATAAAATAAGTTTTTTTAACGTATATTTTATAATATATATAAAAAAGAAATCAACTTATTCTAAAATAATAAAAGTTAAAGGTTTATTATTTATCTCATCATTTAATTTTTAATAATTAAAATAAATTATTAAATAATAATAATAATAATACATTTTAATTTAAAATAATCAAATTCATTTTATTGAAAAAACTTATTCTTTAAATTAATTAAGAATAACATCTAATTTATAATTTAATTCAGTTCAGTGTGTGGTTTCTAAATTAATTATATATCTTTTTATAAATTCTGTAATTTTAAGATAAGGTTTGTAAAATAATATCATATATGCTAAAAAATATTCTATTATTTAAACAAAAAAACAAAGATCATAATTATGACAGTACCAAATGATTATCATGTATGGTCCATTGTTTTCAAGAAAGTAATCATTCATGTGGAGACCCCATCTAGAGACACGTGGCACATATAAAATTATTTTGTCATAATATCCATTATATATATATATATATATATATATATATATATATATATATATATATATATATATATATATATATATATATATAACATGTTTACTAAAAAAATCTTTCAGTAAACATTATTTACTACTCAATAATTAACTTCTAAAATTATATTTAATGAAAATTAAAAATAAACAAATTTAAGATTTTTTTAATTTTAATTCTAAACAAAAATATAGATAAAATATTATATTTTAATTCTATTTATAAAATAACAATGATATATAATACTTGTTATTTTTTTAAAATTTTTATAAGGTTTTTAATTTTGGTTTTATAATTTTCTTATAAATGAAATTAGTTTTATAATATTTTTTAAATTTATTTTTATAAAAATTTAAAACCTCCTATAATTTTATTATATTTTAAATAAAATATTATATTAAATTAATATTTAATTATAATAATTTAATTATCAAATAAAATGTAAATAAAAAATTATAAAAATATGAATGTTTATAAAAATTATTTATTAAAAAATTATATAAATTTAATATGAATTATTTAAAAATATGTCCTCTAGTGAAAATGTGTTGCTTAATAAATAAATTTTGAACCTAAAATTTGGTAAAAAACTACCCATGCTTCCTTCCTCCTATGTAGTATACCATCATCTCAATTTAGTTAAATTAATTATTATTGGAAACATATTAGATAAGAAGCTCATATAAATATAAACATAAACTGTTATATCATATTTAAATGATTGAGATTAAAATCACATTAATTTTTAAATGTTCAAACTAACTTTTACTTTAATAATTTGTGTGGTGACCTAAATATAATTTTTCTAATAAGAATTCTTACTTTCACCCTTTATAAAAGAAACTTATCATAACACCTTTTAAATACTTATATTTTACTGAGGAGGATGACATGAAACATAAGATAACTATTGCATAAGGATTAATAAAACACTTTATGAACATTCATGGTTACGAAGGGTACTTGTATAAAGGGAAAAGTATATTTATTGTTCAAAAGCTAACCTACCAAGATACATACTGGCATATACCTTAAGAAACATATTGTCATAAACTTCTTTTAACAATTACATACTGTTTTTGATGAAAATTTGGTCGATTTCTCAGAGACTTAGATTCTAACCAAATTTCAATCACGTAGATTCTTTTTACTTAGGCTAGCAAGCAGTTTTTAATCAAAACATGTATGAAAATCGAAAACGTCACGATATCGAGTACGAATGAAAGATAAAGCATGCACGTATATTAAAAATACGAAAAGTGTGATAAAACATGCATATCGAAATCAAAAGTACTATTTTTGGTATTTTTTATTAAGAAACTTGAAATAAAGAAAGAAGTAAAAAGTTATCGAGACGAAAAGCAATGCGAGAATATTAAATTGTAGAGAAATGTAAATGCGGAACCTTAAAATTGCATTAAATGTAAATGACAATGAATTGAAATTGCAAAAATATAAATAGCAGGAAATCGAAATTGCGAAGTGTAAATAATAGAAAATCGAAATTACGAAGTGTAAATGGCGAGGAACTTAAATGCGAGGATCTTAACTTGTTGGAAAATTAATAATAATAATAATAATAATCCTGATTTTGATTCTAACGATCAAACATAAACATAATCCCATACTGATAAACATGCTGTAAATTGAATGCGAAAGCGTACCTGAATTAGCCATAATGATGATGTCTTTCTAGAGCACTATATTGATCTTATGGTCTTCCACCTGAAGAGCACCTGTATTTCTCTCTTATTTTTCTCTCTTGATGGGGATAGAAAGAAAGGAACGGGACTGATACTTACGTTCTGTGTGTGTGCTCCCAGAAGGGGACCATGACCCCTTAAAATAACCAGAATAAGGTTAATTACTTAAGTTTTAGTATTTCTAATTTGGCCCCTCATCAAATTAGAAATTGCTCTATGGTCTATACACAATTTTATTTTCATGACATATGCCTTTAGCCAAACTTTTTAATTTAGTCAGATCACTTTATTATTTGACTTAATAAATAATGGCTCTAACACATTTAAATTATGTATCATATATATACATGACCCAAAATTTGCCAATAATCTCCCACTAGTCACAAATATATATATCCTTACAATCTTACAAATGTGTTAAACTTTATGAGCTCAAAATTGCCATTATATTCCTTTAGCATACTCCAAAAGTCCTGTCCATTAATCATATCAGGATATAGAACCAAACCAGCTTTTCATTGCATCATTGCAACTAAAACCAACAATGATTACTCATACTAACATAACCAAATGACATGGATTCATCATGATATGTGTAGCATGAAAAATTACGTGAAGGTGATCTGTACACGTCTATTTTCAACTGGTCCAAACTTTAACTTATCGAGATCGATATAATATCCTTAATGTACAAAGTGTAATGAATGAACGAAAAAACCGCATATCTATAGATAACCAAATATGTCCAAAAATCAATGTATACATATATGAAATTAAACATAGAACATAAAATATATGAAAGTGACTAACTCTCACTAAACCACAAATTCCTCAAACTGTAAAACATCCATGTGAGCAACATGCTCATGAAAGACCTTGGGCGAAAGTCCTTTAGTTAGAGGATATGCTATCATGGAGTTTGTCCTTAAGTGTTCTATGAAAATCTGTCCACTTTGTACTCTTTCCTTAACAATACAACTGATTTATTGTCATAATATAACTTAAGTGGTCTTTCAATGCCTTTCACAATTTGCAGCCCTGTGACAAAATTTCTTAGCCATATTCCATGATTTGATGCCTCATAGCATGTTACAAATTCTTGACATCCTACAAAATCCGAGTCAGAAAACCCAGCGATCTCCAACTGGTCTGACCTCCTATATGTGAGCATATAATCTTTTGTTCTCTTTAAATATCTTATGACCCTTTTTGCTACTTTTCAATGGTCTATTCCTGGATTGCTATCTGCCTAGAACCCCAACTATATATGCTATGTCTGGATGCGTACATACTTGGGCATAGATCAAACTCCCTACAATTGATGCATAGGGAATCTTTTGCATTTCCTCAATTTCCAAATTCCTCTTTGGGCACTGATTGAGACTAAACTTGTCTCCCTTTAAACTTGTGATACACACAATCATCAACAATATTCATCTTGAAGCCAAATGAGTTTCATACCTTCTGGTAATGGGACAAGTTCCCAAACCTTATTGTCTTGCATGGACTTATACTTATCCTTCATTTCTTCAATCCACTTTTGAGAGTTAGAACCTTGTATAGCTTGACGGAAGTTAACTGGATCATCTTCCATTATATCATTATTTTTCCTCATGTTCCTGAAGAAATACCATGTAATCATCCAAAATAGCACTTCTTCTTTCTCTAGTAGATCTCTGCAAAGTTATTAGCTCATGATGCACAGGTTCTTGAGGATCTTGAGTTTGTTCTTCATGAACAACCAAATCATCTTGAGTAAGGGGTTCATCAACAATACCTTGTGGAGGTTCCGAACTTACTTTATCAAAAGTAACTATTTGAATCGGTTCTGAAATTGTTACCGATTCTTCCTCCAAGATGAAGTTCTTAATCTTATTCTTCCCCCCAAACTTAATATCTTCAAAGAACATAGCAGTTCCCGTCTAAAAAATTATCTTTAATGTAGGATCATAAAATTTATATCCCCTGGATCTTTCAGCATAACCAATAAAATAACTACTTAGTGTTCGGGAGTCCAATTTCTTTTCATTTGACTTATAAGGTCTTGCCTCAGCTGGACAATCCCACACATGGAAATGCTTCAGACTAAGTTATCGCCCAATCCAAAGCTCATAAGGTGTTTTGGTAGCTGCTTTAGTTGGTACTATGTTTAGAATATAAGTTGTCATATTTAGTGTCTCTCTCCAAAGTGATTCCAGTAAGGTAGAATGACAAATCATACTATTTACCATATCTTTAAGAGTGTAACACAAGCCCAAATGTCATGATTCGATTGTGACCTGAGCACTTGTACCATAATGCACCTGATTGAGTATTTTCAATTTTACGTTTAGTACCACATGATTCTGTATTAAGGGTTTCATTATAGGTGACCACAATATCAAGTAAATATTGATTATCATAAGCCAAAAGTGAACCAGTTCCAACAATATCTGAATTAAAAGACAAACTGAACTTATTGTGTTCCAAATGAACACAAATAACCTAATTTGTCCAAATAAGAAACTGAAACCAAATTCCATCTAAATGACGGCACAACAAAAATGTCTTTCAAATCCAAATAAAAAATCAGTACTCAATAACAATTTAAAATGCCATATAGCTTTCACCTCTACCAATTTTCCATCTCCAACATAAATCCATCTTTCAGAATCAATTGGCTTCCCGTAGTTTAGGCAACCCTTTCTTTTCACGCCAAGCATGATATTTAGCACATTTCTTCTTTACGTGTCCAGTCTTATTGCAAAAGAAACATTTGTTTTCTTGAGTTTGTTTCTTTTGTTCTGGACCCTTACCAGCTTCTTTCTCGAGATCCTCTGATCTCTTTCTTTTGCCCTTAGCCTTGGAGGTGCTTGCAAAATGAGTACTTTCTGTCTTGTCTTGCTTTAGTCTTTCCTCTTCTTGTACGCAATGTGAAATGAGCTCATTAAGAGACCATTTATCCTTTTGACAGTTGTAAGATACCTTAAATTGATTAAATGTTGCAGGACGAGAAATCAACACCAAATGAATGAGCAAGTCTTCTGAGAGTTCAAGCTTTAGTGCCTTGAGTTTAAAAACAATATTAGACATGCTCATAATGTACTCCCTGATATTTCCTTTGCCTTGAAATTTCATGGAGATCAAGTTCTGAAGAAGAGTGTTTGCCTCTGCCTTATTGCTTTTTGCAAAGCACTGCTTAATTTCAGCAAGGAATTCTTTGACACTTGTGATGTTTTCAGAAACAGTGCCCCTAAACACCTTTGGGATGTCACACTTAATGATCATTAGACTCATGTGATTTGAGTGATCCCACTTCTCATAATCTCTTTTTTGTTCAGAGGTACTTGAATCCGTAGGAGTAGGGGGTTGCTCAGTCCTTAACGCAAGATCCATATCCATGCAACCAAGAATAATATCAATGTTCTCTTTCCAGTCCTTAAAATTTGTTCCATTGAGGACCGGAACAGAATTTAAATTGGCAGATACAGAAGCAATTGTAGTTGAATTTAGAACACGAGAAATAAACTAATTATGCTCACATTATATAAAAAATAAATAATATATATTCAAATAGTGGTTTAACCCATCTCAAGACACCCAATGCACCATCAATATCAAGTCTTTGGACGAGTAATATTAACTGCTAGAGGTATCTTGTTGTAATAATCAAACATTGACAATAAAACACGTCCAACAACAAACCAGTCTTTGGATTGATTTATCATCGACAAAGCAAATTTGTATAATTATCACATGTTTATCATTATAAGTATGTATGCAATTCGGCAAAATATAAATCTTCCTTTGGGCCGACTAATACTTGCATGAATATACACAAACACTAACATTCAATATTTTTCATGAACTTCCCAATTCAAGAGAGGTTACTTTGGTGACTTCTTGACTCAATTTACTCACAAAATATATTAAACTACCAAAAAATTAAATATTTTATTTATATAACAAAACCAAATATTTAATATTTGCAAACTAATTCAAAAGAGAATCACCCCATTAGAATTCTACTAAGGATGAACACCTCCCTAGAATCTCATTAGGGATGAACACCTCATTTGAACAAATCAAAGGATAAAAAAGGTCTCATTTTCCACCAATACATAAAGGATGAACATCTCCCTAAAATCACACTAGGGATGAAACAGAGATAGTTCTGAGTCTCTTTAGCATACTGCTCTAAACCTTAAAAGGGGATTAAACAGTAATCACTCAAACCCTAAACAGGGGAATTTAACATCAAATTTTCCTAAAGGCAATAAAATAAGAACAATCACACCTGTGGAAACATTCACCATTTACCTAAGATTTTCTATGTTGGGAATTCTCCAGACACCACCCCCAATTCCAAACTCATCCATATCCACCATGAAAAGAAAACGAAAACAAAAACCCATAAAATTAAATAAAAACAAAAGATTCAAAGAGAACAGAGAATCCAATACAAGAAAGATTAAAATTTGAAACATTATTTCTTTCTCAGTAAAACTTGAAACTTAAACTGAAACAAAAGGGAAAATCGAAGAAGAAGAAGAATGCATAGCTTCCTCCACGATTCCATCAGCAAGCAGAATCAGATTGGGGATGTTACCCCCAAATTTAAATTTTAGGGTTCACGAAAATTAGAGATTATTCTCCACTTAGGATTCATAAAATTGGGTAATTTGAATTGTTTAAAACAAAATTAATCCTAATTTTCATAATTAAGGTTTTATAAATTAAACAGACATGAATCAAATATGGGCGGCTCTGATACCAATTGTTGGGATCGAGCACTTACCACTAGGCCAAAAACTATAGCTTTTAGTCAGAGCGCAACTCTTTTTACTTAAGAGTAACAGCCCAAGCGCCACAATTCGATTGTGACTCGGCCCACCCAACCTCCACCATAGGACAATTGATGCTACCTGCAACAATCTCCCCCTCATCAATTGTCCTACGAGGAATCCCACTTGGATTGTGACTTGGCTCATCTAGCCCGTGCCACCGATCGTGACTTGGCTCGCGCCACGGGACAATTGTGCAACCCGCAATAATCTCCCCCTTAACAATTGTCCACCAGGAATCGAACTCCCGACCTTGGCTCGATACCAATTGTTGGAATATTAATAATAATAATAATAATAATAATAATAATAATAATAATAATAATAATAATAATAATAATAATAATAATAATCCTGATTTTGATTCTAACGATCAAACATAAACGTAATCCCATACCGATAAACATGTTGTAAACTGAATGCGAAAGCGTACTCGAATTAGCCATAATGATGATGTCTTTGTAGAGCACTATATTGATCTTATGGTCTTCCACCTGAAGAGCACCTGTATTTCCCTCTTGATTTTCTCTCTTGATGGGGATAAAAAGAAAGGAACGGGACTGATACTTACGTTCTGTGTGTGTGCTCCCAGAAGGGGACCATGACCCCTTAAAATAACTAGAATTAGGTTAATTACTTAAGTTTTAGTATTTCTAATTTGGCCCCTCATCAAATTAGAAATTTCTCTATAGTCTCTACATAATTTTATTTTCATGACATATGCCTTTAGCCAAACTTTTTAATTTAGTCAGATCCCTTTATTATTTGGCTTAATAAATAATGGCTCTAACACATTTAAATTATGTATCATATATATACATGACCCAAAATTTGCCAACATAACTTGCATAAAGATAAATGACAAGGAATTTAAAGGACATAAACTTAAAGTTGATAAATGTAAGTGACTGAACGAACATAAATTGCATGAAAGTAAAGTACATGAAAGTAAATTACGAGGGAAAATAAAGAAAGCGGTAAAAACAATCAATGAAAATGGAAATCCAGATCGCCAGAAACTTCATGATTCGTCATTTCTCCGGTAGACTTTTCACTTGTGTTTTTGTTGTCTATGCCAATTTCTCGTTTTCCTTCAAACTTCGCTCTATTTATAGAGTGTCTTTTAGGTAACCTCCTAAGAGCAGTTTAAAAATTGCTACCACGTTCCATGTGCGTGTATGTTAATTATCCCTCTTTATCTTAGCCACGGTTTAGAAAACCGTTTCCCACGTTCCATGTGCGTGATAACCGTTCCTTTGATCTTGACCTCAACTATCGAGTATTTAAAACTATTTCTGTCTTTCTATTTAACTTCATACTCAATACCTTTCATCGATTTTTACTTCCCCATGATCATCGAATTTCCTGTTTTCTTTCGATTCTCGATTCCGATTCTCGATTCTAATTCTCGATTTTCTTCAGTAATAGTCATCGAATCCTCTTCTTTCGATTCTCGATTCTCATTCTCGATTTTCTTCAGCAATAGCCATCGAATCTTCTTCTTTCGATTCTCGATTCCCATTCTCGATTTTCTTCAGCAATAACCATCAAATCTTCTTCTTTAGATTCTCGATTCCAATTCTCGATTTCAATTCTCGATCGATGTTTTCATACTAATACATGGTCATCGAATGTCTTCCAACCATCTTTTCGATTTATCAATTTTTCAACTAACATACGATCATTGATTTCCTTCCATCCACTTTTCGATCCATATATCGATTTTTCCCACCAACACATACACATTAATCTATATCATACAATCACACATAAAATTATGTATAGAAATTTTCAAATTCATGTTTAAATCATACAATCCCACAAATTTTTTTATTTAGTCTGACCTATTTCTTAAACCTTTTAGACCAGTCTATTCGATTAAGTCAATTTTGACATCCCTAATTAGATATTTCTTTATTTTTAACATAATATCAAAATCAATTCTTGTGATCTCAGGATATTGTACCATTTATTATTGGTTATAAGAATGTACGAAATGTTATCCATAATTTTTGGACCCCATGTGCAAATTCCTATCCTAACAAACTTAGAAATATGAAGCGAAATGTATATTCATTTTGTGATACAAATTAGAATATTCCCAACTTATTTATAAAATATACATTTGTGAAAAATATATATACATGAGAAAATAAAGGAAAGTAAATGTCAACACTTACCATCGAGTTGGTGCAAATAACCCCCACATGCCCAACTTGACAAGAGAAATTTTAGTCACAAATATTCACCGATTTCAAATAACAAACATGCAAATTCAATTTTTGCACTAAGTGTGACACAATATTTTATATTTTTCTTCTCTATGTAATAAGATTATCAATAATAAATGTGTAGTAGTTTGAAGGTGATCTTCTATCTTCCATTGAATTGAATGAACATCAGTACCATCTATTTGTTGATCATTTGTATTTTTGATGAATAATAATCCTTTTTTAGGTGCTAACTAAGATGGATATAATTACATTTGTGTGTTTTTTTTCTAGGATTATGCATAAACTTACTGACAATACTTAATGTGTAGACAAGGTCTAGTCTAATGTGTGATAAGTACATAAATTTTCCTATAAGTCTTTAGTATCTTAATTTATCAATTGCATACATGTCAATTGAAATGAACTTAAGAAGTATTTTTTGTGACAACAAAATTTCTTTACCTTCCCGTGTGCCTATCTAATATCCCAAATTTTCTCAAACCTACACAACATCATCGTTGAGTTAGAAACCTTCAAAACCAATACACACCGTTAAAGCTCAATCCATCCCACATTATCATTTTCCATATCCTAGGTCTGAATCATGTTTGGTAATTTTGACCCTCAAGATCTTCAACCCAAACTTCAATGGCAACCTTGCTAGATTGATTCAAACCTTTACTCTCCACATCAGGAGCTCGATTCTGACCTTGACCCTTCATATCACGAGCTTGAACCCAAAGCACCATAACCATAAGAGCTCAAACCCCAAATCCCTACTCTGAATGTGGTCAAATCAAACCATAGGTTAAACCCAACCCTAACATTGTTTCATGTCCACTGCTAATTAATTGAGGTATTTTTTCCATTTTGATGTTATCCTATTAGTTTTATAATTATTATTATTTATGTATGGCTTTGTTATGTAAAAATTATTTGCATTATGTTCATTTGATTTAGTGATTTTGAATGGTTGGATCTGGAATGTTGTTCGTGAAATTGGACTTAATGTGAGTGTGTCTTTACATTGTATTTGGAAGCCTAAGGATTGAAATTTTAAAAGATTGGTGGATATGTAATTATTGCTTCATGTACCGTTGCAGTTTTATATGTATTATTTACATGATGGTATTTTATATAGTAAGTCTCGTTTTCATCCACTCTTTAAGCAAATTGACATAAGTTTTGGAGATAAATTGTTGTTATTAAGTGGTTTTTATACATAAATACTTATAATTATTGCACAAATGCTTCTATTTGTAAGTTGATTTGTTTTTCGTGTGTTTAACTTTTATATTCCTTGCTTGTAGGTATTTGAAGAATTGGTAAAACTTTAAAGATTTGCTAATCAAGTTTGCATATCTTATTGACTCCAAATATTTCTTGTGTTTATTTTCCTTTAATATAATGTGTCTTTAGTTGGAGATGAGAGAGCAAGAGTTAATTAAGTATAGTTACACTAGCATGTGCATTACCTTTGGTATATTATTAGAATTTTAATGTTTATTTAGTATATGTGTCCTAGTCTATGACTTATAATTGTAGTGATGGATCATATAACCTTTGTACCTTGTTCTTATTAATATAAAGAGAGTACCATTTCTATTTCCACATGTTCTTAGTAATTAATCCAAAATTAGTCTTTGTGTACTTGATGGGAAAGCACGAAGGGTGTTAGATACTTAATAAACTTTCTTTAGAGTTTAATTATAGTGATATAGTTATTAAAATGATTAAATGTTATCCCTTTTAGAGATTATAACTCTGTTATAGTTTATTGTAGATATTTTTATCAATTATGAAGAAAATAATTACATAATTTTAGTTCTCAATTTGTTGAAAATAAGAGTCCCAATATTTGTAGTTCATGCAAGACATGCCTTTGGAAACATATTGACACTAATATACCCCTATAACCTAGTAGAAGTTATTTAACAAAACTTACAAGTAGCCACTAACTTTGTCATTGTTTGTCTTTGGATGTTTAAGTTGCAGTAGCAACATGTGTAATGATCTTATTAGGTCTCGTTGATGGGTGGACATAATTGAAGGAAAAAATAAGGGAAGATTATGGGGTTGGACAACTTTCTCATGGTTACCAAGGTGAATCTGATACTCTCAAGCATCAGACCTAAGCATCCAAATCGTCTGTTGATTTTGAAGAGATGGATCAATTGTGGGAACAATTATCTGTACAAGAAGAAGAGATTCGTCAAACAAGGGAGCATAATGAGTGTCTAAAGTACCAGTTTTCGGAGTTTCAATCACTTATGGGTGCAATCATTCAATTCCTATCTCCTAGTTCACAATCCCTCATTTAGCAATGTCAACACAACAACAAGATAGTTAACAACAACAACCTCAACAATAAGAAGACAATTAAGAACAACAGGACAACCTAGAACAAGAAGGTAATATATAACAAGGGCAATAATTTTCTAATTATTCCGATTATTAGATGTTTTTTCAAATAATATTGTATTTAACATTATTCTACTTTATAATCATACTTAATTTTATACATTAAGTTTTATTATAGATAGTTTGAATTATGTCATTTGAAATGAGGTTAATTTGCATTATGTTTAAGTTAAATTGAAGTTGAATTTGATTTGAAATAGTTGAACTGGATTTGATGTTGGCTATGGTATAAAATGTGTGTTATTATATAGGAAAAATTGAATGGAACCTAGAAGAAATTTGGATATAATAGGCGGATATTTTTGATGAAAAATTTGTCAATAATTGGCGTAGTTAAAAAATGAAATTTTCAATGAATAGATCCATTAGTAATTACCTATAGATAAAGTCTTCAATAATTACCGATAAATATATTTGTCTATAACAACTACTTCAAACACCTTTTACCTATGGAAATGTATGTTGATAATTATTTATAATATTTTTCAGTGGATTTATCCGTTGATAATTAACGACAGGTTACTCAATCTGTCGGTAATATTTACTTCCAATGAAATTTTTGACAGATTTATTTTTTTCGAGTGTATTTTATGACAAATTTTTGTTGTTTTCAACGAGTTTTATTCATCAGTAAATCCATTTTTTTTTTGTGGTGAATTACTTTTATGATATATTACCTCATTATTTCTTCAAATATAAAGTATGTATCTTACCTTATTATTTCTTCACTCAACCACTTTAAAAAATGATAAAAAAAAACTTTGAACTCCAAGTTAAATGTTCCATATATGCAAACTGAAACCCTAGAAATAAGAAATCCAATAAAACAAAAAGTAGTTAAAAAGGCTATCTACAAAGAAAGTTACGGTAAAAAAAGTATGCAGAGGTCAAATTAGAGAAATACCATGTGATGTATTGATGAAAATTGGAAATATAATGCAATTCTTTTGATGTATTAGGTATATATATATATATATATATATATATATATATATATATATATATATATATATATATATATATATATATATATATAACATCGAATTATGAATGTGAAATGTTGTATGTTGAATATTATTATGTGCTTTGAAAAGTATTGTATTGTAATGTGAGAAATATCAAGAGATCACTAGAATAACACAGATAAGGAGATCAAGTGGTGAGAGTTAAATGAGATTTTTATGACCTAGATATCAGTATATTTAGATATGGATTAAATAAATCATAAGAATTCACCTTGATCACATGAGAATGTATATATCATTATGAGTACCCAGTATTCAACACTTCATATATCATTATGAGTACCTTAGTGTTCAACACTTGGGAGAAGTTGTGGTATAACATGGGCAAATCTCTAAATCTTATTATTATGTCACATGTATAGATGTGAAGTGATGTATAAATATATGAATTTGCATTAAATGATGATAAATACTATGAATGTGTTTTATTAATCATTTGAACTATATGTCATTTTAAATTGATATCTTATCTTGAATGTTTTATTTTTTTTGTTTTAAACTATGATAATTGTGTGTTTACACAAGAGCAAACCATAAAAATGGTAAGCTTTAACAAGAGTAGGTCTCAAGTTAGGAATAAAATATGAGTTGTAATTAGTTTCATGTATTAAGCCTTAAAATATGTAGTGCATTGGAAATTTATATTTTGAATTATCATATGTGTTTTAATTATACATCTATGGTATGATTTTTTTTACTGTTATAATTAGAGAAATAATTAAATTATGGAGAGTTTGAAAATATGTGTTAAACTCAATATTAATTGAGAGAACTCAATTAAATAAATACGGGGTTGAAGTAAGAATTTTAATCATATAACACAATGACATTTGTACTAAACACAAATAATTTATAATAAATATAGAACTCTATTCTATTAAGGTGTATTATTATAAATAATTCAATTAATAATTTCATTAACTTTAAAATATTATTAAAGTTTAAGATTTAGATATTCTCCACCATTATTACTATTTAAAACCTCAATTAGTGTATTATATTAAATTCTTATCATTTTATGAATTTTTTAAAATAATAAACATATCTCATTTTTAGATTTTATTAAATATAACTAAGTTGTTCTTGTATAATCATCAATAAAATTAATAAATCAACAACACATATTATAATGTATTTTATTTAAAACTAATAGAAACAAAATTTTATTATTCTTTATAAGTCAACAAACATTACAATAAAAATTAAAAATATCATAATTTTTAAATAAATTAGAATTTTTTTTTCAAATACCCAAATGAATTATAACCGGTTAATGTCATAATTATATTTCAATTTTTTATTTTCCTCGGTAGAGCTATCCAAGGTTAAAACATATTGGGACTCATTATATCTCTTCTGTTATTATAACCAATTATTTGCTTTGTCTAAATGTTCATAATGTCTCTACAAATCAATGAATAATATTCTTTTAAATCTGAAATGGGTTCCTTGCGTAAAATTGCTCCACAAACTTGTTCAAAAACAATATCTATTTGACAAAAAACATGTGGACCCTTAGTCTTTTAGTATGCAATAATATCTTCATGTCTTTCGTGACTATTTTATCTCAAATATATTTGTTAGTTCTCTATAATATTCTAAGGGAGACTTTCTATACCTTGTTTGAAAGTGAAGATTTTTTTATTTAATACAAACACTTATGTCTCATCATTATCATTATAAAATTCTTTTGACATAACTTTCTAAATATCAACTGTAATGGACAAATATATATAAGGCTTCATAATATTTAGAGTCATGATCATAAGTAAACATCTTCTCACATTTTTATTTTTAACGTACTATTCTTCATATCCATCTTCTAATTTTGCAATCAATTTTATTTTACTATGAGTAAAAGAAATTTTTTTCCTTTTCAACAATATCCTTCTCAATTAATTTTAACCAAATATCATAGTTGGACTTTATGCATTGAAATCAACCTCAAATTGAACAATAAAAGAATTTGTTTTGATTCTTAATGATTCGGACTTTATTTCTTCGACTTTGAAGATCTAAAACCACTTAAAATTAAAAAATATTGCATCTTATACCAATACTAACTTAGAAATATGATTTAAAATGTATAAACAAATTATAATATGTATATTTTATTTATAAGATACCAATATATACTTAATTAAATTATTAAGAAAATAAAATATTTTATAACTATAACAATCCTAACTATATCTTATGTGATCGTCAAAATGATAATTTTAAAAAGAATATCGTAACCAAATTATTAATTATATTAAAAAATATTTTCATTAATTATAGATTTTTGTCTAATGATAAACGTTAACTTTGAAAATATTATTTACGATAAATTTCTACTAATTTTTTTATATCATTAGATGCTTAACATCAATGTATGTAATCTAAGAAAAATTTAATGAAAGTAAAATATTATTAATACCTATATTAAAGTATCCGTACTTAATAACTTGCTTCTTCTTCTATCTTACACTAATATCTGTTTTGTTACTTTATGTGTATATACGACTCTGGTGTGTTTATTGCATATTAGGGATTATAGAAGAGTAAAATTTAGAAGTTAACTAGTCTTCAAAATATCAATTTTGAGATAAAAAAAATATAGTAAAATGTCTAAGACGCAGAAAGAAGATAATAATGAAATTTTTAAGGGAGAAATAAATAATAATAATAAAAGTTAAATAGGTAATTTAGTTCTTTTATTTATTAAAATTTTTAATGTGGTAGTAGAAATTTTAATTTAGACATAAATATTGAAATTGATGTCAATTTTGTATTACAGTTATTTATGTTTTGACTTTGTTATATTAGATACTTAGTTGAAGTATTAGTTCTAATGTGGTTAGACGATTGATTATAGTTATGTGACAGATTTGCCATGTCATATTAAAATTGTAGAAAGAAATGAATAGACGTCACATATGTGTTTATGATATGAACAATTGAGAATTTTTGCAAATGAGTTATGGAAAGTGTGAGAATCTGCATCTCATCGAAGATGGTCGCTTATCACCGCTCTTCTCTCGTCACCGTCATTTCTTCATCGTCGCAATGGGTCGCAGATAGTCCCTCCCGTGTGCTCGACTTCGCTGTCGTCGCAAGTCTCCTTCCTTTGATGTCGGAAACAACTCACTCCCTCAATGTCGTCGTCACAAACCCTAAATGGAACCAACCTCCTCCTCCCTCATCGTAATCAATCTCACACACGACGGCTATTGAAACCCTAAACACCCACTGTCCTCACAAATGGAACTTTCACTTCCCTTGTCATTGCAGAACCACATCCACAACCCTATTCCTTTTATTCTATAATTTTAATGTGATATGATAAATCTGTCACATAACTATAACCAATCACCTAACCACGTCAGGATTGATATTCCAACTAAATATCTAAGATAACAGAGTCAAAACATATATAACAGTAATTCAAAATTGACATCAATTTCAATATTCATATTTAAATTAAAAAAATTAACAACACATTCAAACATTTTAATAAATAAAATAACTAAATTACCTATATTAAAAAAAAAAAATACAGACTCACCACACTATGTCTATTTTAACAGTATTGGATTAATCAAGAGAGAAACCAATCAATGACGTCGTTTGGCGTGTGGGGATCTGTCTCTCCCAATTTCATGGTGTCGCTTTCCCAATCACCGTCCTCCCAAAGCCAAGTCAAGAGTTTCTCTTTGTGTTCCCAATCATCACAAAAGAGTTGGGACTCAGCAATGTTATTGAACTCTACCACGCTCTCCCAATCCCAGTGTTTATCCAAGCCTAGGGCCATGGAAGAGCAGGAATCGCCATTGACGCTGCTCTCGCACGACGACGTTTTGTTGGGACACGCATCAGCACCACCCGCCACTACCACATCATTCCTCTCTCTCTCCTCACTTATGTCCCAAACCCCACTTGTTTCCGCCAAACAACTTTCCAACATGTCACTAATGCACAACGCCCCGCTTCCCTCATTAATGTCCTCAAATTCACACAGTCCTAAGATGTCCCCATCACCGCTTTCTTCCACGCTCTTCTCCTTCTCACACTTTTCATTTACTTCTGCCTCCCTTCTCGCCTCACCATGCTCTTCTGCCACGTCAGCGTCCGCCGCCGCCGTCAAATCCGTAACGGCGTTGGACACACCCTCGCTCTCCAGCGACGGAGTAGGTGGCGTCGGAACTGCGATGTCAATAATATTCTGTTCAATGAAAGTGTGTTTGGGTCTGTTGCTATTTTGGGTGTGGGTTTTGTTCTTCTTCATTGCCCAACGGCTTGTTCTGCCACCTTTTCGCTTGGGAGGAATAGACACTACTTTAGGTGTATCCATGGTTCCTGGTTGCGTCTCCATCCTTGGGAAACTGTAAATTTTCCTGCTGAGGTGAGAATTCCAGTAGTTCTTTATTTCGTTGTCCGTTCTTCCTGGTAAGTGACTCGCTATCAAAGACCACCTATAATCAACAAAAAACTTTGTCATTTTATTATTCTTTAAGTGGCTTCCATTTCTATTTCCCATAATTTCAAGAGTTTTTTTTTACAATATAATCTATAAGGTTCTGTAAAAGGCATATGTTTCTGAATCCATTTGTATAGAAAACTAAATGGTATATGCCATAGAATCTTTAATTTTTTACTTTTTATTTTTCTCTTTCTCCTTCTTCGTATCTTACGTCTGTCAAATCACTCACGTTTCCTATGTTTTCATTTTCTTCCCTCGTCCCCGTCTCTCCCAATCATTCAGAAATGGAAAGAATATGTCACAAGGATTAATAAATACTTTTTTACTTTTTTAGTTTTTATTGCAAACTACTGTTTAACTTGCTAAAATAGTATTTAATTACTTAAGGATTGATATACTAAAAATATTTTATAAAGAACATCTCAACTTAATATCACAAGGAAAACAATTAAATATATAATCATGATAATACTAGTGAAGAAAAAAAAATGGTATTTCTTTTACCCATATGGTATTTACAAAAAATATCCAATTTCCAGACTAGTCAAACATTTGGATATTACATGATTTACCTTATTCAATGTTATATTTCACCTTCACATCTATCTTTTAGTTATTCAATATTACATTCTAAAAAACTTATTACAAAAATAATTAGAATATATAATTTTAAAAATATGATTTAAAAATAAACACAAAATAATTATTAAAATTAAATTATACTTTAAAATAAAATAATAGAAAATAGTTAAAAAATATATAATAATAAAAGAAAATGAAAAAATACATAACCCAATCCTTATTAACAGTAGTAAGTATAGATAATGCAAAGATGTTTGAAGAGTGTGTGGAGAAATTTGGACTTGTGGATTGGGGAAGGCGTTTCTATTCTGATAGGGGCAAAAGTTAATAGCAGTCTGATTGAAACATTTCAGAGATTTTTCCTTGTCAACAACAAATTTGTCTTATATTTTACTTTTGGTTGTGAAAACTGTCTTATATTCTATACGAACTCTATATTTATCGTTTTACTCATGTGGATTATTTCTCAACATGTTCCTTTGTGCACTCAACCTAAACGCACCGACATTCACATGATTTTGATTCTGCCAAGAATGGTTTCTGGGTACTCCATGTTAATATATTATAGTAATAATCACTAAGTCATTTCTAATAGATTTAACCATTTAAATTATTTTATTAAAAAAATTACTATTTTTTGTTCATACACTTCTTTATATGTTCATTTAAGTTATGTTATAAACAGCTAACAAAACACTGGCCTTTGCCTTCTGTCAAGATCTTTAATTTCCCTCAACATTAATGCCGTATACGCATCTAACAAAATCATACATATATACTTTAAAAAGTGAATGTATCACAAAAAGCAATTAATTTCACTTTCTTTCTACACCATATACTATACGACTACGTATATATATCATACAAAAGTCTGATTTGCAAATATTTATAACAATATATGTAATTAGTATTTTAATTTTTATTTAACTTTTTTCGTATCATTTCAAAAAGTTTAAGTTAAGTGCAGATGACTTGTTTCCATTCAACAAAATAAAATTAATTTTGTAGTCACATTTCTTCCACAGTCTACCCCAATTGTTCGAAATAAGTACATAAAAAAAAAAAATACATTTTGTTATACGAAAGTTAGTGCATAAGGTTGAATAATCAATGTAAAAAAAAGGTAATCCTAAAACGCATTTTATTTTAATAGTTTAATTTTTATAAAATATCAATATATTTTTCTTTTACAATACATCGGTTTAGGATTACCTTTTTACATCTGAGGCTACCTCAACAGAGTTCATTTTTTTTTTTTGGGGTTACAGTGCTTAACCTCGAATGTCGTGTTTGTTAAGTAACGGTAGTTTGAACTGTAAAAAATAATCATTAATTATTTAAAAAGTGTTTGAAACACAGTACCATTTTAAGTATAATGAATGAGATGATAGTAGAAAAAAAAATTAGGCTTAATTAATTAATTTTGTAGAATATACTGGCACTAACCTGTTACCAAAAGAAGCGTGTAACTTGACGATAGTGGTTTCCTCTTCAGCAGAAATGTTTCCTCTTTTAAGGTCAGCTCTCAAATAGTTAATCCATCTGAGTCTGCAACTCTTCCCACACCTCAATAGACCTTCCGAAATTTGAAAAATGCAAGTCAGAAATAAACCAATTGGTTACAAGCACAAAATTTGTAGTAAAGTAAAAGTGAGAAAAAAAAAACAAGTAATGAATTACCTGCATTCTTAGGCAATGACCTCCAAGAACCTTCTCCATTGACCTGAATGTATTTTCCCAAGATTTCATCTTCCTCTGCCGTCCACCTCCCCTTCTTCAACCCAACTTTCTCACAGCAAGGAGCCCTTCCCATGTCTGAGGATTGTTATGTTTAGGACACAGAAAGTGGTGAAAAGAAATTATAGGATAGGGCGAGTCTCTGTAGAGTGAGTACTAGAGAGTAGAGAATGCGGTGGAGAAGGAGAAGTGCATGATGTGTATGTAGTGTGGGTGTGTAGTGTGTGTAGTCCTTTACAAGTTAAAAAACGAGCCCCTCGTGCTTGTGGTTTTTTGCGAGCTCATCAAAGAGGGTGAGAGGAGTGTAAATGAATTTATAGAATGGAAAAGCGGTGCACAGAGGTGGGGTTAGTGATGGAGACATATCTATGGTGGCAGATTGTGCCACGTTGGCTGTCTACGAATGCTACAGTCGTGGCTCACCCACCGTCGACAACCTCCTGACGGGGCTTCCATCCCCCACGTTGATGCTATACTGTTACAGGAGCATCCTAGATTACACTTGGAACATCCTCCTTCCTCCAACCTTAAATCACTCCATGCTCTTCAATTATTTTTTAACAACCTCTTCTCTCACATTATCCTAAAGGTACCTAAGATTTTTTTTTTCTTAACCAGATTAGATTAAATTCGATTTATAACATTATTCCCGATTTCCCCTGAATTTACCATGATAAATTTAATGAACTACCCCAGAATCTCTCTCTTTATAAACTATAATTTTTTTGTTTTTGTTTTTTTAATAAAATATATATTCACATTAAATTAATAAATACGCATGTGGCACGTGCCTCTTTTAAATATTCAATGTACTATGTTTGTAGTCATGAATCATGATCTAAGGATAAATGATTTTGTCTAACAAGTTTGGGCTAATTCTTTTATAAATTTATTTATTTATAAAAAAGTGTTATTTTTACTTTCTCTTCATGGAAATTATTAAAGAGCATTAAGTATATTTTATCATCACAAACTATCCCTGGCCTGGAAAGCCAAATATGTCATCATCAACCAATCCAACCTCTTCATTTTCCAAATACAGTCGTCGTCGTGCACAAGCACAATCTTCATCACTATGATATAAAACAAAAGTAGCATTTTCAAAAAAGTTTAAAATATTAAAAGTATTAATTAATATATAAATAAACAAAAACAAAGTAATCAATCATTTCATCTATTTCATTTAGTCTCCTCATAATGATAACTGTATTGATATTATATGATAAACACGTACACTTCTTATGATGTTTTGTTATTTTATATGATGAATCAATATCAAATTTATATAATCCAATTGTATGATTTTTATGCGAAATGACACCGAATATGATATTATGTTGACATTTTACAAAGTCGGATTGACTAAAAAAATTAATGTCTATTTATTTATGGGAGATTTATAAAAAACGTAGTGCAAACTAACACCACTAAAATGAATTCGTTTGAAGGGAGAATGAACATTTTGATTTGTACATGATTTTTTTTCCTATATATATTAGTTTATCTTGATGCATGTATCATGTAGTCTTATTTTATTGTATTTGTTGAATAAATAAAGTTGATTTTTCAACAAATTATACATATTAAAAATTTTAAAATATTAATATCTAAAAAAAAAATAGCTTTGCAGAATTTTGTGTGTGTGCGTTCTACATGCTTATACTTTAGTTATCATTAAAAAAATGGAACCTTGCTGCGTTATTTTATACAATAACTAGACAATTACTCGCGTGAAAAATAGTTTAAAATTTAAATAACTTTGGTCAAAAGTCATTAAAAAATAAAATATTGTATTTTTACATTGTGTTAGTAAAGAAAAAATCGATACAAGGATCGAAAAAACAAGAGAGAGAAAATCGAAGATCATATGGTTGGTTAAAAAATTGATAAATCGAAAAGACAGTTAGAAGACACCCGGTAACCACAAGATAGAAACACATATAAATCGAGAATCAGAATTGAGAATCAGAATCGAGAATCGAAGGAAGAATCTTTGATGTCTATTGTTGAAGAAAATCGAGAAATTAGAATCAAGTGTAATGTTAAGGTTAAGAGGAGTAAAAAACAATTCAAAGTTCTCGAAGATTTGAAATCGAGATCAAGGGAAATGTTAACCTACATGGCTATCGAAATTATGGCTAAGTTATAAATTGAGGAACGGTTAAACGCGTATGGAACGTGGAAGCAGTTTTCTAAACCGTAGAACTAAGGGACGTGCACGTTGGATCGTGGTGGCTATTTTGTTAATTGCTCTTAGGAGATTACCTGAAGGGTGCTCTATAAATAGAGCGAAGATTGAAGGAGAAAGGGAAATTGGCAGAGACAACAGAAGCGCAAGTGAACAGTCTGCAGGAGAACGAAGCATCATGAAGTTTCTAATGCTCTGGATTTCCGTTTTCATTGATTATCTTTATCGCTTTCTTTACTTTCCCTGGTGTTAGTGAAGAAAAATCGATACCAGGATCGATAAAAAAGAAAGAGGAAGATCGAAGATCATATGTTTGGTTAAAAAATTGATAAGAGATAAGTAAAAGACACCTGGTAACCCCAAGATAAAAACACATATAAATTGAGAATCAGAATCGAGAATCAAAGGAAGAATATTCGATGTCTATTGTTGAAGAGAATCGATAAATTAGAATCTAGTGTAAAGTTAAGATTAAAGGGAATCAAAAGCAATTCAGAGTACTCGATGTCTGAAATCGAGATCGAAGGAACGGTTAACACACACATAGAACATGGGAAGCGGTTTCTAAACCGAGGCAGAGATCGAAGATCAAGGGAGCAGTTCTCTCATGCATGAGAACGTGAAATGCAGTTTCCTAAAACCGTAGAACTAAGGGACGTGCACGTTGGATCGTGGTGACAGTTTTATTAACTGCTTTAGGAGGTTACTTGAAGGGTGCTCTATAAATAGAGCGAAGACTTGAGGAAAAAGGGGAAATTGGTAGAGACAACAGAAGCGCAAGTGAATAGTCTACAGGAAAACGACGCATCATGAAGTTTCTAATGCTCTGGATTTCCGTTTTCATTGATTACCTTTATCGCTTTCTTTACTTTCCCTGGTAATTTACTTTCATTGCAATTTATGTTTATCAGCTTTAAGTTTTTGCCTTTTCAATTCCTTGCCCATTTACTGTTATGCAAAATTTACTTTTATGCAAGTTAAGGTTATGCATTTAAGATCCTCGCCATTTACATTTCTGCAATTTCGATTTCCTGTTATTTACATTTCCGCAATTTCGATTCCTTGCCATTTACACTTAATGCAAATTTGAGGTTTACGTATTTTACATTTCCCTGCAATTTAATATTCTACACTGCTTTTCAATTCGACGCTTTTACTGCTTTCTTTCGCGTTTCTTAATAAAAAAATACCAAAAAATAGTACTTTCGATCATCAATCTGTACTCTAGGTCATGCCGTTTGCATTTCTTGAGATTATATGATTCTCATTCTCATGCATTTTTCGATTGAAAATTAGTTGCTAGCCTAAATGAAAAGAATTTACATGGTTAAGATTTGATTAGAACTTAAGTCTCGATAAATCGAAATCGATCAAATTTTCACCAGAAACACCTGGTAATTTACTTTCATTGCAATTTATGTTTATCAACTTTAAGTTTTTGCCTTTTCAATTCCTTGTCATTTACTTTTATGCAAAATTTACTTTTATGCAAGTTAAGGTTATGCGTTTAAGATCCTCGCCATTTACATTTCTGCAATTTCGATTTCCTGTTATTTACATTTCTGCAATTTCGATTCCTTGCCATTTACACTTAATGCAAATTTGAGGTTTACGTATCTTACATTTCTCTGCAATTTAATATTCTGCACTGCTTTTCGATTCGACACTTTTACTGCTTTCTTTACTTCGCGTTTCTTAGTAGAAAACACCAAAAATAGTGCTTTCGATTGCCAATCTGAAATGATATATTGCATTGTTAACATTTCTCGACACTGTGGTATTGACATTATGATATTTTTGATTCTCATGCATGTTTCGATTGAAAATAGTTTGCTAGCCTAAATAAGAAGAATCTACATGGTCGAAATTTGATTAGAACTTAAATTTCCGAGAAATCGAAATCGTTCAAATTTTCACCAGAAACAAATTGGCACACTAGGTAGGGAGTGTTGTGTCAAAAAACACAAACAATTGGTTAGTTCGAAAGTGTATGAGATTAAGGAGTGGGCGAGTATTAAGAATGAGTCAAAATCCACCACATAATCAGAATAACAATGAGATTCCAAATAGTTCACATTTACCAAACACTGGGGGGCAAGTTCACAATGGGAATATGCCCGTAATATCGACAACTATGAGTACGTCGATACCTGTGAGTGCTGAACAAAGCTCAGGCACATCGGTAAACACTCGGTTAGGGTCTAGCACTGTAATGTCAAACAATATACAAACTATGGGGAATCCCGTAACAACATATGCAGGTCCGCATATGAGTGTAAGACCGCCTGACTTTTCGATTAATAATATGAATGGGGCTGGTACTTCTTCAATACAACGAAGTACGAGATTTAACCTAGGAATGCCCCAAAGCTTAGGAACATTTCAAACCTTAGGCATGCCTCAAAATTTTGGAGTATCCCCAAATTTAGGGGTATCTCAAAATTTAGTAACACCCCAGAATTCAGGGAATGTGCAGAATTTAGGAACACAACAGACGCCTCCAATATCAAACCTGGATCACAGAGCAAACCTGGATCACGGGAGATATACATTCGATAGAGATTATCATCGATCCAATTTTGAGACTATCGAAAACGCTAGTACTGGAATTTCCAGTAATTCATTAGGAGTACTTCGACAGCAAATGGACGAAAGCAATTTCGAGATGGTTAACATGTTATCACAACAGTTGACTACAGTACTAAACCCATTAGTTCAAAATACTACCACTAGTTTTGAGATATTAGCAGACCAAATGTCACGTATCGGGGATGCATTGGCGATACCTCGACAAACAAGGGTCGAAAATAATGTCAATCAGAATATTAACCAAAACGCTAATATCAATCCCCTTTATTTATTAAGGAGAAATCGAAACAATGATCAATATCAGCATGTGAGGAATGATACTTATGGAAATTTAAATGAGGGATGTCAGAATATGTATAATCAAAATAACATGCAGTACAATCACCTGATGGGACAAAGGATGAATCCTCAAGGAGTGGAATTAAGACCACCTCATCAACCATACTTTGTTTCTCCTTTTCCAAATACAATTCTCGAGACAGAATTACCTCGAGGATACAAAATACCCAAATTTACCAAGTTTGTTGGAGAAATTGGTGAATCCACTATCGAGCATGTGGCGTGATACCAAATCGAATGTGGTGACCTAGCGACGAGCGAGGAATTAAAAATAAAATATTTTCCTAGTTCATTAACAAAGAATGCTTTCACGTGGTTTACGTCGTTGCCACCTAATTCAATATATAATTGGTTGTAGCTGGAAAGAAATTTTCATGAGCAATTCTTTAGGGGGGAAACTCAAGTAAGTCTTATCGATTTAATGAATATAAAGAGATATAATCATGAAAGCATAGATGATTATTTGAATAGATTTAGACAAATGAAGTCGAGATGTTTTACGCAAATTCCTGAATTTGAGTTAGTCAGAATGACCTCTGCAGGCTTAGAATTCTCGATTAGAAAAAAGTTAGTTAATTTACCATTGAATGATATGGCTCAATTAGCTGATAAAGTGAGAAGAGTGGAACAAATCGAATACGAGAAACAGAGGTACAAGAAATTTGAGAAACCTATGAAGAAAGATAAGGTAGCATATATAAATGATATATATGAGGAAAATCCCAGGATAGAAGGAGATATTAAAGAATCTGTCGATGAGAAAGTAAATATAGCAGAGCTCAAAGTAGGAGCCTCATATATTTGTAAACTGCTACAGAAAAATGAAGTGAAAGACAAAATGACAAATCGCACATATACTTTTGATGTAACAAAGGCAGATAAAATCTTCGATATTTTATTGAAAGATAAACAGATTAAGCTGAGTGATGATCATAAATTACCTTCTGCAGAACAAAGAAATGGTCAAAAATATTGCAAATTTCATAATATCTATGGACATTGGACTAATAATTATATACATTTCAGGAACACGATCCAAGATGCGATCGACCAAGGAAGATTGAAGTTTGAGGAGATGTTAATAAAAGTGGATACGAGTCCATTCGAAGTTCAAGTAGGGTATGTCGAGTCCCAAACGGGCATGACTGAAGATGTCCGATTGATGAATTCGACCTTAATAGGTATGGTCGATGTTACTGAAGACATTGATCCCAGACATGTCAGAATGGATATGTCAGAAGAAGACATAGAGTTCGACCTAAGCGAGTTCGAGAAAGAATTCAAAAGAGAGATCTATCCTCGATCAGAAGATTCCCTCGTCGAGTTTTTAAATAGAAAGAAAGAAAAGGACGAAGGTGTGACATTATGTCCACGATGCAGTGCGGTGTTCGACAGATCAGCTGCTAAAGCCTTCAGGGCAGGACATATCAAGAAAATAGAGAATCAACATAAAAGTTGCAATGATAAAGTAGATCAAACCATCCAAGCCACGGTGGAGGAAAGTCAGCAGAAATCTGTTGGTTCTGGCGCCAGTAGAAATCAGAAACAATGGGTTAGGAAGGAAGGGGCAGACTTCAAAATAATGATGTTTTCGATAGACTCTCATATGATGAGGGATCAAATACTAGATTTCCTACATTTCAAAGGAGATTTCGAGGAAGGCCTTGGAGGAGAGGAGGAAGGATCCCTTACTGGGGAAGGATCAATAATTATAGAAACTTTGAAGAAAGCAATGCACCAATTGGGGGTCAATATGTAAGAGACTGTGTCGATGACAAAAATGAAAGTAGTTGGGATGAACATCAAATTGGGGTAATATCGATACTACCCGCGGAATACGTTAGCGAGTATGAGGAGTATCAAGGGCATGTCGATCGAGAGGACGATTTCTATTCCGAAGACATGAGATCGAAAGTCACATGGGTAACACAAGCATCATGCGAAGTACCTCATAAAGATGCTGCTTTTATCGATCCCCCATCAGAAGAAATGAGGTTTCATCTGAAACCCTTACTATTGAACATCGAAATTCAAGGACAGAAGGTGAATAAAGTCCTTGTTGACGGTGGTGCAGCGGTGAACATATTGTCAATCACTATGCTGAAGAGGTTTGATATCGAATTAAAAGACTTGGTCAGACATAATATCATGATTTCTGACTTCAGTGGGAAATCATCGAGCTCAGAAGGCATGATTGCTTTAGATGTGAAAGTGGGTACTTATTCAAGGCCCACCGTGTTTGTAGTAGTCCAATCACATGCCAACTTTAATGCGTTGCTTGGTAGGGAGTGGATTCATGGAGTTGGAGTCGTGCCTTCTACGGCTCATCAGAAGTTGTTTATGTGGAATCGAGATGGACATCTCGAGATAATTTCAGGGGACCAACACGAGTTTGTAACATTTATATCTCAGGCTGGTAGGTCATTGCAGAATTTGGCGCTCACTCAACCATTCACCTTCGAGACTGTCGAAGACTTTAATTCAAAATTGCATGGAGAGCGTTTCTTGGAAATGAATGAGAAAAAAGGGTTTGTCATGATTAAAGAGGGGGCCAGCCTCGAAGTGGCCGGTGAAAATGAATAAAGATTATGAGAAATTCTTGGCTCGATTGAGAAGATATGAAGATGAAAAGGAGGGCCAAGAAAGTAGTAGTACTAAGATAGAGATAAATAAGTCGACTGACTCGACAGTAGTAGCAAATAACAGTGACCAAGTCATACTTGATTGCATTTATGATAATTCTCCTTTAGGTTTTGAAAGATCCATCACATCGAACCACAAAAAAGTCGAAGCCCAAGATCCATTAGAAGAGATTAACTTGGGAAGTATAGAGGACAGAAAACCTACTTATGTTAGCAGGTATTTCGAGAAAGAAATGAAAAAAGATATGATATAATTATTGGAAGAATATAAAGACTGCTTCGCCTGGGATTATGAATTAATGCCTGGTTTGGATCGAAGTCTAGTCGAACATAGATTACCTATCATCGAAGGCAGGAAGCCAGTAAAACAAGCTCCGAGGAGATTTGCACCTGAGGTGATGGGTAAGATTAAAGAAGAGATCGAGAGACTTCTGAAAGCAAAGTTCATTAGGACGGCCAGGTATGTCGAATGGATTTCTAATATTGTTCCAGTTATTAAAAAGAATGGTAAAATGAGAGTATGCATCGTTTATCGAGATCTAAATTTAGCAACCCCTAAAGATGAATATCCTATGCCAATAGTCGATATGCTAATAGATGCAGTAGCTGGTAATGAAATGTTAAGTCTTTTAGATAGTTATTCAGGATATAATCAAATTTTTGTTTCCCAGAATGATATAGCTAAAACAACTTTTCGATGCGTGGGGGCATTGGGAACTTATGAATGGATAGTAATGCCATTTGGATTAAAAAATGCTGGGGCAACGTATCAAAGAACAATGAATTTAATTTTTCATGATTTGATCAATGATTTTATGCAAGTTTACATAGATGATATCGTTGTTGTATCGAAAGAAAAGCATAAACATTTGGATAATTTGAGAAAATCTTTTGAAAGAATGAGAAAATATGGACTAAAAATGAATCCCTTGAAATGTGTTTTTGGTGTGTCTGCTGGAGAATTTTTAGGATTCATAGTGCATGGAAAAGGGATCGAGATTGATAAGAATAAAGGAAAAACTATATTAGATACTTCTGCTCCAAAGACTAAAAAACAGTTACAATCATTTTTGGGAAAAATAAATTATTTAAGACGATTTATTTCTAACTTGGCTGGTAAGACTTATGTTTTTTCGTCTTTGTTAAAATTGAAAAAGGAAGCAGATTTCAGATGGAAGGAAGAACATCAAGAAGCCTTTGAGCAAATCAAATCGATGTTGACAAATCCTCCGGTTTTGATACCATAATGAGGAACAAGCCATTGAAACTATATGTATCAGCATCAGATCGAACTATAGCCAGTCTACTAGCACAGGAGGATAAGAATGGTGTAGAGTGTGCTGTTTATTATCTAAGTAGAATCTTAAATGATGCTGAAACTCGATACAACGATATCGAAAAGTTAAGATTGTACTTGTATTTTTCTTGTACGAAACTCAAGTATGTAATGAAGCCTCATGATGTGATGGTTTATTCCAAAAAATAATATTTTGAAATTTCTGTTGTCGAAACCTATTATGCATAATCGAATAGGAAAATGGGTGTTACCTTTGACAGAATTTTCATTGTCGTTCGAATCTTTGAAATCAGTAAAAGGTCAAATTATCGCCAATTTCATGGCAGACCATACAGTTGACTCATTTGATAATTTATTTATTGAAGTCAATAAATGGATAATGTATTTCGATGGATCGAGTACATCGGATAAATTAGGAGTGAGAATTCTTATCATTTCACCAAGTAATGTCCCAACTAAGTTATTATTTGAAATTAAGCCCACTTACTCGAATAATGAAGCTGAGTATGAAGCTTTAATTATAGGTCTCGAGACTCTGATTAAATTAAAAACCCGACATGTAATTGTAAGAGGCAATTCACAACTAGTGATCAAGCAAGTACGAAAAGAGTATAAGTGTATCAACACCAATTTGGTCAGATATCTAGAAAGAGTAATGACTTTAAGCAGAATTTTCGATGACATAACATTCGAATATGTTCCTTGAGAGTTCAATCGGGAAGCCAATGAGTTGGCACAAATCGCATCTAAGTATAAGATATCTCTAAAAAATTTACAAAAAATGATTCAAATAAGAGAGAAATTATCCCAAGAAAATGAAATTTTACAGATTGACGACTTAGATGATCAAGACTGGAGAAAGTCAATTATAGACTATTTGCAAAATCCAAATGAGAGAATCGATAAGAAAATTAAATATCGAGCAGTAAAATATGTTTTGATGAATGACGAATTATATAAAAGAGATATCGATGGAGTATTGCTTAGATGTCTAGGGAATGATGATGCTTATTTAGCAATGACTAAAGTACATAATGGAATATGTGGTGCACATATGGCGGGCCAAAAGATGAGATGGATATTAACTCGACAAGGATATTACTGGCCTTCGATTTTAAAAGATTGTATCGAATATGCTAAGTCCTGTGAAGAATGTCAGAAATTTGGTCCTATACAACAAATTCCTGCTAGCGAACTACACTCGATTATCAAACCATGACCTTTCAGAGGTTGGACCATCGATTTAATCAGACAGATTTTTCCACAGTCATCAAAAGGACATAGATATATAATCGTAGCTGTCAATTATTTTTCAAAATGGGTAGAAGTAGTTCCATTAAAAGATGTTGATCAACAAGATGTAATTGATTTTATCGAAGAGTATATCGTTTATCGATTTGGGATCCCATAGTCTATTACCACTGATAGAGGGACAGTTTTTACTGGAAAGAAGATGGTTAGATATGCCGAATCAAGAAATATTCAGTTATTAGCATCAACCCCATACTATGCTCAGGCTAATGGGCAGGTCGAAACAATCAATAAAGTGATTATTGGCTTAATCAAGAAACATGTCGGTAATAAACCAAAAACATGGCACGAAACGTTATTACAAATTCTGTGGGCCTATCGAAATTCACCGAAAGATTCTTTGCAGAATACTCCATATAAGTTAGTTTATGGGCATGATGCCGTCTTACCCATCGAAATAAATATTGAGTCAACTCGAATACAAAAACAAAATAATTTACCAGTTGTGATTATTGGAACATGATGTACGATGAATTAAACGAACTCGATAAAATAAGATTGAAAGCTTTGAATAGTATTATTTTACAAAAGAATCAAATCGCTCGAGTCTATAATAAGAGACTTCGACAGAAAATATTTAATGAAGGTGACTTAGTTTGGAAAACGATTTTGCCGATGGATAAGAAATGTAAAAGTTATGGTAAATGGTCACCAAATTGGGAGGGACCTTTCGAAATTGTTAAAGTGTTATCGAGTAATGCTTATTCGATCGTCGATTGGTATAATAAAGAGAAAGTGTTGTCGATAAATGGTAAATACTTGAAAGGTTATAAACCTCGAATAAGGGAAATAAATATTCAACATTAATTCAAATAATGTTTTACAAAGTTAAATACTAAGATTTAAGCTGATCAAAGTCTGCTAACATTTGCATCCAAGAAAAGGAAAATGAATTCTCTTCAACGATCACTTTTCGTTTTCGTTCCATGCTTTGTCCCAAGGAAAGTGCCACTTCCTTTGTAGAGGATTTGATCGAATTTATTTCTGATGTGAGGAACTCCTCCTACGACCTAAGCTGATGAAGTCTCTTCTCCAACTCTTCGATCTCACTGTTGACCGAAGATCGTGCCGTCAATGCCTCTTCTAGATTGAGCTTTTGAGTTTTCGATAAATTCGATTTTTCAATTTGGAAGGAAGAAATGTCAGTTAACTCGGTCGCTATAGATTGCTTCTTCTTCCTTGCAGCATAAGCTCTGTTGAACAAGTCAGTGGCCGCTGCGACTTCAACATCAAAACTCTTCGGAAGAGCGTCATCAGGGAACGTTTTGATGGAAGTGAGAATCTCTTGGAAAAATTGTTTCTTTTCGTGCGATTCCACCAAAACCTCTAGGGGCGAAGAGTAGAAGAAGGACCTAAAGCGTTGTATCAAGTGGTGCACTTCCTCGGTCGATGTCGTGGGCGATTTGGATGAGTGGCTCGAAGGAGTGGCCTCTTCGGACAACAAAATATCAAGGATTGAGAAAGGATCTTTTTCGATAGCAGTTCGATATTCTGGCATATCCTCTGGAGCAGGACCGCTTATTTCAGGCAGTGATGCCGAGAGCAACTCGATAGATGGCATCGCAAAAGGGGGGAAGCCGGTTGCTCTGAAAAAATTGGTGGAGGGGAATCTTGAACTTGGACTACGGGGATATTTACTGGAGAGGAAATGATTCAAGGGAGTGAATAAAAAAATCTTAATGAAGTAGAATTGAGCAGTAAAGGAAGAAATTAGTACCAGGGGAAGGTGGATCGAGGGGCATTGGTGCGGGAGATGGATGCTGTACAGCCTCGGGTTGCTGTGGATCGAAACAAAGATTAGAAAGGGAAATGTGTGAAATAAGTTGAATAAAAATATACATATAAATTTTAAGAACTGTACCTCAAGAATGGGTGTTGATGATTGAAGTAAAGAATCGACATTTGTCGATATTGTGGCCATGGATGGTCCTGAAAACATCGAAATTCAGAAAAACATCGAAATTCAGAATCATGTTATGGGCCTTGTCGAACATATAAAATTTGCGTGAAAAGGGGTCTTACGTGACTTGAATGAGTGGTGGGTGTCGTTTGACCCGCTTTGCTGACCGTGTTAGAGTCCGTCGATAACTGATTTACAGTAGGTGGTTGAATGGATCGAGGACTCTTCTTTTATTTTTGTTTCTGAAATGAGAAGTGAATCAGCTATAGACAAATAAAGTTGAATAAGACAATAAGGAATCGAAAAGAAACCTTCGATTTTTTTGAAGATGAAGAAATGGTGGCAGAATGCTTGTGCTTTTGAGTGGGGGCCGATGGATCCGACTCGTCCGAAAAATCCCAGTCTTTCTCGGAGGCGACGGTTTTATGAGGTTTAGAAACTGTCGAGAAAGAAAAACAGTTAGATTACAATTTAAAGAAAATTAAAAACACTCTCGAAAGAGGCAGTAAAATCTCACCAAAGGGTGATGGAGTTAAAATCTTGACTCGGTCGATGTGGACAAGCCAGGGAGGAAGAAGATTTTGAGGAAGGTTTAGGTAAGGGAAATATGACAGTTTCGATATCGAAATATCTTTATTCTTGGGTTTGGGAGAAAGAGTTTCTTTTAAGGATCTTAACTCTCGAACCCATTTAGGATGAGTTAAAGGTTTGGCGAGTCCAAAGGGAGCTGTAGGAAAAGTGGGAAGATGGTTGGGACAGTACATTTCAAACGGGGTTTTTCCTCGAGGATTGATTATTTTGTGGTTTGATCAGTTAGTGTCTGTTTTATTAACTAGGGAGATAAAAACATTATAAAAGGTCTCTTCTAATTTCAGGGGGTTGTAGCATGCTCGATAAAAAATTTTGAATCGAGATATTTGGAGATAATGAGAGTATGTACCTTTCTTCGCCTTCGATTTGTCCTGCAACACGAGAGAAGGACGCGCAATCAATTTCGATTGGACTATATCAAAATTAGAATGAATGCTTGAAAACCAATCGGTCCACCACTGAGAAAAACCAAGAGTAGACAAATAATTTGACTCAAAAGTATAAGGATAAAAATGCATCGGGTTTTGTGGCAACAGCTGGGCAAGTTCCCGTCCAACATTTGATTCACTTAATTTGGACCTTGAGGAGGTATCGAGGGGGAAAAAGGATAAAGCCTGACTCAAACCAAACTGCCGCGAGAAGAGCTGGGGATAATAGGTGACGAGTTGGAGATCCTTCGATTAAAAACCCGATACTAGAACATCTTGGGTCAAGTAATTGCTCCATACTTCGACCAATTCTGATTGCAACCCGGGAGTAAGAGTAGGGAATTTTGATCTAAACCATGCCGGCCCTCGAAGCTTGTCACTTACTTTCCCATGATATATGGTGAAGGGGGCCAAATTTGACTCAAAATGAAATCGAGTCAACAAAAATCTTAAGTAATTTCGATAACTAGCCTCGTCAGATTTTTGGTGAGGATGTCGAGAGGACAATCGAGCGCCTTCCAGATTCAAACTCGGGGGAATGTTGGAGGTTGGGGGGGGATACTTTCAAAAACCGAGGTGAGCCATAGCTGAATAAACCAGATGGGACCTGAAAAATTCCCTGAGACCCTGGGGGCAGTGGCGGATCTTCTTGAGAGCTGAGGGGGGCCGTGGCCCCCCCAAAGTTTTGTAACTCCCATGTAATTTATGATTTTGGCCCCCCCAAACTTAATTAACATTTAATATATTTACTTGTATATTTACAATTTTATCCTCTCAACCCCTCCTCAGTTTTATAACTCGATATAATTTATGATTTTGTCTCTCTCTAACTTAAAGATCATTTAATATATTTAAGTATATATTTACAATTTTATCCTTTTATCCTTTTATCTTCTTTCTTCCTTTTATATTTATTAATAATATATTATTTGGCCCCCCCAAGATCAATGGTCAAGATCCGCCACTGCCTGGGGGTATTCAAAATATTGACAGCTTCATCAAAAGAAGTATAAACATGGGCCAATAACAACTTTGCTAAACAAATCCTGGGTTGGCCAGTATGGAGAAGATAGGCAAGATTATAGAGATGGGATGAGATTTGGATGGATCGGGGACAAAAGACATGAGTACAAAGCCAATATACCAGGAAGGCCACATGTTCTTCATCAGAAACATCTACTGATTGATCGTCGATAAAATGTTTTTCGAGAAAATGTCCATATGCCTTCGATTTCCAATCTATTTTTGACCTTAAAGAATTATCCGAAGGGAAAGCAACCTTATAGTATTTCTCCCCTGTGGGTTTTAATCCAGTAATTGCAGCAATTTCAAAAAGGGTGGGTGAAAGGGGACCACAGGGAAGTTCCAGTGCATGTAAATCCTTGTTCCACAGATGGACAACAGATAAAAACATGACCATATCTAAAAACGACAGATCACATCGAGACAGATGTAGGAAATCGAAGATCCCTACATCTCTCCAATGGTTCCCAAACTTAGTTTTTACTCGGTCAAACCACCTAATGTACAAAGGTTTTTTGTGGGGAGGGCCCGTTCGATATACTTTAGAGACAATATTCAGAAAATCAATTTGAACCTCGGATTGATGAATAAGAGCCTTACTCTCTGAAGAAAGGCTGAGGGAAGAAGAAAATGATCCGCCACAGTAGCGGATAGGACCACCGAACGCATAATTTACACTATCAGCGACGTAAAGGATAAGTACCTGGGTCTCGACAATCTTTTGTGAGACTTCTTCCATCAAAGGAACCAGATCAAAATTCTTCCCATTAATCTCTATCAGGTTTGTAGTCACCGAGGAAAGTGGTGGGGCAGAGAAATCAGAGGATTTGGAGGTTGCCATTACAACCGGTAGAAAAGAGGAAGACGAAAGGTTGAAGATGAGGAAGTGCAACGAAGGAGAAGTGAGGTTCGTGGTAAAAAACAAGGGTAAAAATTGATAAAAGTATTTAAAGAAGCCGAGTAGGGTATTTGAAACGGCGAATTTAAAGCAGGTAATTAAAAGCGTGGCAGTAGAGGTGATGTGATATGTGACATAAAGTAGAAAAACCCTAAAACCCCGGAAACCCTAAAACCCCGGAAACCCTAAGGAGTTATTTCGAGTTTCAACGACAGTCATATTTGAAAGAATATAAAATACTTATATTCTTTCAGGGGGCATTTGTTAGTAAAGAAAAAAATCGATACAAGGATCGAAAAAACAAGAGAGAGAAAATTGAAGATCATATGGTTGGTTAAAAAATTGATAAATCGAAAAGATAGTTAGAAGATACCCGGTAACCACAAGATAGAAACACATATAAATCGAGAATCAGAATCGAGAATCGAAGGAAGAATCTTTGATGTCTATTGTTGAAGAAAATCGAGAAATTAGAATTAAGTGTAATGTTAAGGTTAAGAGGAGTCAAAAGCAATTCAAAGTTCTCAAAGATTTGAAATCGAGATCAAGGGAAAGGTTAACCTACATGGCTATCGAAATTACGGCTAAGTTATAAATTGAGGAACGGTTAAACGCGTATGGAACGTGGAAGCAGTTTTCTAAACCGTAGAACTAAGGGACGTGCACGTTGGATCGTGGTGGCAGTTTTGTTAACTGCTCTTAGGAGGTTACCTGAAGGATGCTCTATAAATAGAGAGAAGATTGAAGGAGAAATGGAAATTGGCAGAGACAACAAAAGCGCAAGTGAACAGTCTGCAGGAGAACGATGCATCATGAAGTTTCTAATGCTCTAGATTTCCGTTTTCATTGATTATCTTTATCGCTTTCTTTACTTTCCCTGGTAATTTACTTTCATTGCAATTTATGTTTATCAGCTTTAAGTTTTTGCCTTTTCAATTCCTTGTCATTTACTTTTATGCAAAATTTACTTTTATGCAAGTTAAGGTTATGCGTTTAAGATCATCGCCATTTACATTTCTGCAATTTCGATTTCCTGTTATTTACATTTCCGCAATTTTGATTCCTTGCCATTTACACTTAATGCAAATTTGAGGTTTACGTATTTTACATTTCTCTGCAATTTAATATTCTGCACTGCTTTTCGATTCGACGCTTTTACTACTTTCTTTACTTCGCGTTTCTTAGTAGAAAACACCAAAAATAGTGCTTTCGATTGCCAATCTGAAATGATATATTGCATTGTTAACATTTCTCGAAACTGTGGTATTGACATTATGATATTTTCGATTCTCATACATGTTTCGATTGAAAATAGTTTGCTAGCCTAAATAAGAAGAATCTACATGGTCGAAATTTGATTAGAATTTAAATTTCGAGAAATCGAAATCGATTAAATTTTCACCAGAAACACATTGTTATAAAAAAAATGTATCTATACTACTAGAAACATTTGCATTAAAGTGTTTGTGTCAATATTTTCTGAATGATTATAACATTTTTAAAATATATAAATTATAATAACTATTTTCTTTAAATTAAGATACTTTTGTTTTTTTTTCCTCTTAAATTACCTAAAAAGTGATTATAAAAAAATCGATATTATATATATATATATATATATATATATATATATATATATAATTCAATATATATGTCAATTCAAAGAGTTGTTTAAAACATATCTAAGCATTCTCTATATTTTTCTTTTCATATCCGTTTAATAGATTTTTTGGGGAGAGATAATTAACGGGAAAGGGAAGTTGATTAGAGTCTCGATTACACATTAAGTTTGAATGTATAAATGTATCTTCTGTAGGTATCGAGATGAGTTTCTTTGATTTAAAAAAAATTGAAGTTCAAATTTATAATGTCACGTGGTTTCTCAAGCAAATAAGATTTAATTTTTTTACTCACCATCGAAAACAATTCGCTGTCGCAACCGCTTTCATTCTTTTTTCCCCTTCCCTTCTTTCCTTGGTTTCCTCTTCTCTGCTGTCGCAATCCCCTTCACGAGCATACCTTCTTGTTATTAGTACAAAGGGCCTAAAATAAATAAATATATATATATATAAAGAGTATATTCAGATAGATATTGAAAGTAAATTATATTTATAAATACTTTAGAGACTTAGTAGATATAAAAGTTAGATAGACTAATAGATTATCATCTAAAACAACTCATAATTCAGTGATTAATTTTATATTTAAACTTTTTTAATCTTTATTATTGAAAGATTTTGTTACAATGGTTGTGAACTGCTTCTTTTCTTCAACTTTTTATTCTTTAATTTATTTATAACAAAATGAAATTTTAATTTAATATATATTTTTAATAATAAATTAAATATTATATTAAATTAATTATTGATTTATTATCAATTTATAATGTCATAAAATCATTATATCATAGTGACTGAATTATATTTAACACATAAAAGATAAAAATATATTAAATTTAATAACTTATTTGATCTCTAAACATAATAATGATTAAATATATATATTTAATAATATATTTATAACTTCTTTTTTTTTATATTTTTATATTTATTTATTATTTAATAATAATAATAATAATATAGTATTTATCTTTCCTTCAATCTACCCCTTTATTTCTCTTTTCCTTGTTCTCACACTGTTGTCATCGCATCCACGTTATAACTGTCATAGCTCTATTACCTTTCCGTCTCACTCCCGCTCCTAGCATGTCTCACACCCACATTTGCAGTTGGTTTTGTTTTGAGGGGTTTCTGGTGAAAATTTGATCGATTTCGATTAAATCAGAGACTTGGGTTCTAACCAAATTTCAACCACGTAGATTCTTTTTACTTAGGCTAGCAAACGATTTTCAATAAAAAAATGCATGAGAATCGAAAATTCCATAGTCTCAAAAACTGCAAACAACACAACCTAGTGTGCAGATTGACAATCGAAAGTACTATTTTTGGTATTTTTTATTAAGAAGGGTGAAGTAAAGAAAGCAGCAAAGGGTATCGAAATGAAAAGCAGTGCAAAATATTAAATTGCCGAGGAATGTAAAGGACAATGAATTGAAATTGCAAAAATGTAAATGGCGAAGAACTTAAACGCAGAATTTTAACTTGCATAAAGGTAAAATGACAAGGAATTGAAATTGCAGAAATGTAAATGACAGGAAATCGACATTGCAAGAATGGTAAATGCAGGAGAATTTAAGTACAGAATCTTATATTGCATTGAAGGAAATGACAAAAATTTAAAATACAGGAACTTAAATTGATGATTGTAAATAAGTTACCAGGGAAAGTAAAGAAAACGGTAAAAACAGTCAATGAGAATGAAAATCCAGATCGCCAGAAACTTCATGATTCGTCGTTCTCCGGTAGACTTTTCACTTGTGTTTCTGTTGTCTCTACCAATTTCCCCTTCTTTTTCAAGCTTCATTCTATTTATAGGCATCCTTCAATATAACTTCCTGAGAGCAGTTTAAAAATTGTCACCACGTTCCATGTGCACGATCCTCGATTTTTATCTTAGTTTACGTTTTAGGAAACCGCTTCCACGTTCCATGTGCATTATAACTGTTTCCCTCGATCTCGATTCCAGTTATCGAGTCCGATTTCCCTTTTCCCTCGATCTCGATTCCAATTATCGAGTCTGATTTCCCTTAACCTTGAGTTTATACTATACTCTCATCGATTTGTTTCTCTCTTTTCTGATTCTCGATTTTTGTATCAATTTTTTACTAACAAATGCCCCCTTGAAAGAATATAAATTTTTATCAATTTTTATATTCTTTCAAAAATAACTCCCGCTCTTAAACGTTCTTTGAAGCTTGAAATAACTTCTTAGGGTTTAGGGTTTCTGGGGTTTTAAGGTTTTTCTACTTTATGTCAAATATCAAATCACATCACCTCTACTGTCACAACGCGCATGCCAGGAATTAATTACCCTCTTCACATTCGTCGTTTCAAATACCCTAGTCGGCCTCTTTAAAATTTCTTATCAGTGTTTTACCCTTGTTTTTTACCACGAACCTCACTTCTTCTTCATTGCACCTCTTCTTCGTCTTCAACCTTTCTTCGTCTTCAACCTTTCCACCAACTGTAATGGTGACTTCTAAATCCTCTGATTTCTCCGTCCCACCACTTTCCTCGGTGACTTCAACCCTGATAGAGATTAATGGGAAAAAGTTTGCTCCAGTCCCTTTGATGGAAGAGGCTTCTCAGAAGATTGCTGAGACTCAGGTACTTATCCCTTACGCTGTTGATAGTATAGATTATGCGTTTGGTGGTCCCATCCGCTACTGTGGAGGATCGTTTTCTTCTTCCCTCAGCCTTCCCTCAGAAAGTAAAGCCCTTATTCACAAACCTGAAGTCCGAATTGATTTCCTAACTGCTATTTCAAAAGTATATCGAACGGGCCCTCCCCACAAAATACCTTTGTACACTAGATGGTTTGATCGAGTAAAGACCAAATTTGGGAACCACTGGAGAGATGTAGGGATCTTCGATTTTCTACATTTATCTCGATGTGATCTATGATTCTTATATATGTCTATGTTTTTGGCTGCGGTCCATTTGTGGAACAAAGATCTTCATGCAATGGAACTTCCCTATGGTCCCCTTTCTCCGACTCTTTTTGAAGTTGCTGCAATCACTGGATTAAAACCTACAGGGGAGAAATATTTTAAGGGTGCTTTCCCCTCAGATGACTCTCTAAGATCAAAAATCGATTGGGAATCGAAAGCTTATGGACATTTCATCGAAAAAAATTTTGTCGATGATCAATCGGTAACTGTTTCTGACGAGGAGCACGTGGCTTTTCTGGTATATTGGCTCTGTACCCACGTATTTTGCCCCCGATCTATCCAAATCTCATCCCACTTCTATAATCTTGCCTACCTCCTCCATACTGGTCAGCCCAGAGTTTGTTTGGCAAAGCTTTTATTGGCCCATGTTTATACTACTTTCGATGAGGCCTTCGATATCTTGAGTACCCCAAGACCTTCAGGGAATTTTTCGGGTCTCATCTGGTTTGTTCAGTTATGGCTCACTTCAATCTTTGAAAGCATCCTTCCCCCAACATCCAAAATTTTCCCAAGTTTAAATTTAGAAGGCGCTCGATTATCATCTCGCCATCCTCACCAAAAATCCTCCGACGAGGCTAGTTATCGAGCTTACCTGTAATTTTTGTTGACCCGATTTCATTTTGAGTCTGATTTGGCCCCTTTTACCGTATATCACGGAAAAATTAGTGATAGACTTCGAGGGCCAACTTGGTTTAAATCGAAATTCCCCGCTCTTACTCCAGGGTTGCAATCGGAATTAGTGGATGTGTGGAGTAATTGCTTGACGTAGGATGTTCTTGTATCGGGTTTTCAATCGAAGGATATCCAGCTCGTCATCTATTATCCCTAGCTTTTTTCGCGGTAGTTTGGTTTAAGTCAGGCTTTACCTTTTTTCTCTCTCGATACTTCCCCAAGGTCAAAATTAAATGAATCAAATGTTGGACGGGAACTTGCCAAACTGTTACCGCAAAGCCCGATGCATTTCTATCCTTATACTTTTGAGTCGAATTATCTGTCTACTCTTGGTTTTTCTCAATGGTGGAACGATTGGTTTTCACGCATTCATTCTAATTTTGATATCGTCCAATCGAAATTGACTGTGCATCCTTCTCTCGTGTTGCAGGATAAATCGAAGGCAAAGAAAGGTACATACTCTCATTATCTCCAAATATCTCGATTCGAAATTTTTTATCGAGAATGCTACAACCCCCTCAAATTAGAAGAAACCTTTTACAATGTTGTTATCTCCCTAGTTAATAAAACAGACACCAACCGATCAAACCACAAAATAATCAATCCTCGAGGAAAAACTCCGTTTGAAATGTATTGTCCCAACCATCTTCCCACTTTCCCTACAGCTCCCTTTGGACTCGCCAAACCTTTAACTCATCCTAAATGGGTTCGAGAGTTAAGATCCTTGAAAGAAACTATTTCACCCAAGCCTAAGGATAAATAGATTTCGATATCGAAACTGTCCTACTTTTCTTACCTAAACCTCCCTCAAAAGCTTCTTCCTCCCTGGCTTGTCCATATCGACCGAGTCAAGATTTTAACTCCATCACCTTTTGGTGAGATTTTACTGCCTCTTTTAGGAGTGTTTTTAATTTTCTTTAAATTGTAATCTAACTGTTTTTCTTTCTCGACAGTTTCTAAACCTCATAAAGTCACCACCTCTGAGAAAGACTAGGAGTCTTCGGATGAATCAGATCCGTCTGCCCCCACTCACAAGCGAAAGCATTCTGCCACTATTTCCTCATCTTCGAAAAAATCGAAGGTTTCTTTTCGATTCCTTATCATCTTATTTATTCGACTTCTCTTTCTATAGCTGATTCACCTCTCATTCAGAAACAAAAATAAAAAAAGAGTCCTCGAGTCGTTCGACCTGTCATAAATCCGTTATCGACGGACTCTAATACGATCAACAAGGCGAGTCATGTAAGAAATTTTCCTTTTTCATCTAAATTGTGTATCTAGAATTCGACAAGGCCTATAACATGATTCCAAATTTCGATGCTTTCAGGACCATCAGCAGTACCCATTGTTGAGGACAAATGTCGAGTCTTTGGTCCAATCAACACTACCCATTTTTGAGGTAAAAAAAAAATTATTTTATTTTATTTTTCGACTCGTTTCGCATATTTCACTTCTTAACCTATGTTTCGATCCACAGCAACCCGAGGCTGTACAAGATCCTTCTCCCACACCAATGCACCTCGACCTACCTTCCCCTGGTAATAATTTCTTTCTTTTCCCAATTTTCCTTTATTTCTATTATGATTTTTTGATTCATTTCCTCGAATTCATTTTCTTTCCAGATAATGTTGTAAATATCCCCACAACCCATGTTCCAGATTCCCCTCCACCATTTTTTGCGGAGCCGCCAGCTTCCCCACCTTTTGTGATGCCATCTGTCGAGTTGCTCTCGTTGACACTGTCTGAAATAAGCGGTCCTGCTCCAGAGGATTTTCCAGAATATCGAACTGCTATCGAAGAAGATCCTTTCTCAATCCTTGATATTCTGTTATCTGAAGAAGCCACTCCTTCGAGTCATTCATCCAAGTCGCCTCGACATCGACTGAAGAAGCGCATCAACTGATACAATGCTTTAGGTCCTTCTTCTATTCTTTGCCCCTGGAAGTTTTGGTGGAATCGCGCGAAAAGAAATAATTTTTCCAAGAAATTCTCACTTCCATAGAAGCATTCCCTGATGACGCTCTTCCGAAGAGTTTCGATACTGAAGTCGCGGCGGCCACCGATTTATTCAACAGGGCTTATGCTGCAAGGAAGAAAAAGCAATCTGTAGCGACCGAGTTAGCTAACATTTCTTCCTTCCAGACTGAGAAATCGAATTTGCTGAAAACTCAAAAGTTCAATCTTGAAGAGGCGTTAAAGGCACAATCTTCGGTTAGGGGTGAAATCGAAGAATTGGAAAAAAGACTTCAACAACTTAGATCACAGGATGAATTCCTCACAGCAAAAGTAAATTCGATTAAATCCTCTGCAAAAGAAGTGGCACTTTCTCTGGGGCAAAGTATGGAGCGTAAACGGAAAGTGATCGTCGAAGAAAATTCAACTTCCTCTTCTTGGATGCAATTGTTAATAGACTTCGATCAACTTAAATCTCAATACTTAACTTTGTAGAACATATTATTTGAATTAATGTTGAATATTTATTTCCCTTATTCGAGGTTTATAGTCTTTCAAGTATTTTCCATTTATCGACAAAACTTTCTCCTTATTATACCAATCGACGATCGAATAAGCATTACTCGATAATACTTTAACAACTTCGAAAGGTCCCTCCCAATTTGGAGACCATTTACCATAAATTTTACATTTCTTATCCATCGGCAAAATCGTTTTCCAAACTAAGTCACCTTCATTAAATGTTTTCTGTCGAATTCTCTTATTATAGACTCAAGCGATTTGATTCTTTTGTAGAATAATACTATTCAATGCTTGCAATCTTATTTCATCGAGTTCATTTAATTCATCGTACATCAAGTTCCAATAATCACAACTGGGTAAATCATTTTTGTTTTTGTATTCGAGTTGACTCAATATTTATTTTGATGGGTAAGACAGCATCATGCCCATAAACTAACTTATATGGAGTATTCTGCAAAGAATCTTTCGGTGAATTTCGATAGGCCCACAAAATTTGTAATAACGTTTCGTGCCAAGTTTTTAGTTTATTACCGACATGTTTCTTGATTAAACCAATAATCACTTTATTGATTGCTTCGACCTGCCCATTATCCTGAGCATAATACGGGGTTGATGCTAATAACTGAATATTTCTTGATTCGGCATATCTAACCATCTTTTTTCCAGTAAAAATTGTCCCTCTATCAGTGGTAATAGACTGTGGGATCCTGAATCAATAAACGATATATTCTTCAATAAAATCAATTACATCTTGTTGATCTACATCTTTTAATGGAATTGCTTCTACCCACTTTGAAAAATAATCGACAGCTACGATTATATATCTATGTCCCTTCGATGACTGCGGAAAAATTTGTCCGATTAAATCGATGGCCCAACCTCTGAAAGGCCATGGTTTGATAATCGAGTGTAGTTCGCTAGCAGGAACTTGTTGTATAGGACTAAATTTCTGACATTCTTCGCAGGACTGAGTATACTCGATACAATCTTTTAAAATCGAAGGCCAGTAATATCCTTGTCGAGTTAACATCCATCTCATCTTCTGGCCCGCCATATGGGCACCACATATTCCATTATGTACTTCAGCCATTGCTAAATAAGCATCGTCATTCCCTAGACATCTAAGCAATACTCCATCGATACCTCTTTTATATAATTCATCATTCATCACAACGTATTTTACTGCTCGATATTTAATTTTCTTATCGATTTTCCCATTTGGATTTTGCAAATAGCCTATAATCGATTTTCTCCAGTCTTGATCATCTAAGTCGCCAATCTGTAAGAAAATTTAAAATACAGGAACTTAAATTGATGATTGTAAATAAGTTACCAGGGAAAGTAAAGAAAACGGTAAAAACAATCAATGAGAATGGAAATTCAGATCGCCAGAAACTTCATGATTCGTCGTTCTCCGGTAGACTTTTCACTTGTGTTTCTGTTGTCTCTGCCAATTTCCCCTTCTTCTTCAAGCTTCGTTCTATTTATAGACATCCTTCAATATAACTTCCTGAGAGCAGTTTAAAAACTGTCACCATGTTCCATGTGCACGATCCTCGATTTATATCTCAGTTTACGTTTTAGGAAACCGCTTCCACGTTCCATGTGCATTATAACCATTTCCCTCGATCTCGATTCTAGTTATCGAGTCCGATTTCTCTTTTCCCTCAATCTCGATTCTAGATATCGAGTCCGATTTCTCTTAACCTTGACTTTACACTATACGCTCATCGATTTGTTTCTCTATTTTCTGATTCTCGATTTTTGTATCGATTTTTTTACTAACACGAGGAAAGAGTAATAATATTATTTTTTTCTCTAAGTAAAAAGTTACTTGGTTTTGAATAAAGAGTAATAAAAAACTTTTTTCTTAAGCAATGGTTACTTGGGTTCGAGCATAGGGTAATAAAATGTTTTTTTTTTCCTAAGCGACTTTCCTCCTCAGTAAAGCAAATCTCTTTATTACGTTATCTTCTTTAATGGAAGAGTTGCTAACAACTTCAACCATTTCTCAGAATTGGTTGTTCTCCTCTTAAATTTAATGGGACAAAATTGAATTAATCGAATCCGTAAGTCTGGATTTAGTTTTTTTCCGATATAAAAAGTTACGGATCAAGGTTTCACTCTGTAATTTAATTCTAATTTTCACTTTATATTTAAATTTAAATTTAAAATTTTAATTTTTAATTTTTTTATCATATTATATATAAGATTATTTCTTCTATATTTTATATTTTTTACCTTTCTCTTATTCATTCTTTATTTTTTTTTATCTTTTTTAATCTCTTCAACTAATTAATTCATTATATTATTCTCTTTTTTATATGGGTTGTCCCTTTATATTTTCTTAATTTTTTCAATCCATTTGATTTTCTTAATCATTTCAACCAACTTGATAAATAAAAAGCTAATTTTTTTCTTCTTTATCTTTCTCTAGATATTCTATGTCAATTTTAATAGTACATAATAGTTTTTTATTTTTAATTTATCTTTAATAGATTTTGTCATACCATATTTTCTAAATTTTATTATTCTTATTTGTCATATATCAAATTTTATCTTATTAAAATAAATATTTATTTTGAATGATAAATTTTTTATTATTTTATACTAATTAAATAAAAATTATTTTATTAAATATTTTTTTAATAAATTACATATTTTACATTTATTAATATTTTTAAATACCAACTTAAAAATAATTAACTTATACATTTAATCAAATATTTAAATAAAATATTAAACTATATAATAATAATAATGATATAAATATTCTATATATATATAATTATATATAATTATTTATGTATGAAAATAACATATAAAATAATAATATAAATACAATAATTTTAAGTTTATGTTTAATTAATCATAATAATAATAATAATTAAAAAAGTTATAAATATTTATTTATTTATGAAAATAACATATAAAATAGATATTAGAATTAATTTAATATAATTATTATTTTTTATATAAAATAAAACAGGGATGGGTTGAAAAATCTAAAATCCAACCGATAGGAGAATTTAATTTTTAACCGTACTAGAATCGGGACGTGATGAAGAAAGCAAAACTCGTCTGTCATCGTCGGAGATATTGTAATATAATTGTAAATGAAAAATGTTTGGTTGACGCTATATTTGAATTTTAATATAAGAAATTATTGATAATTTAGTGATTAAAAAGCTGAATATGATATAAAAAACATGTATTCAGTATGAAATTAGTGATGGTGGATAAGTTGCATGGTTGAAATTTAGATAGGAACCAACCTTTTATGTTTTTGGATTGGAAATACAAGTTTATTATCAATAATTTATATATGTTTATCATATAAATATGCCTAAGTTTTATTTTTATTTTAACTTTAATAACGATAAATGTTACCATTATATTTTTCTTTTCAATTTTATGACTATAAAAAGGTTTAAGCAACTAGATTCTTCAGTTAAAAATTTAATTCATAATTTTAAATAAAATAAACCATAATTAAGTTAAAAGTATATATAACAAAACTAAAATCGTAGGACTTGTTTGTTAATTAATTCTAAAATATTTTTTTTTTAGCTTTTAAAAATTAAAAAACTTGTTTGATATTTATTTTAATTTTTTATTTTTTAAAAACTAAAAAAATCAAAATTGATAAGCTGTATTTTCTATTTCATTAACGATTATTGACCAATAATTATATTAAATTATTTATTTTTATCATCATAAAGTTTTTAGAATATTTTTTTAAATTTTTATCACAATTTTTTTTTATTATTTATATTATTATTTTTATCTGAAATAGTTTTCAAAAATAGGATTATTCAATATTTTTTTTAAGTTCAATAAAATTTTTCATGACTTGATTTAGAATATATTGTTTTTTTTATCATCTTATTTGTGGATGGAAGTAAAAAAAACTGTATTAAAGAAAAGATATTTATTATAATAAAATTTCATGGCTTTTAACGATGTTTATACGTGAATTGTTGTTGAAAAAAATGTAGTGATAATTTTGAATTTTTTTTTAACTTTTTAACAATAGTTCATTTATAATTGTAGTCGTGTATTTTAAATAAACTAGTGTTATATATACAAAACACTAAGATATAAGACAATTATATTTATAACCGACGTCATATGCTTATAATTTTAATAATTATTCTTTTATAATTGTCATTATATGTCACATACGATAACAATTATAGAAGAACCGTTGTCATATATGACATACAATGATGATTAATTACTAAACGTGTTGAAAGCTTACATATTTATTGTAGCAGAGCATTAAGAAAATAGTGAAAGCTTTCGTTGTGAATGAGCAACAATGAAGAAGGAGTGTTGTTGTGGCGGAGTTGTTGGAAAATCCAAATGAGCGTGTAAGTTCCACATTAAGTACAAATGAGAAAGTTGAATAACATATAAGGAAGAAAACTTTATATCCCAATGTCTTAAAGTTTTGGGTAGAATGTGGTGTCAATCGCTTATGTGAATTTGACCCATGTCACATTAATATTGTCTCTCTCTATGAGAGTCGATGGTTTGTGTGGCGACCAACAGTGGGTTGGGTAAGCGTGTCAAAGTGTGAGAGTCTAAATAGATTCATAATCTAATGTCTTTTAGGTTTATTGTGATGACGCAAAATGAGAGTTTTGACATATGATAACAATTATAAATATAACAATCGTCTGAGTAACTTACAACTATGGTTCAAAATCATAGTTAATTTATTAATTTTCAACTATATCTCGTTATTATTATTATTATTATTTTATTTCTCTCTTTTATATATATGATATATATTAATTCATTTGATATCCAAATAAGCATTTGATGTAATAAATAGTACCTATTGTGTTGTGAATTTCACAAAGAAAATTAATATACTTTGAAGATAAACCGATAGATATTATTAAGTAAAATAACTTGTTATTATTTTGAGAGTATTTTGTTGAATTATTGGCAAACGTACCAAAATTATCAATCGCATTATAGTATTTCGATTAAATAAAAGTCGATCCCATGAGGAACGGTTTCAATGAAAATTCTCAATTATATGCTTACTAAGTGGATTAAAACAAAATAGGTTTTGCATAAAGAGTTGAATTGCAATTAACTCAAAAAGAACTATAAATTTTTTAGAAAATATTAAGTAAAGGCACTTAGGATTGACTTTCTTCTTTTTCCCTCTTTTGTAATGGCTATGTCAATTAAGAACATCAATTAAACTAAAAATGTTGATATCACCTACTCAAATCATCCATGTTGATTCCTCACACATGAAATTCATAAGAAAACCTAATAAATATTGATTCCTCACACAATTAAGAAATTTTTCAGCATTAGGTTTAGGGTGTTAAGAAATTGATACATTTATTCCATTCTTGGCAATTAACGTAACAAATATTCTTACTGTAATCTAGGGTTCAAGATATATTTTCCAATCATATCCCAAACATCAAGAATAAATCATTCCAAAGCACAAAGGATAAGAATAACAACATCAAAACATAGATTAATATATCAAAATATCACCATGATAAAAAAGAGTTCAAAGGAAGTGCATCAAATCCCAAGAGAATGAAGTTAGTCACTCATGTTGGTCATTACAATGCTCCAAATATGGAAGAAGTGAAGAATTGATGAAGATTGGACGAAACCCTAGCAGTAGTCGTGCCTCTTCTCCCCAAAACCGCTTGTTTTTCTCAAAACACATCTTCTCTTTTTATAGGAAAAATTAGGCATCTCGTCTTTCGCTCAAGCGACAACATTCGCTCAAGCGACACTTTGCTCACTTAAGCGAGTGAACTCTAGAGAAGAATAACTAATATTCGCTCAAGCGAATTTACTTGCGCTTGAGCGACTGAATTCCAGAGAAGAATAATTGATATTCTCTCAAGCAAATTTACTGGTGCTTGAGCGACTGGCTTCCAGAGAAGAATAACTGATATTCGCTCAAGCGAGAGTCCATATCGCTCGAGCGACTTCCATGCTGAAAATCTTCTTCCTTCTTCCAGTTTTGCTCCAATTATGCTGACAATTATGCTCCTTACTCTTGTATCAAGGTATTCTCGAATTCATCCTACATTGGGAGAAAAATATATTAGAATTAACATAAGTTAAGTGGTTTCATAACAATTCAAAGCATAATTATATCAATTTTTTACCACTTAACAACTCCCCCCAACCTAGAATCTTGCTCGTCCCAAACAAAGTAATTTTTCCAAAACAAAACTATCACCTATTATCACTTTCTCTTCCAGAACCACAACATAAAAATTTTTTAGATGCAATGCTCACAACTTCAAATGAAAATAGAAAACATAAGCATTCAAGTTAAAGAAATTAATAAAGGAAAATTAATCATCAATTATCCTCAGAGAAGCATGATCTCTCACATTTCACAGGTAAGTGTTTATCTCATTCAATCATTTCATTTAGACAATCCAATATTGATAGCCATCTTCTAGCAGTCAGCATTTGTTAAGCAAAACTTAAATCAAAAGGTATTTTGAGGCTTGTAATGGGGTTGGGCTGAGAAAGAATCATTGGTTTTTCTGGGATATTCAAAAGTATTTGAGAAATTCAAATCATATGAATGGTTCTTGTTTAACATTTCCTCAAGTCGGGTTTCAAACTTCATGTTTTTGCTCCTAACACAATGATAGTAAGTTAATAATCTCACAAGTTATCATTCACCCCTCCTTTGAACTTATTTTTTCTTTTCTCATGCTTTGCATTTATCCTTTTTGGCTTTGCCACAATATTTATGCTTTGCTTTTCCTTTTCCTTTACACTTTTTTTTTTAAGAATAACACCCCAATAATGTTAGAAATGTAGGCTGAGATCAAGAGGGGGGGGGCTGAATTGATCTTTAAAAGATTTTCGCAATTTACAGATTATCTATTTCAAAGATTAAGAATTCTAACCAGTTCTTGAATCACACACACCAAGCAATCAAAATAAAGGCAGTGACAAAATTAAATGAGAGAAAGGTTTAGAAAGATATAACCAAGATTTATACTGGTTCACCCAATCCCTGGGCTACGTCCAGTTTCCAGCCAAATTCCAGCTGGGTTCCACTAGATTGAACGTTTTACAGATTACAACTTTAATCTCACACTCAATCTACCACAAGAACCAAAATTCCAATCCCTGCACCTAAACCCTCACCAAGAACCAAATTCCAGTTCTTGAACAATCCTGCAGCCAAATTCCAGCCACAGAAACCAGTGCCCACAATACAATAAAGAAAGTAAAGAAACAAATAGAAGAAACTAGAACGCTCAAACCAGATTTATGCAGCTCTGCAGTATGAGTTTCTTCTCCAAAAGAATGCAAATTTTGCCTCAAGAAAGAACTTTTATGAACTTCACAAAACTAGCGCGATTGTCTCTTAAAAGTAGCACTTATGATTGCTTAATTGATTGCTAAAAGATGTATTTTAAAAAGTTCAAGCAACTCTGTTTATATAGAAGATTTTCAAAACTGCTGGTTTATTTAATCTGTTAAAATAATCTTTTAATCTGTTAAAAGTCTTGTTTTAATCTGTTAAAACTTCTTTTAATCTGTTAAAAAGTTCTTGATTATTTTCCAGATTTGTTTTAACTGATACGACACCGTTTATATCAATTAAAACTCTTTGTAAAAAATCTTCCAAACTGTTTTAATCGATTGTTTCATCTTTCAATCGATTAAAATACTGCAAAACATTCTTATAAACTTTTCTAAGTGATTTTAACTGATAACAATCTGTTTTAATCGATTAAAACACTTTGAAAAAAGTTCACTTAGTTATTTTAATCGATTGAAACGCATTTTAATCGATTATAATTCTGCCAAAAGATTTCATAAAACTTTCTAAGTTATTTTAACTGATAGCAAGCTTGTATTAATCGATTAAAACATTCTGGAAAAACCTCTTAGTTGTTTTAATCGATTATTTTGTATTTGTATCGATTAAAATACTCGACATAATTACTTTCAAAACACTTCAAGTTATTTCAATCGATTATTTCGAGTTTGTATCGATTAAAATTCTGCAGAACACTTTTCAAAATATTCTAAGTCATTTTAATTGATTATATCAATTCTATATCGATTAAAATATCGCGTGAAGGTTTTCAAAAATCCTTCTAATGAAAACAATCGATTATTTCAAAAACATATAAGTTAAAAACCTGTTACAAAAGTGTTAAGAACATTTTAGTTGATAAAGCTTATATACTATTAGTTAAAATAGTTAATTAAAAACCTTTTAACAAAATACTTTGTTTTTAACCGTTTAAACATTTTTTAGAGGCATTTGCAAAATCTTTTAAATGAAGAAACCTCATGCAGCAAAGAGATAAAAATGATTATACCTAAGCAGAGATGCAGACTCACTAATCCCACTACTCTTTTATCTAAGTGACCTTTGACTGCCACAAAGTAGCCTTTGACTTCATTTTTGACTTCATCAAATCAACAAGATCTTTGCCAAAGTAATTCAATAAGATCTTCATCACTTTCAAATAATACCCTTAGGACAACAATAGCAATACCCAACAATATCCGTAGGAAGAATAATAACATTCATACTCATTTCCTTTCTCAAATATAAGAAGGTGGATAAATATTATTTAGGCTCAGGGGTTCTGTTTAAGAAACAATATTGTTTTTGGCTCATATGGAGTTCAAATGGATGTCCTATAATTGATGTAAGGTTGACTATTTGGCTCTAGGTTATATCTACTAGAAAGAAAAAAATTGCCTTTATCATTTTCAATTCTCACTAACATGCAATCACATCAAAGAAGCAATCAATATCAGTTATCATCACAAAGTGTTGACACTCAATTTATCTGTTTTTGGTTCACTCCTCGCTTGGGTTTTGACTAGCTTCTCCAATTAGTTAATTCCTAATTCTCCCCGTCAATTCCTTTTTCACTATCATACTCAATATCCCAAAATCACTTGTTATCGGAAACAATCAAAATGATTTTCTTCAAGTTCTAGATTTGAATTAGACAATAACAATAATTTCATAATTGACTCTAATCCAAATTGTATGGGACAACAATTTAATCACATCAATTTAAAACATTCATCACATTAAGTGTCAATTCAAAATATTCAAAACAAAACAACTTAAAACAAAAACTTAAAACATCAAATTAACAAAAATCACTTAAACACATCAAAATAACAAAAATCACTTAAAGTAAAATTTCCTCCCTCTTATTCTTCTTCTTGCAATTCCTCCTCTTCTTCTTATGCTCCCTGTGCACCAGCTGCACCTTCACCCCCTCCCTAAAAATTGGAAATGTCCCTAGGCCATTGAAGTAAGGCGTCGAATTTTTGTGGTGACGTCCACTACATACCTGGAGAAATTTGCAAAGACAAGTTATAAAAATTCTCATTAATGCTGAATTGACCCCTATGGGTCGCTGATTGTTGTTATGTTAAATGTTCCATGTATTGCATCATTCTTTGAAAGTCTGGTTGCTGAGGTGGTGGAGGTGGTTGTCGGGCTCTTCGTGGTTGGTGTGGTTCTTGCGCTAGTGGCTGTGGTGCCCCTTCTACAGGATTCACACAGTTCCGCTCTATAAATCTTCTATTAATGAGCGGTCGGATGTTTACTAATGGGTTCACATCCACACCATGGGCTGCACATAAAGTTGTTACGAGAGCAGGAAATCCAAGAGCCTTAGCTTGCTCTGCTCGTCACCTGCTTTCCAATATCACAAACTGATAAATCTCCTGAGAGATAATTGCAGCAACATCTATCATAGTCTCATCCAGAATGCACTTGATAATATGACACCTTGGCATATTCAAATCTGAACTATGCTTGATGGGTACTATGTTGGCTAGCAGGAATGAAGTCCAGATCTGAGTTAAGGTTGTCATGTTGGACCTCAGTATTATTAAGGCCTTGCCAGCTTGATTTGCCTCAAAGGTTCTCCCAAGTAAGTATAAGGCCCTTGCTATGTCATCATCTATACAATGCATTGCAGTTAGACGTCTACTATTCTGGATGACTTGAAAATCATAGATATGACCTTCCTCGAGAAAGAGAGGATTTCCCAGCAGATCATTGATTGCATTTCTATCATATGGAACCCACCGACCCCTCACTTTTGAACATGCCCGGAATGACTCTCCTTCAACTAAGCAGGCATTGGCGTAAAACTCCTTTACTATTTCAGGATCGTACTTTGGCATTGGGAGCACCAATTGTCTCCAATTCCTGCGAGTTATTTCATTGTTGAACTCTGGGAATTCGCCTTCATTTAGTTCCACTCTTCTTTCCGGAATGAAAGTCTAGTTGCTAATTCTCTCAAATCTCGCTTGCCTCTCAGCATCCCTAAATCTGTTTCTATCTACTTGAGTGCCTCCAGACTCAACTCTGGGCCTCTTCCCAGCAGCTTTAGATGATGACACACCATGTGATTCTCTTCTTGGACCCATCTGAAAACACCATGATGATCAACCATAATTACAATTAGTCGAATATTTTGATCCCATCATGAATACCATGCTACTTTAGGTCTTATTACTGCATGCTAGATAAATTCAGAGGTTCAATTGCAATATACAACTATAATTCATACTTAGACATTTCATTAAACAGTTGGCATGCACCTAATTTTGGAACTCCTTTGACTCAATTTTCTAGCATGAATCCTTTCCCACTTACACAATTAAGCAAATAATGAGCAATTACACACTCTATATATCACCTAAAAACCAAGTAAATTACTTTGAAGCATTTTATCGAACACTTGACATGCATCTGAATTTCTAACCCATATATATGCAATCTACCCAATCAATTTAGCTATACTCATGAAATATAACTCAAAAATCAGACAATTCATCCACTAAAGGTTGCAGATCTTACCTTAATTGTAGAAAATGTAAAAGCACAGTGCAGAGATGATGAACAGTGAAGAAAGTGAGAAATTGGAACTTTTGATCGGTGAAATCTAAGCACAAACACCACAGAATATGAAGAATGGTGCAAGAAGGGTGAAATTTGTGTAATCGAAGCTTGGATTAGAGAGAAAATTAGTTGGGGAAGAGTGGGTTCTCGAATAGGGTTTTGGAATTCTAGAAAACTGACCAATTCGCGTTTTTTTAAAAACCAAATCTGACCACTTTCGCTTAAGCAAAATTCAATTCACTTAAGATTCGCTTGAGCGAATCATCTGTCGCTTGAGAGAATTTCAGTGAATTTTGGCTGTTAACATGATACTCAAATGCAATTCAATGATTAACAACTCAAAAAGTTTTCGCATAGATCTAATTCAGCATTGTTCAAATTTGTTCATGCTCAATTTATAATGCAATAAAATAAAATAAAAAAAATTAAATTACAAAAAGAAAATAAAATAAAGATAAAACACTGGGTTGCCTCCCTGGAGCGCTTGTTTAACGTCTTCAGCTCGACGCCTGTTTGCTTTAGGGTTCATCTAAGTAAGTGATGAAGTGAAGTTTATCCACTGCATCTCCCAAATATGCTTTAATTCTCTACCCATTAACTGTCCATATTCTTCCTGTTGTTGGATCTTCCAATTCCACAGCACCATAAGGTCTAACGGATGTTACCACGAATGGACCTGACCATTTGGATTTTAGTTTCCCAAGAAAAAGTCTTAATCTTGAATTAAACAGTAATACAGACTGGCCTGGATGAAAATCTCTTTTCAAAATTTTCTTATCATGATATGCCTTAACTTTCTTCTTGTATAACTTGGATGATTCATAGGCATTATGTCTCATTTCTTCTAATTCATGCATCTGAATTTTTCTTTGCTCTGCTGAAGCTTTTGGATCAAAATTTAGAAAATTTAAAGCCAAATACGCTTTATTCTCCATTTCCACTGGGAGATGACATGACTTACCATAGACAAGTTGAAAGGGAGATAACCCAGTGGGAACTTTATATGCAGTCCTATAAGTCCAAAGCGCATCATCTAGCTTTATTGACCAATCTTTTCTTGAAGATGAAACAATCTTTTCTAATATTTTTTTGATTTCTCTGTTTGAAACTTCTGCTTACCCATTAGTTTGTGTATGATAAGGTGATGTGACTTTATATCTGACCCCATAATGCTCTAAACATTTCTGAAGTTGAATATTGCAGAAATGTGCCCCTTCATCACTGATTAGGACTCTGGGACTGCCAAATTTACAAAATATATTCTTCTTTAAAAATTTATCAAGTTTTGGCATCAGCTTTTACAGTAGCCACTGCTTCCACCCACTTTGACACATCATCTACTGCTACCAAGATGTATTCTTTAGAGAATGAGGATGGAAAAGGTCCTGCAAAATCAATTCCCCAGAAATAAAATATTTCTACTTCCAACATAATATTCAAGGGCATTTCCTGTCTTCTTGATATTCCTCCTTTCTTCTGGCAATTACTACATTGTTGTGCAAAGTTGTGCACATCTTTAAACAAAGTAGGCCAGAAAAAACCAGATTGGAGAACTTTTACAGTAGTCCTTACTCCATTAAAATGTCCACCATAAGGAGAACTGTGACAATGCCAGAGAATACTTTTGGCTTCTTTGCTTGTCACACATCTTCTCAGCAAGTTATCACTTCCTATTTTGAAAAGATAAGGATCATCCCATATAAAATAATGTGCATCCTTAAATAATTTTTTTCCTTTGGTGCTAAGTATAATCTTCCAGGACAACTTTTGCAGCTTTAAAATTTGTCATGTCAACAAACCAAGGTCTTTCTTGTACCATCATCAGTTTTTCATCTAGAAATTCCTCTTGCACTTCTAATTGGTTATTAATCACTTCAGTATTGACTAATTTGGACAAATGATCAGCTACCAAATTTTCACAGCCCTTTTTGTTCTTGATCACCAAATCAAATTCCTGCAACAATAAAATCCATCTAATTAGCCTAGGTTTAGAATCTAATTTGGTTAATAGATATTTGATTGTTGCATGATCATACAGTAACAGATGAACCAATCAAATATGCTCTAAATTTTTTCAATGTATATACTATAGCTAATAATTCCTTTTTAGTAGTTGCATAATTAATTTGGGCTGCATTAAGAACTTTGCTAGCATAATGTATAGCATGAAAAATCTTAGATTTTCTTTGGCCTAATACTACTCCTATAGCATAATCACTTGCATCACACATTAATTCAAAATCTAAATTCCAATCAGGTGCAATTATCACAGGGGCTGAAATTAATTTTTTTTTTTAACAATTCAAAAGCACGCAAACATTCAACATTAAAATTAAAAGAAATATCTTTGAGAAGTCTTTTATAAATCATCTATAGAATCCAACATGTCCTAGAAAGCTTCTGATGCCCTTCACATTTGTTGGTGGTGGCAATTTCTCAATGATTTCTACTTTTGCTTTATCAACTTCAATTCGGTTACCATAAAATGACATTTTTCCCAATTTAAAACTAAATTGGTATCAACACACCGCTTCAGTACAATGTTCAAATTCCTCAAGCATTGGTCAAATGATGCACCAAATACTGAAAAATCGTCCATGAAAACTTCTATGCATTGTTCCACCAAATCTGAGAAGATTGCTAACATGCATATTTGAAAAGTTGTTGGGGCATTGCACAATCCAAATGGCATTTTCCTGTAAGCAAACAGACCAAAAGGACAAGTAAAAACAGTTTTTTTCTTGATCCTTTGGATCTATTGTTATTTGATTATACCCTGAATAACCATCCAGAAAACAATAAAAAGCTTGTCCTTCTAACCTTTTTAACATTTGATCCATGAAAGGTAAAGGAAAATGATATTTTCTAGTTGCCTGATTCAATTTCCTATAATCTATACACATTCTCCAACCTGTGACAGTCCTAGTAGGTATTAATTCATTTTTATCATTATAAATTACAGTCATACTTCCTTTTTTCGGGACTACCTGAACTGGGTTAACCCAAGAACTGTCAGAGATAGGATAGATCATACCTACATCAAGTAATTTCAGGACTTCTTTCTTTACTACCTCTTTCATGGTTGGATTAAGACGTTTTTGAGGTTGTGCAACAGGCTTGAAATCATTTTCCATGTGAATCTTATGCATGCAATAAGACGAACTGATTCCTTTGAGATTAGATAATGTCCACCCTATGGCCTTCTCATTCTCTTTCAAAACTGAGATCAACTTTTCTTCTTCACAATTTGTTAAAGAGTTGCTAATCACCACTGGTTTGTTGCCTTCATCTGCAAGAAAAACATTTTTTAAGTGAGGAGGTAATACCTTTAACTTCAGCTTCTGACTCTCAGTTTCTTGTTCTTGCTGCAATTTCTCATATTGTTGCTCTTTTGAAGTAACCTCTTGTGCTGAATCAAGATGTTTTAGATACTTCTCAATTTCTTCTTCATCAAATTCATCATCCACACCTATCAAAGCTTTTTCTAACAGGCTTGCTTTGGTTAGTTGCTTTCTTGTTGCTTAAACAATATCATCTACCACATCCATCCTAAGACAATGGTGTTCATCTGTGGGATGCCGTAATGCTTCAAATACATTAAAATTTACTTCTTCATTTTCTACTCTGACCTTTAATTTGCCATCATCCACATCAATAATGACTTTAGCTGTCTTCATGAAAGGTCTTACCGGTATAAGAGGAACTTCAATATCTTCCTCCATATCCATCACAACAAAACTGGGAACATAAATTTATCAACTCTGACCAAAACGTCCTCCGCCACACCATAAGGGAATTTCAGAGACCTGTCAGCTAGCTGAAGTGTCATTCTTGTAGGCTTTATTTCCAAGTCTCCTATTCTTTTAAGCATAGACAAAGGCATTAGATTTATACTAGCACCCAAATCAAGTAATGTCTTACTTACTTATAATGTCCCAATTGTGATTAGTATAGTGAAACTGTCAGGATCCTTAGAATTTTGAGGTAATAATTTATGAATTATAGTGTTGCATCCTACTTCTAACTCCACTGTTTCTGTAGTAAATCTCCTTTTCTTAGTTAACAGTTATTTCATGAATTTTGCATAAGTCGGCATCTGCTCCATAGCTTCCACAAATGGAATATTAATTTGTAAATACTTGAAAATATCCATGAATCTTGCAAACTATCTTTCTTTATCTTTCTTGGAAGGATGACGAGGATATGGTAAATCTTTTAGTTGAGGTATTTGATTCTCATATTTCTCTCTCTTTTTCTCACTATTTTTATTTTTTTCTTCTTTTTCAGTATTTTTTTCTTTTTCTATACTCTCACTTTTATTTTTCTCTTTTTCTCCTTCACACTCATTTTTTTTCTTTTCATCCTCTTTTCCTTGTAAAACTTCATGCTCTATAGCCAGGTTATCACCAATCCCTTTTCCTATAACCTTACCACTCCTTGTAGTTATTGACTTACACTGCTCCTTTGGATTGATTTGAGTGTTAGCTGAAAACTATCCTCTTCGCTGCTCAGCTAATTGTTTAGCCAATTGGCCCACCTGGATCTCTAAAGTTTTGTATGAAGCCTCAGTATTTTTCTGACTAGACAACGTAGCTTGCATGAATTTTTCTAAAGTGTCTTCCAATTTGCTCATTCTGTCAGGCATTGAAGGATAATGTTGTTGTTGATGTTGATACGGTGGTTGCTGATACGATTGTTGTTGATATAGATGTGGTTTATTGGATGAATTATCACCTTGTTTCCACCCAAAGTTCTGATTCTGATTCCCTCTCCATCCTTGTGCAAAATTGTTCTGATAATTATTAGAACTACAGAAATTACCTTGTCTGCCTTGGCTACTGTTACCTTGAGCACCCATATAATTAGCTTCTTCTTGTTGTAGGTTGCCTTGATAAGATCAGTGTTCATTTGCATGATCACCTCCACACACGTCACAACTCTTCTGTTGGTTAGGAATGAATTGTACTGTATGCATTTGTTGAGGTAGTTTCTCTATTTTCTGGTTCAATGCTTCAATCTGTTGGGTTATAAGTTTATTTTGGGCTAAGAGAGCATCTGAGGTGCTAAGTTCAAGTACTCCCTTCCTCTGAACTGGATGTCTATCATGTTGGGTCTGTTGGTCTATAAAAGCTAGTGCATCAATAATTCTTGTGGCATGTTCAATTTCTACATCCAACATGGATTCTCCTACTACAACCTCTAATAGCATCTTTGTATCATGTCGCAAACCAATATAGAAAATATTCAACTGAGCAATGTCATCAAATCCATGATTTGGGCATCTTCTCAACAATGATTTAAATTTTTCCCATGCTTCACAAAAAGGTTCATCTGCTCCTTGTCTGAAAGAAGTAATGTCGGATTTTTCTTTGATGTAGCGGGATGGTGGAAAAAAATCTGTTCAGGAACTTCTCTTATGCATCACCCCAATTAATCAAACTCTGATTAGGATGTGCATTCAACCACTTCTTTGCCCTGCCAGCCAAAGAAAAAGGAAATATTCTTAGGTATGCAGATTCAATATCTGTTTGTCTAAATCCCATGGTACCAATCAATTCATAAAAAGTAGACAAGTGAATGTATGGATCTTCGTGATCCATTCCAGTGAATTGATGAGCACTAATCAAGCTTAAGAAAGCTGGCTTCATCTACAATGTTTGGTCGGCTAGTATTGCAATGCTAGAGAAGTGTCTCGAATCTTGCTTCATAACATAGTTTCTTAGTGTTCTTCTAGGTGGATTTGGATTTGGATTCTGATTTGAATTTAGATTTGCTCCTTTGTTAAGTGGTAAAAGTTGATATAATTATGCCTTGAATTGTTATGAAACCACTTAACTTATGTTAATTCTAATATATTTTTCTCCCAATATAGGATGAATTCGAGAATACCTTGATACAAGAGTAAGGAGCACAATTGTCAGCATAATTGGAGTAAAATTAAAAGAAAGAAGAATGCTTAAGCGAATGAAAGATGCGAGGCTCGGCCCAAATTCTCTTATAAAAAGATAAGTTGTGTTTTGAGAAAAGCAAGCAGTCTGGAGAAGAGGAGGCACGACTACTGTTATGGTTTCAGCTAATCTTCATCAATTCTTCACTTCTTCATCAATTGGTGCATTGTAATGGCCAACATGAGTGGCTAACTTCATTCTCTTAGGATTCGATGCACTTCCTTTGAACTCTTTTGTATCATGGTGATATTTTGAGATATTAATCTATGCTTTGATGTTGTTATTCTTATCCTTTATGCTTTGGAATGATTTATTCTTGATGTTTGGGGTATGACTGGAAAATATATCTTGAACCCTAGATCACGGTAAGAATATTTGTTACGTTAATTGCCAAGAATGGAATGAATGTATCAATTACTTAACACCCTAACCCTAATGCTAGAAAATCTCTTAATTGTGTGAGGAATCAACATTTATTAGGTTTTCTTATGAAATTCATGTGTGAGGAATCAACATGGATGTTTGAGTAGGTGACATCAACATTGTTAGATTAATTGACATTCTTAATTGACATAGTCATTACAAAAGAGGGATAAGGAAGGAAGTCAATCCTAAGTACCTTTAATTGATATTTTCTTAACAATTTATAGTTCTTTGTCATTTAATTTGAATTCAACTCTTATTAAAAAAACCAATATGTTTTAATCTACTTAGTAAGCATAATTGGGAATTTCCATTGAAACTGTTCCTCGTGGGATCAGCTTTTATTTAATCAAAATACTATACTTCAATTGATAATTTTGGTATGCTTGCCAATAATTCAACAAGTATTTTTGGCGCTGTTGTCAGGGAGTGGTGTTCTTTGAGAATTCTTTGTTTAGCTTATTAAGTATTTTATTTTTATTTCTGTTTTTGTTTTATTATTATTTTGTTTTTAGTTTATGCTAATATTTGCTTGAGTTACTCTTTTGATATATGCGTTTAAGAGGACAGGTATCTTCAGAGCAATTAGAATTTAATCCAGAGATTGAAAAAACAGCTCGGAGGAACCGGGGTAGAAGAAGAAGGGAAACTCAAGAACAAGCTACAAGAGAATCTGTTAATTCTTCTTTCACACTTGATTTACCAGACCTAATTATAGAAGATATGGCGGAAGAAGGAGCAAATTTGAATTCGAAATCCACCTAGAAGAACTCTTAGAAATTGTGTTATGCAACAAGGTCCAAGGCATTTTTCCAGCATTGTCATTCCGGATGATCATACATTGCAGATGAATCCATCATTCTTAAGCTTGATTAGTGCTCATCAATTCACTGGATTGGATCATGAAGACCCTTATATTCATTTGTCTACTTTTTATGAGTTAATTGGTACCATGGGATTTAGAGCAACAAATCTTGAATCTCCATATTTGAGATTATTTCCTTTTTCTTTGGCAGGTAGGGCAAAGGAGTGGCTGAAAGCACATCCTAATAAGAGTTTGACTAATTGGAGTAGTGTAGAAGAGAAGTTTTTGAATAGATTTTTCCCACCATCCCGTTACATCAAAGCAAAATCTGACATCACTTCTTTCAGACAAGGAGCAGATGAACAATTTTGTGAAGCATGGGAGAAATTTAAATCACTGTTGAGAAGATGCCCAAATCATGGATTTGATGATGTTGCTCAGTTGAATATTTTCTATACTAGGTTGCGACATGATGCAAAGATGTTATTAGAGGCTGCAACAAGAGGATCCATGTTGGATGTAGAAATTGATCATGCCACAAGAATTATTGATGCACTAGCTTTTACAGACCAACAAGCTCAACATGATAGACATCCAATTCAAAGGAAGGGAGTCCTTGAACTTAACACCACAGATGCTCTCTTAGCCTAGAATAAAATTTTGACCAAACAAATTGAAGCATTGAACCAGAAAATAGAGAAATTACCTCAACAAATGCACACAGTACAATCTATTCCTAATCAACAGATGAGTTGTGACATGTGTGGAGGTGATCATTCAAATGAACAATGCTCTTATCAAGGCAATATTCAGCAAGAAGAAGCTAATTATATGGGGGCCCAAGGTAGTAGTCAAGGCAGACAAGGAAAATTTCCTAATCCCAATAATTATCAGAATAATTTTGCACAAGGATGGAGAGGGAATCAAAATCAAAATCAGAATTTTGGGTGGAACCAAGGTGTTAGCTCATCTACTGGACAACCTGCATTTCAACAACAGTCATATCAACAACCTCCATATCAACATCAGCAACAACATTATCCTTCAGTGCCTGACAGAATAAGTAAATTGGAGGATACTTTAGAAAAATTCATGCAAGGCACTATGGCTAATCAGAAAAATACTGAGGCTTCATTCAGAAATATAGAGATCTAGATAGGCCAACTAGCTAAGCAATTATCTGAGCAGCAACAAGGAGGACAGTTTTCAGCTAACACACAAACCAACCCCAGGGAGCAATGCAGTTCAATAACTACAAGGAGTGGTAAGGTTATAGGAGAAGGTATTGGTGATAATTTGGCTGTAGAGAAGGAAATCCTACAAGAAAAAGAAGATGAGTGTGAAGGAGAAAAAGAGAAAAATAAAAGTGAGAGTATAGGAAAAGAAAAAATATTGAAAAAGAAAAGAAAAATAGAAAGAGTTAGAAAAAGAGGGAGAAAGATGATAGTCAAATACCGCAATTAAAGGATTTACCATATCCTCGTCATCCTTCCAAGAAAGATAAAGAAAGGCAGTTTGCAAGATTCATGGATATTTTCAAGCATTTACAGATTAATATTCCATTTATGGAAGCTATGGAGCAGATGCCGACTTATGCAAAATTCATGAAAGAATTGTTAACTAAGAAAATGAGATTTACTACAGAAACAGTGGAGCTAGAAGCAGGATGCAGCGCTATAATTCAGAAATCATTGCCTCAAAAGTCCAAGGATCGTGACAGTTTCACTATACCAGTCGCAATTGGGACATTATAAGTAGGTAAGGCATTACTCGATTTGGGTGCTAGTATAAATCTAATGCCTTTGTCTATGCTTAAAAGAATAGGATGTTAGAATCGCATAGCGGAATGTTCGCGTGGTCGGACAAAAACCAAGAGGGGGAGTGAATTGGTTTCTTAACAAAAATTAGTGTAGACCCCTAATCTTGCCCGGCCTCATAATAAAGACCAGAAGACCTTCTACTCGAAGATGGATGAAGCCTAAGAAGCCACTAGGAGAGACTATTAGGCCCCATACTAGGATAGGAGGGATTTTTGGCCCAAAAATAAGGATTCTCGCCTTTTTAGGTCGAGACTGCCGTCTCGCCTTGCGCAAATAGCGAGACCGCCGTCTCATTTAGCCAGACGGTCGTCTCGTCACTCGCGAATGGCGAGACGGCCGTCCCGACCTTGTCAGACGAGACGGCCCGTCTCGACCTGACAGGCGCGAATCCCTATAAATAGGAGCGTCATTCCCCTCATTTCCCACAGTTCTTCCATCCTCTCTCTAGATATTTCTTCAAATTCTCTTTCTAGAACCCCTCCGAAGCATTTCTGGAGTTTCTGAGAGTTTTCTTAAGTGTTTTATAGCATTTTTGAGTGGTTCCGGCGCTGTAAAAGTGTGAAGGGCTGCCAAAAAGCACCCTAATTGCAAAAGATTAATAGAAAGCTTGCTTCGGAGGTTTTCACTCTCTCTCTCTCTCTCTCTCTATTTTTACCGCTTTAAGTTTAATTATGCAATAGAAACTAGGGTCATGTAGTCATAATTTTAAATTCCGCAAAATAAAGGGTAAAAGCATATTTTTCACCGGTTTATTTATCTATTCAAAGTAGCTAGCCCATCATAGGGAACCCGAAAGGGGCGTCGTAAGGAAACTAACACTTCCTTTACACGTAACTAACTCCCTTACCCAACTCTGGTTCTAATGACCAAAGTTGGTTTTTCGAAAACCAATGCCTTTTTACTCCTTTTCCGATGTTTCCGGTAAAAACGTCGGTGGCGACTCCAAAAGAACCCTTCAAAAACTAGTCCTTGGTTTAGCCTGGTTATCGGACAATCCAAGAGCGCCTTTTCGAAAACCTCGCCCCTAGGTTCAGCCCGGTTATCGGACAACCTAAAGGCGTTGTAACCACACCAATAAAAACCCGAAAAACGGAAAGTCGGAATCATCGCGTCGCTCCGACCGCCTCGTTTTGATGACGACGACAGATGGCGACTCCACTGGGGAAGCCTAGAGAGTTGATCCCATTTAGTGATGGGCCAGCTAAAAATAAATAAACCAAGAAAATGACGCTTTTACCCTACCTTGTATTGTAACATGTTTTAATGCTTGGCTTTAATAACTGTTGTTTGTTTATATTTACGCAATTGTTTGAAATATAAATTGTACACAAACCGTTGCACACAACAGTTCCCTCTATACCCGGGGGCAAGTGAGAAATCCATAGGGAGTGGGTGGCAGGTACGGTTTGCTGTAGTGATGGCCTTGTGCCCACCAGTGTGATCGGAAACCACCACTCAAGGTGATAACCTTCCTCTTTTGGCACAAAGACTGACTATGGCCTTAGTGCTAAGCATGGTCGGAAGGCTGGAGAGTGGAGACCCTATAATGGGGGCACCTTGGGGGCCTTAAAACTTGGTGAGAACAGTTAGAACCTACATTCACCAATGCACTTTTCTGCAGGAAAACCCTACCTCGTGATTAAAACGATTTATCGCCTGTTCGTGGATGTTCGAATTGTGTGTGTATCTGTTTGTTGCATTTGTCTGTTGCATAGCATAACCAAATAACAACAAAAAAATAAAAAAAAAATCTTTTGCAATAAACACCCTTATCTCGGACAGTCTGCCTTTTAGCTAGCCTGGTTTCAGGTTCTTTGTAAGCTAAGTAGCCACGCAGTCCGACAGAAGAGATAAGGGACGTAAACTACTCTTTCGCATAAAGCCATTTTTTATCTCGGACAGTCTGCCTTTTAGCTAGCCTGGTTTCAGGTTCTTTGTAAGCTAAGTAGCCACGCAGTCCGACAGAAGAGATAAAAGGCTATAAAATAAAAACAAAACAAAAAATAAAAACCCGATTCCAAAACAATAAATGGGACCTGGTTCAAAAATATTACCCCCATATAGTTAGTTTATTTTTCAAAAACTACATCATACAAAACATGATAAATAAAAATAAACACTCGCATTCATTCAATAAGCATCATTTTCATAGAACATGCATTTTGGTTTTAGAAAATGGAGGGGACTAGTAGACAATTGAAGAAGGTTGACATTCCCCGATACCATGCTGAAAAATTAGAACGGCTTTGCACGGTAATGCCACCAGAGGTCCGCTCCGACTTCGAAAAATCCTATGGACGGATTCTCGACCTGCTAAAGATCTGTGTCGACCAAGTTTTCGTCAGGGTATTAGTTCATTTCTGGAACTCCAGTCTGCGCTGCTTCGAATTTTTGCAATTTGACATGGTGCCCACCTTAGAGGAGTACGAAATCATGCTAAAATGGCCCAAATCAGTCGGGGTCCATATACGCCACAGGGCATATACTCCTGCAGCACAAGTCGCTGCCATCATTCAACTACCTTTCCAGTAGACTACCCTGATAGGAAAAGGGAACGTCTAGGGTTGGAAGGTCTCAATGTTAGAAGACCACCTGTCCAATTTGGCTGAAAGGACAGAATGGGTCGCTTTCAACAAAACCCTGGCCTTAATAATATTCGGAACAATCTTGTTTCCCTTCCACCTCGACACAGTAGATCAAGCCGTCATGGACGCCTTCTTCGCCTGGGACGTGCACTCGAAAAGTCCCTTGCCTGCAATTCTTGCCGACACCTTGCTCTCGGTGGATTTCTGCCACCAGAAGCAAGGAAAACACTTTGTTGCTGCTCTTCACTACTCTTTGTGTGGGGCATTACACATTTTTACGCCTCTAATCACATGGGGATGTTCCCCGATCCGTTGAGGAGCTTCTCCAAAATCCCTCTCCAACGACGCCTAACTTCAGAGTGGAAGGACGAGTTGGAACGCTTGGACGCCAACATTTTATCCTGGGTCTGCCCTTGGTTCTGACCCGGTCCAGTCCTCATCAGATGTGGAGATTATCCGAATGTACCCTTGATAGGACTCAGGGGTTGCATAGCCTACTCACCTAGAGTAGCTATGAGGCAGCTCATGAGGACCCAAACTACAATTTCTCGAGGGAAACTCGGAGGACTGTGTTTCTTCGGAGACCCATGCACAATCGCCAACTCACTAGCCGTGAGAAAAGCATGGGAGAAACCTTTCTTTATGGGAGATAGAGATCTAGGAAAAGCTCGAGTGGCTGTCTCCAGTGACTATGAGGTGTGGAGAAAAAGAAGAGGGATGTCTCGGCCATCCACCTCACTCATTACAAGTGCCAATAGTGAAGAGTTGCAGGCTCAAGTCGATGCCTTGACCCAGAGGATAGAAATCATGGGAGCCCAGATGAGGGCCCTTGAAGAGAGAGAGCAGGAATCTATCCTCACCATTGATGGTCTGCAAAGGCAATGCAAGAAAAAGGATCATGAAATAGAGCGCCTCAAGGAACAGTGTGTTGACTCTAATGAGCAAGCTATCCGAGCATCCAAAACTGCTAGAACCAGCTCGGATAGCCAACTTCAGGAGATAACTGCCAAGACAGCACGCCTTGAGGCTGAATCAGAAAAACAGGCTCAGACAATCAAGGAGTTGTTGCAAGAACTCACCAAGACTCGTTCAGAAATACGCCAAGAGCGGGAGGCCAATCAGAGACTCAACGGAAGTCTCACTGAGCTACGCTGTAAAGAAAGAGACGGGCTAGCTCAGTACGGACAAGTACTACAAGATAAGGACCGAGCCCTTGCAAAACTCGATGAACTACAAGCCTTGGTCGTCCATCAAGAGGCAAAGATCAAGGAGGCTCAAAAGTACAGCGAAGATATGAGCCAGGCAGTCCAGAAGCAAAGCGAAGCACTCGCTCGTCACGTCCGGGAAGCCGAAAGAGAATTATATAGAGATCAAGACCCGCCTGTGGGTTTCTTTAGGCTTTTCCGTTTTTGCCAAAAGTTGCTTCGTAGTATGGAATAGGGGAATGTACACCTTCTAATGGATAAATGAAATTTTCCTTTATTCAACAATTGTCTACTTGCATGCATATCATTCATCTGCATATTTAATTTCCCCTCCTTTCACGCTAAATAAATAAGATAATAAAAAGGAAGGATTAACTGACACGTCTTCCAAATCAGAAGAATGGAGAGAAAGTCACTCCTTATCAAGCTTTCTCCAACGGTCGACTCATCACGAGAGAAAAATAAGCCTCGACCGTTGGTCCTCAAAAATAAGGAAGAGGGGGCAAGGACACTAGTGCGACTATTTATGCCACGCCCTTTCCCCTACGAGTCAAATAAAGATGTACCGTGGAGATACGAGGAATCTTCACCAATAAAAGAATATATCACGAATATAGCCGGCATTGGGGGCATGACTAGAAGTGGAAGAATCTACTCCCCCAAGGACTCACAGGAAGATGTCCCTAAAAATAAAGGAAAAAAATAAAAAGACCGAAGAGGAAAAAGAAAATAAGGAATCCAAGGAGGAGACAGAGGAATTACTCCAGTTTATAAGGTAAAGCAAGTATTCCATTATAGACCAGCTCAATCGCACACCTGCAAAGATAACATTGTTATCTCTAATAATGAGCTCGGAACCACACAGAAATGCCCTGCTGAAGGTCTTGAGCGAAGCGCATGTACCTCACTATATCCCAAGAAAAGGTTGAGAGGATCGTCAGTCACATTATGGCAAGCGATCACCTCACCTTCACAGAGGAAGAACTACCCCTCGAGGGGTCAAACCACAATAAGCCCTTGCACATCTCGATCAAGTGCAAGGAGTACCTCATCACCAAAGTTCTTGTGGATAACGGGTCATCCTTGAACGTGATGCCCAAGTGCACACTAGACAAGTTGACTATCCAAGGAACCCGTCTGCGCCCAAGCAGCACTATCGTTCGAGCCTTCGACGGATCAAAGCGAGAAGTAGTGGGAGAAGTTAATTTACCAATCCAAGTTGGACCCATTATCTTCAACGTCGATTTCCACGTAATGGATATTACTCCAGCATACAGTTGTCTCCTCGGTAGGCCTTGGATTCATGATGCTAAGGCAGTACCTTCAACGCTCCACCAGAAAGTCAAGTTCATAGTGGATGACAAATTGGTCACAGTCCAAGTAGAAGATGATATCCTGATCAGTGGACCGTCCACCCAACCTTATGTGGATATGGCTGAAGAGGCCCTTGAAACATCTTTTCAAGCGCTCAAAATTACCAGTATAGAAAGACTTCCCAAAAACACAAAGGTAGCCCCGCATGATGATGAAGCATGGCTACCATCCTGGCCAAGGACTGGGGGCAGACTCCCAAGGCATAAGGGAACCCCCAGAATTCCAAGATAATCCTTTCAAGCATGCCCTAGGATATGACCCTACTAAGGGCCGAGCAGAAAGAAGGAAAGGGAAGTCTCCCCTCCGCACACTCAAGCAAATTTTTCGAAGTGGAGGGGTGCAAGCGTCAAGAGCTACCCTAGTCATTAGGAAATCTTTTTCTTCATTTAAGGGATGTAAACCCCATGATTGTTAGAGATTATCCCCCGGGGCTAGCCCGACCCCCGGGCATTTTAGGGCACATATTCCCTTATTAATTAATAAAGAATGCTTCTTACTATCTGCTTCTTTTCTCGCTATTTCTGACTAGACCTCACAATAACCTTGTCTAAGTAAACAAGCGCAACCAAAAATTCACCATTACCATTACAGTCAAGCTAGTTGATTAGAAGCACCAAATAAGACTTCACTTCACCATAAAGAGAGTCACGCTTCACCAATATTGTGAAAAAAAATAAATACACATGAAAAACCCATAGAAGCCAAAGGCCAAAAAAGAAAGGGGCAAAATACCCGGTAGGAAACCCACTAAGGGGGCTACGCAAAAGATAGGGTCAACCCGGTAGGATACCCGAACAAAAATAAAGGGTAACCTAGGCAAAAGTTAGGGTTACAAAATAAGGTCCGCTAGGATTCCCTAAAAACACAAAAAAAGAAGGGGAACCTAGACAAAAGATAGGACCAAAGCACAATATCCTAGTTCGAAAACCCAAAGGGCGATCTAGGGAAATCAATCAGTCATAGAAAAGCAATGGAAATAAAACTAAGGCGCAAGTACAAAAAAAGGGAAATGCTTGCTTGGACGAAAAGCTTAAAACACCTAAGCCTAACCCTAGCCCACCATTCTTACAAAAACTTCTTCCTAAATAAAACAAACCTTCTAAAACACAAGCCATTGAATTTACCCCTTTACTTCTCTTCTCTTGACCCTCACAACAATATTCTAATAATTAATTTGGGAATATGGAGGCGTATAGTCAACAAGAGGATTGAAACCCCTAGAATGGAGAAAAAGGGACACTACATGACAAAGATTGCTCTACAAAAAAAGAGAAAAAGGAAAAAACAAGCTACCCTTCGGTCATAAGAAGTCCGGCATGGTACAGCCAAACGCAAAAACCCAGATCAGAGGACATTCGGCACTACAAGACACGTCAGTTAAATCCTTTTGAAAAACTAATTGAAATAGGCATTATAGGACATCAAACATAAAAACATTGCATGCATAAAATGTTTTTGAACCAGGTCCTATTTGTTTTTAACAGAAAAAAAAATCCCGTAATTCGAGACGGTCGTCCGGAATTCCCAGACCGCTGTCTCGGTCTCCAAGCAAAACGGGACCGCCCATACTGATGAAGGGCTCAGCACTCCCCCCAGCCCTCCGCATTTGCCACAAGCTGCTGGCGGGGACCATCCATGGCAGGAAGGAGAGTCAGGGAAAGGTAACACTCCCCGACCTTTTCGTCCTTTACTGCATGTGCCAAAGGCGTCGATGCAACCCTGACTACTTCTTCCTGAAGGCCCTCAAGGACTTCGGGAGCAGGCCAGTGGGAGCTGTCCTCATGGCCCCCCTCATCACCCCCCTGGCAGAAAAATGGGGGTGCAGTGGCCGGGAAGAAATGGCCTCCAGTCAACGGCCCGAGTCTATCAACGGGTCGATACTGGTCAGCATGGGGATGCTCATGCGCCGCGGAACCCAGCTGGTCCTCCACCCATCGCTGGATTTCACCTTGGACCTCCAGGACATCGTGGCAATGCACGATCTCCCGACACCTCCCGATTTCCAACAGCCACAACAGCAGCATCAGCATCAGCAACAGTACACAGACAACTTTGCTGGCGTAAACCGCAACATCCACGATTTGCGCCATCAATTCGAGCAGATGTCTGTAAGGCAAGAACAGATATCCCTAAGACAAGAAGCCTTTGACACTAGACTGGAGATGATATACCAGTATCAGGAAGGGATGAGGCAAGACTGGGCAACATTCCAGCAAGAGTACCGCGATGAAGCCCGGGACCAAGCAGAGTTCCGGAGGCATATGTACCATCAATTCCCCTCCTACGGATCGTCTCCAGACGATAGCCCATAGTCTTAGGGATAGCACTTATAGAATAGGGATGTTGTAATAAAATCTTTCATAAATAAAAATTTTATTCCATGCATCTTTTTTATCCCTTCCAAAAGTTAGCGTGATCAAAAGAAGATAAAGAGTCAAAAGACTTACGCTCAAGAAAAAAAGCCAAAATCCAAAATCGCGAGAAAAAAGAGATAAAACCGCGAAAAAAGGCAAGACTAAAACAAAGCCCACCCAACCAGCCAGCAAGAGTTGGGTGATCACCATCAAAAGATCAAAATCAAAGAATCCCCAGCAACCGACAAAGCTGGATGAACACCAACAAAATCCCCGGCGCAGACCGGATGACCAAATCAAAAACAAAGAAAACACATCTCAACATAGGGCGCATGAGCCACCTGAGCAGTAAGCCGCCACTACCACCAGTCCTACACAACGGACTGTACCAGCCTGATGGGGGGTTCATACCCATCCAGTCCAACACACAGCGGACTGCAACTACCAGCCTGATGGGGGGTTTATACCCATCAACCGAAGGATCGGCTACCGTCAGAAGGAGTATCCTGAGGTTCTACCACGTGTCAACCAAAGGGACCGGCTACCGTCAGAAGGAGTATCCTGGAGGTGCACAACACAAATGTTCCCCAGAAGATCAACCGCCGCAAGACGGAACATCCGAAGGGTAACCGGGCAAGAGGGTCAACTCCTTTACCTTCCAGTCGTTCTTCTTGGCACAACAGGCCAACAGCCGACTGGTCAGTAAAGGGGGGGCAGTTGTAGACCCCTAATCTTGTCCGGCCTCATAATAAAGACCAGAAGACCTTCTATTCGAAGATGGATGAAGCCTAAGAAGCCACTAGGAGAGACTATTAGGCCCCATACTAGGATAGGAGGGATTATTGGCCCAAAAATAAGGATTCTCGCCTTTTTAGGTCGAGACCGCCGTCTCGCCTTGCACAAATGGTGAGACCGCCGTCTCATTTGGCGAGACGGCTGTCTCGTCACTCGCGAATGGCGAGACGGCCGTCTCGATTGGCGAGACGGTCGTCCCGACCTTGTCAGACGAGACGGCCCGTCTCGACCTGACAGGCGCGAATCCCTATAAATAGGAGCACCATTTCCCTCATTTCCCACAGTTCTTCCATCCTCTCTCTAGATATTTCTTCAAATTCTCTTTCTAAAACCCCTCCGAAGCATTTTCGGAGTTTCTGAGAGTTTTCTTGAGTGTTTTATAGCATTTTTGAGTGGTTCTGGCGCTGTAAAAGAGTGAAAGGCTGCCAAAAAGCACCCTAATTGCAAAAGATTAATAGAAAGCTTGCTTCGGAGGTTTTCACTCTCTCTCTATTTTTACCGCTTTAAGTTTAATTATGCTATAGAAACTAGGGCCATGTAGTCATAATTTTAAATTCCGCAAAATAAAGGGTAAAAGCGTATTTTTCACCGGTTTATTTATCTATCCAAAGTAGCTAGCCCATCATAGGGAACCCGAAAGGGGCGTCGTAAGGGAACTAACACTTCCCTTACACGTAACTAACTCCCTTACCCAACTCTGGTTCTAATGACCAAAGTTGGTTTTTCGAAAACCAAAGCCTTTTTACTCCTTTTCCGATGTTTCCGGTAAAAACGTCGGTGGCGACTCCAAAAGAACCCTTCAAAAACTAGTTCTTGGTTTAGCCTAGTTATCGGACAATCCAAGAGCGCCTTTTCAAAAACCTCACCCCTAGGTTCAGCCCGGTTATTGGACAACCTAAAGGCGTTGTAACCATACCAATAAAAACGTGAAAAATGGAAAGTCGGAACCATCGCATCGGTTCGACCGCCTCATTTTGACGGCGGCGACAATTAGGTTTTAAAATTTTTCCCCAAATTTTACCAATTAAAATACTGTGTAAACGTAAATAGAATAGAAATAGAGTCTTACATAGGAGATTTATACTGGTTCGGATCAAAAGACCCTACGTCCAGTTGCTAATCACTCAAACAGAGGATTGACGTTGTCACTATAATCAAAGTTGTTACAAACAGATAACAATTGAAAATACAAAGTAAAGAAAACACCTCTCTTGAAACCCACAAGAGATGAAGAACAATTTTCCCCAGAGACGGCACAACACACAATCCACTAAGAATTCCACTTAGAGATTCTTATCGCTTCTAGCCCACACCAGGTTCCAAAAGCCCCTTTTTCTTCCAACAAATAGTTCTCTGACGCTCACAGCACTTAACTTTTGTTTGAAAAAGGTTGTTCTTTTTCTGAGAGCCTTAGAGAACCTTAAGTAGAGAAATTAGGGTTTGGGAATTTGGATTTTCGGAACTAGGAGTCTTAGGATTAGGGTTTTCGAAAATAGGTTTAATTTGAAGTTGAAAATCAAAATCTGACTGAAATAATCGATTAAATGAAGTTTTAATCGATTATTACAGAGCCAAAATCAACAGAACCCCAAAACTCACTGTTTTCATCGATTAACTGGCCTGTTAATCGATTAACAGGTGTGTTAATCGATTATTATAGTGAACAAATACAGAAAATGGTTTTTCTCACTGTAATAATCGATTATCTGATGTTTTAATCGATTAAACCTGAGGCTAACTGATAAATATGAGTTTTTGAAGCTTCTAAAGAGTAGATTATGTACCGGCTATCTTAGACTCTAATATTACAGACTTAAACTCATCAAAATAGAGTTATTACACAACAATACAAGTCTTCAACACTCTAAGTTCTTTGTTCTTGAATCATCATCAAAATCAACAAGCTTCATGTCCATGTAAGTTCAACATCAAGTCCTTGTATGTTCAACAATATCCCCCTTTTTGATGATGATCAAAATTTTCTTTTAAAGCCATGTAATAACATGTTTTATCTGTCACACTAACAAACACATTAAACATACCAGATAATATTTAAATTCAATCATGAGAGGCTTTAAGTATTTCTCCCCCTATTTTGATTATAATCAAAAATTGAAAGCTCCTTTTATAACAATCATAAGAGCTCCCCCTCAAAATATGCATAACTTGGAGATAACTCCCCCTCAAGCAAAGCATTGAAAGAACACCATTTTTTATTTCAGAAATGAAAATACATTACAATCACAAGATAAAAAAAAAAAAAAAAACTCTAAAATTCTTCACTATCACTATGAAAGTGTGCATCAAATTTATTTTCTAAATGACACACTTTATCATCTACATCAGATATACGGCGAATTATTTCCTCATGTTGTACTCCAGAAAGAGTGAAGAGTGCCTGCATCCTCTGATTCATATCAGATAACATGTCTTCCATAGATTGACGGGTTTCATGATGAGCAGAGGAAGTTCCAACACTTTGGATCTGATCAGAAGGAAAATAAGTTGTAGGAGGCATATCTTCATCAGAATCTTCATTATCGTCACCTTCGTTTGGAACGTCATCCTTGTGAACATAAATATTGCTGACACGCACCATTTGGAGTTGGGTTAATGTGCTGTCCAACATGCGGTTTAAGTTATTCGTTTGTACTGTTTGTTCACTTTTGACATTTACTCCTTTGTATTCAAGAATGCGAGAGACAAGGAGGGCATATGGAATTTTGAAGGTGGGATGGCGTTTGGCTTTTAACATAGTCATGGTAACAAGAATGTCCCAATCCAAAGGCTCATTATTCATTATGGCATGAATAATACGAAGATCAATTGAAGAACATTGAGCATGATTTGTAGCTCGGGGACATAGAATCCAGACAAGTAAATGCAAAATCATGCGTTCCTCCTTCTTCAAAGGTCCAACTAGAAGGAGACGCCCAATCTCCATGGAGGGGTTTCGTAGAAAAGAACGGTAAGTCATGATCCTGTCAAAATCATCTAACTCACCAAACACGTTAATAGCATGTTCTCTTATAGGAAAATGGGCAACGTTTTCCCAAATATCATCATCAAGAATAATTGTTACCCCCTTTACACGAGAGGTAGCTATTTGATCTCTGAATTTGAACCTAGAGAAAAATACCCTAACTAAGTCAGGATAATACGTACCTTGCATTTGAATGAAAGGGAGAACTCCTTGAATTTCAAGGAGACTAGGAAAGTTGAATCCCCTAATGATGAACTGATCACCAATAAGGAATTGGAGAAATAATACCACGTTCCTTCCAATAAGACAGAAATTATTGTCGGCCTTCAGCATCAGAGATCCATCCTTCTACAGAATTAGGACGGGGATGAGATGAGGGTGCAGATCTTCTTCTGGTGGGAATTTTAGCACGAGAAGATGAGGCCATTGAAGGATTAGAAGAGTAACAAGAAGATTTAGGAGGACAAGTTAAGTTAGAAGAAGGCAAGATTGATAGAATGAAGCAAGAAAGCTTGATTTCAAGAGATAGAAGTGAGTATAAGTGAAATGGAGGTCCCTATTTATAACCAAGCATCTCCAACAGTCATATGGAAGTGAATAAGGGTCAAGAGAGTCGTTGGCAACGGCTAGGAATCAAAACTTGCCAGGTTTAATCGATTAAATCTTGAATTAATCGATTAAACCAGTACCAGACCCATTTAATCGATTAATTCAAGTTGTTAATCGATTAACACTGAGTTTAATCGATTATCTGGCGAGTTAATCGATTAAACTAGAGAGAAATGTCATGTTTTGGGTGTTTTGGATGCAAATAATCGATTATAACTCCAAATAATCGATTATTCCAGAGAGTTCATCAAATTTTTTAGGTTTATACACATGATAATCTATTAACATCTTACATAATGAATTATAACATTACAACCATCCAAAAACTGTCTAATTAAGCAGAATTTAAGTTATTTCTAATATCCCTAAGTCTCTTCTAAGATCATAGAACCTATCCTTGGGTAGAAGCTTAGTAAAAATATCTGCTAATTGGTGCTTTGTATCAACATACTCAATTTTACAGTTTCCTTTGCTTATATGATCTCTCAAAAAATGATGTCTAATTTCTATATGCTTAGTCCTAGAGTGCATTACTGGATTCTTAGTAATATTGATAGCACTCATATTATCACACATCAAAGGAATGTCATTTAGAAAAATATTATAATCTTCTAGTTGTTGTTTCATCCACAAAATTTGAGCACAACAATTACCAGCTGCAATATATTCAGCTTCAGTGGTGGATAAAGCAACACATGCTTGTTTCTTAGAATGCCAAGATACTAAAGATGAACCTAACAAATGACATGTCCCACTAGTACTCTTTCTATCTATTTTGCATCCACCATAATCAGCATCAGAATAACCTATTAAACTGGTACAAGCTTCAGATGGATACCATAAACCAAAACCAGTGGTTCCTTTTAAATATTTTAAAATATGTTTTACTACAATTAGGTGAGATTCTTTTGGACAAGCCTGAAATCTAGCACACATACACACATAATGCATAATATCAGGTCTACTTGCAGTTAAGTATAATAGTGAACCTATCATACCTCTATACATAGATTGATTAATTTCCAAACCTGATTCATCCTTGTCTAAATAGCATGAAGTTCCCATGGGTGTGTTAGCTTCTTTTGAGGTGTGCATTCCAAACTTTTTAAGTATCTCTTTGCAATATTTGGTTTGAGAGATGAAAATGCCATCTTTAAGTTGCTTGATTTGAATTCCAAGGAAGAATGTCAATTCTCCCATCATAGACATTTCAAACTCTCCCTGCATTATCTTAGCAAATTCTACACACAACGAATTATCAGTTGATCCAAAAATAATACCATCAACATATACCTGGACCAATAAGATATGTTCTTTTACTTTCTTTATAAACAGAGTAGAATCAATTTTTCCTCTAGAAAAATCATTTGAAGTTAGGAAACTACTTAGCCTTTCATACCAAGATCTAGGAGCTTGTTTCAACCCATATAATGCTTTCTTTAATTTAAAAATATGATTAGGATAACTAAAATCTTCAAAACCAGGGGGTTGCTCCACATGAACTTCTTCTTTAATAAAACCATTCAAAAATGCACTCTTAACATCCATTTGATATAATTTAAATTTCATCAAAGATGCATAAGCAAGAAGTAGGCGTATAGCCTCTGACCTGGCAACAGGAGCATAAGTTTCATCATAATCAATACCTTCCTCCTGACAATAGCCTTTGGCAACAAGTCTGGCTTTATTCTTTGTTATGTTTCCATCTTCATCAAGTTTATTTCTAAACACCCATTTGGTTCCAATTACTTGATGTGATTCTTCTCTTGGGATTAATTCCCAGACTTGATTCCTTTCAAATTGGTTAAGTTCCTCTTGCATAGCTATGCACCATTGGTCATCTTTAAGCGCTTCCTCAACATTTTTGGGTTCTATCTGTGACACAAAAGCTACAGACATGCAGAAATTAGTCATATTTCTAGTTCTTACCCCTTTTGAGATATCACCAATGATATTGTCCATTGAGAGTCTTCTTGGTGATTTCCATTCTTTTGCTAATTTAGGTGTTTGAGAAGGCTCATTTTCTTCCAAATACAATTCATCAAGAGCCTCTCTTATATACTCATCATCACCTGCAAGTTCTTTATTTGACTCAAGAGGATTTCCCCCAAGGTCTACAATCTCATCAAAAGTAACATGTATAGATTCTTCAATATTTAAAGTTCTTCTATTAAACACCCTGTAAGCCTTGCTAGTTAATGAATAACCTAAGAAAATGACCTCATCGGCTTTTGAGTCAAATTTTCCTAAGTTGTCCTTTCCATTATTTAACACAAAGCACTTACATCCAAACATTTTTAAATGAGCAACATTAGGCTTTCTACCATTTAATAATTCATAGGGAGTTGATTTTATAATTGACCTAATGAGCATTCTATTTAAAACATAACAAGCAGTACTAACCGCATCAGCCCAAAAATATTTAGGAACATTTGATTCATTTAACATTGTTCTAGCAAGTTCCTCTAGTGACCTATTTTTCCTTTCAACTACACCATTTTGTTAGGGAGTCCTAGGAGCAGAAAAGTTATGTAATATTCCATTTTCTTCACAATAATTTTCAAACTTTTCATTTTGAAACTCACCACCATGGTCACTTCTTAAAACTTTAATTCTTAAGTCTTTCTCATTTTGTATTTTCTTTGCAAACTTTCTAAAGACCTTAAAAGCTTCACTTTTCATTGTTAGGAAAAATGTCCAAGTATATCTAGAGTAATCATCAACAATCACAAGACCGTAATAATTTCCACCAAAGCTTTTTATCCTAGAAGGTCCAAATAAATCTAAATGTAATAATTCTAGGGGTTTTGAAGTGGAAATAACATTCTTTGATTTAAATGATGATTTTACTTGTTTACCTTTTTGACATACATCACACAATCTATCTTTTTCAAATTTTAACTTAGGCAAACCAATAACTAAGTCTTTTGAAATCAATTTGTTCAAATGATGCATATTTATATGAGCTGCTCTCTTATGCCATAACCAAGGGTTCTCTTCCTTAGCAACTAAACATGTTATACTAGAATCATGTAAACAATCCAAATCAATCAAGTATATGTTATTATGCCTAATACCTTTTAATTCTACATTTTCGGAATCTATCAAATGTATGGTGCAAAATTTACTTTCAAAGATTACCTTAAATCCTTTGTCACATATTTGACTTATGCTAAGGAGATTATGCTTTAGCCCATCTACAAGAAGCGCATCCTTAATCTCCAAAGTGTTTGCACCACCTATATTTCCAATTCCAAGAATTTTCCCTTTGTTGTTGTCCCCATAAGTTACATATCCTTGTTCTTTAGCTTTGAAACTCACAAATTTCGTTTTATCACCGGTCATATGTTTTGAGCATCCGCTATCAAGATACCACATAGACTTCTTTGATTTGGAAGTTTCCTACAAAACAAGAACATAGTAAACTTAGGTCCCCATAACTTTTGGGTCCTTGGGGTTAGAGACAAACAAATTATTTAACAATAGGAACCCAAATGTATTTACCTTTAGGAACACCAAAATGTTTTATTTTACATTTATTTGAAGTGTGACCTTGTTTCATACAGTAAAAACATGCTTTAGATGTAGCTTTAGAATAAGATGCATTTCTAACAATAGATGCTCTAGTTCCTTTTTCTACCCATACTCTTTTGATTTTCTTTTTAGGCTTCTTCAAAGGAACTTGATGATTTACACTATTTTGAGCTAAAACAATTTTATCCTTCTTAAAATCACTTATCTCCTTTTCGGATTTATCTAGCAAATGGTTAAGGATATCTATGTCATATTCATACTCTTTACAAGATGCACATGCTAAGTTCTTATCATCATTCTCATCTAAACATACAATTTTCGTTTCTAAGGATTCCTTTTCCTCTAAACATGTGATTTTCGTTTTTAATGAGTCAACTTCCTTTTCGGATCTACTTAAACTCTTCTTCACAACTTTATATTCATTTTTCAAGTTCTTAAAGGCACTAAACAATTCATTATATGCATTTTGCAGTTCATCATAGTTATTTTCATCATCACTTGAGGATGAGTCGGAATCACTTACCTCAAAGTCGGAAGATATGTTGTCATTTTCCATTAAGCAAATATTGGTTTCAACTTTTGAGTCACTTGATTCCGAACTTGAGTCACTGTTGTCCCAAGCAATGTAGGCTTTCTTTTTGAAGAACCTTTTGCTTTTGATTTCTTCGTTCTTCTTATTTGGACATTCGGTCTTCATATGTCCTGCTTCACCACAACCATAACATTTTATATTTACGGAAGTACTTTCTCTTACCTTTCCCTTACCTTTGAATGGATGCCTTCCTTTAGCTTTCATGAATTTGGTGAACTTCTTTATCATAAGACTCAATTCTTCTTCTTCATTTTCCGAGTCTTCTTCTTCCTTTTTATTTTTACCTTTGGAAATTTCGGTTTTGAAGGCTAAGTTCTTCTTTTGATATTTTCCTTCTTCTTCATTTAGCCTTCCAAGCTCTAGCTCATGCTCTCTTAACTTTCCAAAGAGCGCTGCCATAGACATTGTGGCAAGATTTTGTGACTCCGAGATGGTCGTCACCTTAGGTTGCCATTTCCTATCCAAAGATTTTAAAATTTTAACATTCAATTCATCAACATCAAAGATTTTACCTAATCTGGTGAGATGGTTCACAATATGAGTGAAACGCTTTTGAACGTCAAATATCGTTTCGCCTTGTTGCATCCGGAACATCTCATATTCTTGGATTAAGAAATTTTCTCGTGCTCTCTTAACGTCATCGGTACCTTCGTGGATCACTCTTAGCATTTCCCACATTTTCTGAGAACTTTTACAAACAGAGATCCTGTAAAACTCGTCAAGGGTTAAAGCAGATGAAATAATATTTCTAGCCCTAACGTCAAATTGTGCTTTTCTGTTTTCCTCTGTTATCCATCTAGAAAAAGGTTTAGGAACATCAACACCATTCTCAATAACTTTAGGAACATAGGGACCGTTTAAAATAGCATCCCAAACGCCTCTATCAACAGACTCTTAAAAGATTTGCATTCTTACTTTCCATAAAGGATAATTTTGACCCACAAAAAGTGGGGGTCTGTTTATAGACGCACCTTCGGCAAAAGTTTGATTTTGTCCGGCCATTTTCGAAAAGTTTGAATGACTATCAAAGCAAGCTCTGATACCACTTGTTAGAATCGCGCAGCAGAATGTTCGCGTGGTCGGACAAAAACCAAGAGGGGGGGTGAATTGGTTTCTTAACAAAAATTAGGTTTTAAAAATTTCCCCCAAATTTTACCGATTAAAATACTGTGTAAACGTAAATAGAATAGAGATAGAGTCTTACACATGAGATTTATACTGGTTCGGATCAAAAGACCCTACGTCCAGTTGCTAATCACTCAAACAGAGGATTAGCGATGTCACTATAATCAAAGTTGTTACAAATAGATAACAATTGAAAATACAAAGTAAAGAAAACACCTCTCTTGAAACCCACAAGAGATGAAGAACAGCTTTCCCTAGAGACGGCACAACACACAATCCACTAAGAACTCCACTTAGTGATTCTTATCGCTTCTAGCCCACATCGGTTCCAAAAGCCCCTTTTTCCTCCAACAAATAGTTCTCTGGCACTCACAGCACTTAACTTTTGTTTGAAAAAGGTTGTTCTTTTTCTGAGAGCCTTAGAGAACCTTAAGTAGAGAAATTAGGGTTTGGGGGATTTTCGGAACTAGGAGTCTTGGGATTAGGGTTTTCGAAAATAGGTTTAATTTGAAGTTGAAAATCAAAATCTGACTGAAATAATCGATTAAATGAAGTGTTAATCGATTATTATAGAGCCAAAATCAACAGAACCCAAAAAATCACTATTTTAATCGATTAACTGGCCTGTTAATCTATTGACTGGCCTGTTAATCGATTATTACAGTGAACAAATATAGAAAATGGTTTTTCTCACTGTAATAATCGATTATCTGATGTTTTAATTGATTAAACCTGAGGCTAACTGATAAATGAGTTTTTGAAGCTTCTAAAGAATAGATTATGTGCCGGCTATCTTAGACTCTAATATTACAGACTTAAACTCATCAAAACAGAGTTATTACACAACAATACAAGTCTCCAACACTCTAAGTTCTTTGTTCTTGAATCATCATCAAAATCAACAAGCTTCATGTCCATGTAAGTTCAACATCAAGTCCTTGTATGTTCAACATAGGAGACTTGGAAGTAAAGCCTACAAGAATGACACTACAGCTAGCTGACAGATCTCTAAAGATTCCTTATGGAGTAGCAGAAGATGTTTTAGTTAGAGTGGACAAATTCATATTTCCTGTTGATTTTGTGATTATGGACATGGAGGAAAATGAGGAAGTCCCATTGATCCTGGGAAGGCCATTTATGAAGACTGCCAAAGTAATTTTAGATGTTAACATGGGCAAGTTGAAAATTAGAAGTGGAGATGATGAAGTTAATTTTAATCTGTTTGAAGTTGTTCAACAACCGGAAGACAAGAAAGATTGCCTCATAATAGATACTTTGGAGGAATTACCCATCTTAACTGAAAAACAAGATTACAAACCTGTTGCACAACCCCAAAGACATCTTAGTCTGACTATGAAGAAAATTATTCAAAAAGAGGTACTGAACCTCCTGAAGCAGGTATGATTTATCCAATCTCTGACAGTCGTAAGGTTATTCGCAATGAAAAGAATAAATTCATTCCCACAAGGACAGTCAAGGGATGGAGAATGCGTATATATCACCTTGATCACTCACCTGCATGAGCCCTAAAGCAAATAGGCATCGAGCTGAAGACGTTAAACAAGCGCTCCTGGGAGGCAACCCAATGTTTTGAATTTGTTGTTTTTCTTTTTGCAGTTTAAGTTTCTTGTGCATTTTTTTTCTTCCTTAGGTTCTTTCTTTGCAAGATTGCTCCAGGTACATAGTAAACTTCTCCTTAAGACTTTGAAGCCTTACTTCAATGGCCTGGGGACAGTCCAACTTTTCCGGAGGGGGTGAGAAAGTCTACAGCTGAGGATGAGGCACAAGATAAGGAGGAGATGACCAGTGAAGAAAATGAGGGAGGAAACTTACTTTGTTTTTAATGTTTTTAATTCCTTTGTTTTTAATTTAATATTTTTAATTGCTTTATTTTAAATTTTGAATTCCCTTGTTGTCCCATAATTTGTTTTAGAGTCATATATGAGATTATTGTTTATTATCTAATTCAAATCTAGAACATGAAAAATTATTTTGATTGTTTCCAATAACAAGTGATTTTGGGATGATGAGTATGATAGTGAAAAGGAATTGATGAGGAGAATTATGAATTAACTGAATTGGAGAAGCTAGCCAAAAACCAGGTGAGTAGAGTACCAAAAATAGATAAATTGAGTGTCAACACTTTGTGATTGATAACTGATATTGGTCGATTCTTTGATGTGATTACATGTTGGCAAGACTTGAAAATAATAAAGACATTTTTTTTCTTTGTAGTAGATATAACCCAGAGCCAAATAGCCAACCTTGCATTAATTTTAGGACATCCATTTGAACCCCTTCTGAGCAAAAAATATTATTGTTTCTTAAATAGAACCCTTAAGCCTAAACACTATTTATCTACCTTCTTATATTTGAGAAAGGAAATGAGTATGAATGTCACTATTTTTCTTATTGTTGGGTATTTTTATTGTTGTCTTACAGGTATTATTGGGGTGTTATTGTTAAAAAAAAATTGTGAAGGTAAAAGAAAAGCAAAACTTAAAAATTATGGCAAAACCAAAAAAGATACATGCAAAAGCATGAGAAAAGAAAAAAAAAAGTCAAAAGGGGGGAATAATAACTTATGAGATTATTAACTCACTATCATTATGTTAGGGACAAAAGCATGAAGTCTGAAACCCGACTTGAGGAAATATTAAACAGGAATCATTCATATGAGTTGAATTTCTCAAATATTTTTATATATCCCAGAAAAACCAATAATTCTTTCTTAGCCCAACCCTATTACAAGCATCAAAAGTCCTTTTGATTTAAGTCTTGTTTAACAATTGTTGATTGCTTGAAGATGATTATCAATATTGGATTGTCTAAATGAAGTGATTGAATGAGATAAACACTTACTTGTGAGAATTAGAGATGAGTATATATAACTCTATTTGAGAGATCATGCTTCTCTAAGGATAGTTAAGGACTAATTATTCTTTGTTGGTTTCTATAACTTGAATGCTTATGTGTTCTATTTTCATTTGGAGTTGTGAGCATCACCTCTGAAAATTTTTATGTGTGGTTCTAGAAGAGAAAGTGATAATAAGCGATGGTTTTGTTTTGGAAAAATTATCCTTCTTCCGCCATGTCTTCTATGATTGGGTCTGGTAAATTGAGTGTGGAAGAAGAGTTAACTGATTCTCCTGTGGCTTGTTCTTGATTTTCCCTTCTTCTTCTTCTACCACGGTTTCTACGAGCAGTTTTTTCAATCTGCGAATTAAATTCTAACTGCTCTGAAGATATCTATCTTCTTAAACGCATAAATCAAATATTAACTCAAGCAAAAATTATCACAAGAAAATAATTAAACAAAATAAAACTAAAATTAAAATAAAAACATAATTAAAATTAAAATTCTTAATAAGCTAAACAAGAATTCCCAAGGAACACCATTACCCGGCAATGGTGCCAGAAATACTTGTTGAATTATTGGCAAACGTACCAAAATTATCAATTGCAGTATAGTATTTCGATTAAATAAAAGTCGATCCCACGAGGAACGGTTTCAATGGAAATTCCCAATTATATGCTTACTAAGTGGATTAAAACAAAATAGGTTTTGCATAAAGAGTTGAATTGCAATTAACTGACAAAGAATTATAAATTGTTTAGTATCAAGTAAAGGCACTTAGGATTGACTTCCTTCTTTTTTCCTCTTTTGTAATGACTATGTCAATTAAGAACATCAATTAACCTAATAATGTTGATGCCACCTACTCAAATCATCCATGTTGATTCCTCACACATGAAATTCATAAGAAAACCTAATAAATGTTGATTCTTCACACAATTAAGAGATTTTCCAGCATTAGGTTTAGGGTGTTAAGCAATTGATACATTCATTCCATTCTTGGCAATTAATGTAACAAATATTCTTACCGTGATCTAGGGTTCAAGATATATTTTCCAATCATATCCCAAACATCAAGAATAAATCATTCCAAAGCACAAAGGATAAGAATAACAACATCAAAACATAGATTAATATCTCAAAATATCACCATGATACAAAAGAGTTCAAAGGAAGTGCACCAAATCCCAAGAGAATGAAGTTAGTCACTCATGTTGGTCATTACAATGCTCCAAATGTAGAAGAAGTGAAGAATTGATGAAGATTGGATGAAACCCTAGCAGTAGTCGCGTTTCTTTTCCCCAAAACCGCTTGCTTTTCTCAAAATACATCTTATCTTTTTATAGGAAAAATTGGGTATCGCGTCTTTCACTCAAGCGACAACATTCGCTTAAGCGAAAGTTCCCTATTTTTGCTCAAGTGAAATTACTTGCGCTTGAGCGACTGAATTCCAAAGAAGAATAACTGATTTTCGCTCAAGCAAATTTACTGGCGCTTGAGCGACTGACTTCCAGAGAAGAATAACTTATATTCGCTCAAGAAAGAGTCCATCTCGCTCGAGCAACTTCCATGCTGAAAATCTCCTTCCTTCTTCCAGTTTTGCTCCAATTATGCTCCTTACCCTTGTATTAAGGTATTCTCGAATTCATCCTACATTGGGAGAAAAATATATTAGAATTAACATAAGTTAAGTGGTTTCATAACAATTTAAAACATAATTATATCAACTTTTTACCACTTAACATATTTGACATCATTCACCTAAATTAGTTTTGTAGACCCTCAAGCAATCTCTTCTTGTTCCTCCTATGCCTTTTGTCCTATTCTCTCCACGCCATTGCGGGGTATTCTCTAACTCAACCAGCGGAAGCACACACCTATAACAAACAATTAAAAGCACACAAAATATTTTAACGTGGTTCAGCACCTCAAGGCCTACATCCACGAACACACTCAACAATATTTTATTACTCAACGTGCATTTTTTAGGACCAGAAAATTGCAAACCCTCACATACAATTTTTTCCCGAAAAAACTGTAAACCCTCTCTGACTCACAACTTACTCTAGCCCCTTATACACAAAGGAAACTCTTTTAAATTGTGGTGTCTAATACTCACCTCAATCCCTTATTTTTATAGTGGTTTCCTTCCACTTCCTTCTTCAAACTACCCAATGTGGGACTTTGGAGGATACTTACACACTGGCACAACATATCCTCCCTTCATCCAAAGTCTCACATTAATCCATCATCATGACTGGCCATATTTACAGAAGGAATACTCTTCTTTTCCTTCATGTATTTCAAGTCCTCCTTAAATTCTGGACATTTGACTTGAATGTGACCAAACTCTCCACAGTAATGGCACTTAACAATACTCATATCTATTGGCTGGAATCTTCTACCATGTTGATCACCATACTTCTTTTTTCCTTGCTCGCTTTTAGTTAGCAGTATCTGACTGTCGTTAGAGGATTTATTACCACTCATCATTTGTTGACTCTCCTTCAACGTCCTTATCACCTCAGCTAGTAGCAATATACTCTTCCCAGCTAGCAATGATTTCACTAATGTTTTAAAAATTTGGGTAAAGAAGCCAACAACAACAATGTATGTTCTTCATCTTTGATAGTCTCCCCTGCATTCATTAGTCTGGATATCAGCTCATTAAACTTATTAATATAATCAAACACATTACCTTCATCTTCCATCTTCAGTGAGTACATATCCATTTTCATCATCAATTGATTGGTCAATGTCTTTGATGCAAACTTGCTTTCCAAGAAATCCCACAACTTCCTTTGAGAGGTTTCTTTCAACACAATCACTTTGATTTGTGGAGCTAGTTGTTAAGTGGTAAAAAGTTGATATAATTATGCTTTTAATCGTTATGAAATCACTTAACTTATGTCAATTCTAATATATTTTTCTTCCAATGTAGGATGAATTCAAGAATACCTTGATACAAGAGTAAGGAGCATAATTGTCAACATAATTGGAGCAAAACTGAAAGGAGGAAGAAGATTTTCAGTATGGAAATCGCTCGAGCGAGATAGACTCTCACTTGAGCAAAAATTAGTTCAAACTCTCTGGAAGTCAGTCGCTCAAGCGCCAGAAATTTTGCTTGAGCAAAAATTAGTTATTCTTCTCTGGAACTCACTCGCTCAAGTGAGCACTTTGTCACTTGAGAGAGAATAGGAAAATTTCGCTTGGCGAGTGTTGTTGCTTGAGCAAAAGACGCGAGGCCCAATTTTTCCTATAAAAAGATAAGATGTGTTTTGAGAAGAGGAAGCGATTTTAGGGAGAAGAGGCGCGACTACTGCTAGAGTTTCATCCAATCTTCATCAATTCTTCACTTCTTCCTCATTTGGAGCATTGTAATGGCCACCATGAGTGGCTAACTTCATTCTCTTGGGATTTGGTGCACTTCCTTTGAATTCTTTTGTATCATGGTGATATTTTGAGATATTAATCTATGTTTTGATGTTGTTATTCTTATCTTTTATGCTTTGGAATGATTTATTCTTGATGTTTGAGGTATGATTGAAAAATATATCTTGAACCCTAGATCACAATAAGAATATTTGTTACGTTAATTGTCAGGAATGGAATGAATGTATCAATTTCTTAACACCCTAAACCTAATGCTGCAAAATCTCTTAATTATGTGTGAAATCAACATTTATTAGGTTTTCTTATGAATATCATGTGTGAGAAATCTACATGGATGATTTAAGTAGGTGGCATCAACATTGTTAGGTTAATTGTTGTTCTTAATTGACATAGTTATTGCAAAAGAGGGATAAGGAAGGAAGTCAATCCTAAGTACCTTTAATTGATCTTTTCTAAACAATTTACAGTTCTTTGTCGTTTAATTGGGAAATGATACATGCTAGAAAATTGAGTCATAAGAGTTCCAAAATTAGGTGCATGCCAACTATTTGATGAAATGTCTAAGTATGAATCATAGTTGTGTTATTGCAATTGAACCGCTGAAATAAACTATAATGCATTATTAAGACCTAAAGTAGCATTGTATTCATGATAGGATCAATATATTCGACTAGCCGTTAATTATCTTTGGTTATCATGATGATTGCAGATGGGTCCAAGAAGAGAATCGTATGGTGATTCATCATCCAGAGTTGTTGGGAAGAGACCCAGAAGTGAACTTGAAGGTATCCAGGTAGATAGAAGAATATTTAGGGATGCTGAGAGGCAGGCAAGATTTGAAAGAATTAGAAACTGGACATTCATTTCGGAAAGGAGAGTAGAGCTGAATGAAGGAGAATTTCCAGAGTTTAACAATGAGATAACACGCAAGAATTAGAGGCAATTGACACTTCCAATACCAAAGTACGATCCTGAAATAGTCAAGGAGTTCTACGCCAATGCTTCGGTAGTAGGAGAGTCATTCCGGTCTCGCTCAAAAGTGAGGGGCCATTGGGTTCCTTATGATCGAGATGTGATCAATAATCTGTTGGGAAATCCTCTCTTTTTGGAAGGTCACCTTTGCGATTACCAAATCATCCGAAAAAACAGGCGGTTAAGTGCAATGCATTTTAGAGATGTTGACATAGCCAGGGTCCTATGCTTACCTGGGAGAACCTTTGAAGCAAATCATGCTGGCAAAGCATTAAGAATATTGAGGGCCAATATGAATACTGATCGGAGTCGTATCCGGTCAAATAAACAACATAAATGCAGTACTAGGAAGTGACTCCTAGGTCGTCTCCCAAGGACTATTAGTTTCAATCAAAGATCCACAATCAAACAGATAAAACAGTAATGGGGGGTTACAGAATTTCGAATGATTAACAACTAAATAGCAGTAGAAACAGCTTGGCTCCTTGATTAGATTTCAAGTCTCTTCTCCATGGGTAACAACAAATTCTCTGCCCTACTCAACCTTGTTCCATCCAATACCAATCCACTAAGCGAAGATTGATCAGGACTTCCCTACACGAATAAGCAACATGCAGAACATATTATCTCAGCCCACAGAATTAAGTAAACTATGGAAACTAAAGTTTTACAGTTCACACACAACCCAAGTTCATTAAGCATCAACGTAAATTGAATGCAACCTAAACAAAACCCAGAGATAAAAAAGAAACATGAAAAATTGTACATAAAACATAAAGATAAATTACTGCACCTAAAGTAGTCTCCCCCCCCCACACACACACACACACTTAAACAACACATTGTCCCAATGTAGCATAAACACAAGATCAGGCAAGTAAATTACTTATAGAATTAGACAAGTGTAGAAAAAGTAAAGAGAAGAAGGAAAAAGAGAACTCCCTAAGTCATGGTGGAAGGTAAGTGGGATCAATCAGGGATATCTCCTCCACAACTACATCCACTAGAGAAGGATTGTTGAGGAATGGTTTCAGTCGATGGTCATTAACCTTGAAGCTCTTTTATGTGGATTCACTTTTTGATTTCAACTGCACCATAAGGATAAACATTAGTAACAACAAAAGGTCCAATCCACTTTGAACGCAACTTACCACCCATGAGACCCAATCTGGAATTGTACAATAGCACTTGCTGACCAGCAAAGAACTCCTTCCTAGCTATGGAGCTATCATGGAATCTCTTAGTTTTCTCTTTGTAGAACATGGAGTTCTCATAAGCTTCCAAACGGATCTCATCCAATTCATTTATATGTAGCTTCCTCTCCTCTCCAGCTTCATCAAGTGAGAAGTTGCATGATTTCACAGCCCAATATGCTCGGTGCTCTATCTCCACTGGTAGGTGGCATGGCTTACCAAAGACAACCTGATAGGGAGACATCCCTATAGGTGCCTTGTAAGCAGTCCTATGCGCCCAAAGTGCATCCTCCAGTCTGTTGCTCCAATCCTTTCTGTTGGGCTGGACAATCTTCTCTAAAATCCTCTTGATCTCTCTGTTTGAGATTTCAGCCTGCCCATTAGTTTGGGGGTGGTAAGGTGTAGAGACTTTGTGAACAACCCTGTACTTCTTGAGCAAGACCTACATGGACCTATTACAGAAATGGGTGCCTTGATCACTAACAATGGCTCTAGGTACTCCAAATCTGCAAAAGATGTTAGATCTGACAAAATCCACAACAACCCGAGCATCATTAGTCCTGGTGGCTTTGGCTTCCACCCATTTTGAAACATAATCAACAGCAAGGAGAATATAATAAAAACCAAAAGAAACAAGGAAGGGACCCATGAAATCGATACCCCAAACATCAAACACCTCACAAAACAACATGGGTTGCTGGGGCATCTGCTGTCTCCATGTAAGGGACCCTCTTGCTCTCTGACACTGCTCACAAGTGCTGCAAATCCTCAACGCATCCTTGAAGATGGTGGGCCAATAGAAACCACAGTCAAGCACCTTGCGAGCTATCCTCTGAATGCCGAGATGACCACCAGTTGCAGAAGAATGACAAAATTGCAGGACCGAGTCAATCTCATTGTTCAAAATGCATCTCCTGGTAACCTGGTCACTGCACAACTTCCACAAATACGGGTCATCCCAAATATAATACTTAGCATCGCTCTTAAGTTTATCACATTGAGCTCTGGATGCTAAGGGAGGAAAAATAGAAGCAACCAAATAATTGACAATATTCGCAAACCATGGGGTGGTAGGGTAAGAAACAGAGATAGAAGAAATAACTAACAAATTTTCATCAGGAAAATCATCCTGGATGGGCAACACTTCAGCATTATCCTCAGCTCTCTCAATTCTGTTGAGGTGGTCTGCTACCAAATTTTGATCTTCACTCCTGTCTCGAATATCCAAATCAAATTCTTGGAGCCAGAGCATCCACCTAATCAATCGAGGCTTTGAGCCAACCTTCTTCAGTAGGTACTTCAAAGTTGCATGGTCAGTGAACAAAATAACCCGAGAACCAAGCAGATATGACCTAAATTTATCCAAAGCAAAAAAAATGGCCAAAAGCTCTTTCTCGGTGGTGATGTAGTTAGCTTGGGCAGCATCTAAAGTCCTAGAAGCATAATATATTACCCGAGGAAGCTTATCAACTCTCTGTGTTAGGACAACCCCCAATGCATAATTAGATGCATCACACATCAACTCAAATGGGACTGTCCAGTCAGGTGCCTGGATGATAGGACTAGTGGTTAGTGCTTCCTTGAGGCAGTCAAATGCCTTTTTGCACCTGTCATCAAAATCAAATTCAATATCTTTCTGAAGCAGATTGGATAGTGGAAGGGCCTTCTTACTGAAGTCTCTAATGAAGCGCCTGTAGAAACCTGCATGGACAAGAAAAGATCGAACCTCTCGCATGCAAGAGGGGTAAGGCAATTGTGAAATAACAGAGACTTTTGCAGGATCCACTTCTATGCCCTTACTAGAAATAATATGCCCTAAAACTATACCATGTTCTACCATGAAGTGACATTTTTCAAAATTCAGAACAAGATTAGTTTTAATGCATCTATTAAGCACTCTATCCAAATTATCTAAGCATGTATCAAACGAGGATCCATACATAGTGAAATCATCCATAAACACCTCTATACAATTTTCAAGGAAATCTGAAAAGATACTAAGCATGCATCGCTGGAAGGTACCAGGGGCATTGCATAGGCCAAAAGGCATTCTCCTATAGGCAAAAGTGTCAAAGGGGCAGGTGAATGTGGTTTTCTCCTAATCCTCAGGAGCAATATGGATCTGAAAATAACCAGAGAAACCATCCAGAAAGCAGTAATGAGATTTACTTGTCAGATGCTCAAGCATCTGGTCAATGAAAGGCAGTGGAAAATGGTCCTTCCGTGTTGCCTGATTGAGCCTTCGGTAGTCGATACAGACCCTCCAACTGTTTTGTATTCTGGTGGGAATGAGCTCATCCCTCTTGGGGACCACCTGGACTGGACTCACCCACTGACTATCTGATATAGGATAGATGATCCCAGCCTGAAGAAGCTTGGTCACCTCCTTCTTCACAACATCCAAAATCACGGGGTTGAGTCTTCTCTGTGGCTGTCTCACCTGGTTTGGCTCCATCCTCCAATAATATCCTATGCATGCATGTGGATGGGCTGATACCAGGAATGTCTGCCAGGGTCCAGCCGATGGCTTTCTTATGTCTTTTCAGAACGTGCAACAATTTCTCCTCTTGAACAACATCAAGGGAGGTGGAAATGATCACTGGCAACTTCTCATCATCCTCCAAATAAGCATACTTGAGGTTTTCTGGTAGGGTCTTTAGTTCTAGAGTGGGTGCTGGCTAAATAGAAGGAACCAGAGAGGGAAGAAGAATGGGTTCCACATCCTGTACCTCAACCTGCAAGTCAGATTCATGTATACTTCCTGCAACATGGTTAGTGCATTCTGACTCTAAAGAACTCATATCCATAGGAGGTACAACACCCAAAACATCAGACATATGATCAGATTTAAATTTAGAACACAACTCAGAATTAGAATGAAGATCAATGTCAAATTCCATGGTATATGTACCAGCATAAACATCAATCTTGGTTCGTGTTGTTTTCAAAAATGGTCTACCTAAAATGATTGGGACAGATCCATGGGAGAATCCCTCCTCCATATCAAGCACATAGAAATCAGCAAGAAAAATGAGTTCACCAACCCGAACTAAGACATCCTCAATGAAACCTATAGGGTGGGCTACACTCATATTTGCCAGTTGTATCACCACACCCATAGGTTGCAAAGGTCCAAGAGATAAAGAATTAAAAATGGACAAAGGCATGACATTAATCGAAGCACCCAAATCAAGCATGGCATTCTCAAATTTATTATTTCCAATAATACAAGGTATGCAGAATGTACCTGGGTCCTTACATTTCTCAGGAATGTAAGGAACAAATTTACCTATCAAAGCAGACACATTTCTGCCCATGCTGATTGTCTCACTGCCCTTCATCTTCCTCTTGTGGGTGCACAGCTCCTTCAGGAATTTAGCATATCTGGAAATTTGCTTGATGGCATCAAGCAGAGGTATGTTCACCTCAACTTTCCTGAAGGTCTCCAGAATCTCTTTATCTACCTCTTCCATCTTTTTGCTTGGAATTGCTTTGGGAGGGAATGGAAGAGGGATAAGAGGCTGCTAGGTCAGAACTGGTGCTAGAAGAAGGTCCAGCTGTATGCAATTTTCGGTCACCAACTGGTTGCTTAGGTGTAGGAATTGAGGAAGGTACAGATGAGGGTGGAGGTACTGCAGTGGGTATGTAAATCTGTTTTCCTAACCTCAATGTGATGGCACTCACATTCTTAGGATTAACCACAGTTTGTGCAGGAAGCTTGTCTGAATTGTGATTTTGCAATTGATTCACAGCAGTAGCTAGTTGACCAATCTAGTTGGTTAAACTCCGAATGGAGGCATCATTTTTCTGTTGGTACTATATGTTCATCTCATCCATTTGTTTGACCAATTCCTCTAATGAAGGTGAAGAAGGTTGAGGAGCTGGTGGAGCAGGTGCTTCATTTTGCTGCCTCTAATATTGTTGTTGTATTGGTGGAGGCACATAAGGTCTGCTTGGACTAGCAAAATTCTGAAATGGTGGTGGTGGCAAAGGATTTTGCTGCTGATTGGACCATATGATATTTGGGTGATTCCTCCACCCTGGATTGTATCTATTGCTTGAGAGGTTAGAATTATGTTGTTGGTTCGAAGCCCTATTATTGAAAATGTTTGCTGCATAAGCTTGCGGAGCTCCAGAACCTGTAGACTCATGCAATAAATGGCAGCAATCAATGGGATGCTCATTTGAAGTACAAATGCCACAAACCCTTGCAGGTGGTGCAGATCTCTGATTTGCAGCAAGTTGGGAGACTAGGGTGGTGAGGGCATCAATCTTACTTTCTAGCTTCTTCTCCACTAAACCTGATGAACCCACATCATGAACACCTCTAAGGACTATGGCATCACTCCTCATGTTAAATTGCTAGGAATTGGACGCCAACTTCTCAATTAAACCTCTAGCAACAGTAGGTGTCATGTCTCCTAAAGCTCCTCCACTAGTTGCATCTATCATACTCCTATCCATTATGTTCATCCCCTCATAAAAGTATTGCAGCAATAGCTATTCTGATATTTGGTGGTGAGGGAAACTTGCACAAAGTCTCTTGAACCTCTCCCAATACTCGTATAAGCTCTCTCCCATCTGTTGCCTGATACCTGATATATCCTTCCTAATGGAAGTGGTCCTAGAAGCAGGGAAGAATTTCTCTAGAAAGACTCTCTTCAGATTATCCCAACTCGTTATGGAACCAGGAGCTAAGTAGTACAGCCAGTCTTTGGCCAAATCCTCCAAAGAGAAAGGAAAAGCCTTCAGGTATATGTGATCTTCAGGGACATTTTGTGGCTTCATGGTGGAGCAGACTATATGGAACTCCTTGAGATGCTTGTGTGGATCCTCACTTGCACGACCATGAAACTTGGGCAACAAATGGATTAGTCCAGTTTTAAGCACAAATGGTACATCCTCTTCAGGGTATTAGATACATAAATTTGCATAAGTTAAATCAGGTGCAGCCATCTCCCTAAGAGTCCTCTCACGAGGTCCAAAATTGTTTTGTTCACCGATGTTGTTCTCAATAGAAAAACCTGAAATAGAGGGAAAATCAGAATCAGAAATAGAAGCAGTATGCACAGAGTTGAGGTTGGTAGACAAAGGAGGAGAATGGTCAGAACTACTTAAATTAATGTTATCTAAATGTACATTATCTAAAGACACGTTCCTAGAATGCCTAACTAGTTTATGAAAGATCCTATCTATTTCAGGATCAAAAGGTTGTAAAATTTTTGGATTACCCCTAGTCATGCACTATATCTAGCATATCAAGTAGTTCTCAAACAAGCTTAAATAGGGGGTAAAATTGGAAATTTTTGCAAACGATGTCCAAATGATGTAAAATTTTGCGAGCAGCACCCTAAAAACATGTAAGACTTCCATAAAAAATTTCATTCAAAGGTTAAGTACATGCACAAAAGGGTCAACCTTACCTAAATAGTCCACAAAAAGTCAACAGAACACTCAAAAATTCAAATCTTGAGCTACATAACTCAAATTACCAAACCCTTTGGTCAGCATGCACCTAAAATCATAAGATTCAATAAAAAAAATCAGCAAGGCAAAATGCTAAGTCTAGCTATATGAACCACCCTAGAAAAATTTGGAAAAATAGGGCAATAAAACTTCAAAAATAAAAAAGAAATAGTAAACAGCCTTTTTTTGGAGTTTCCAATAGGGAAACTCAGATTTGCAGAGTTCTAGTCCATAGATCAGAAAATTCACTATTTTTTGAAAAAAAAATTGACCAATTCTGACATCTGTAGCAAAAGTTATGGCCGTTTGAAGTTTTCACAATTTTTTCTTCACCACCCACTTGGAAACCATATCAAATGAATGAATTTTGACCTGTACTTTTGCATGAACTTAATACATGAGGAAAGAAGTGTGTACACCAAAAATGAGGGAAAAATCCTTGAGGAAGTATTTTCTTTATATTTTCCGAAAACTAGTGAAAAACTAGCACTATTCACTAACACTATTCATCTAGTAAAGGGTGTTTTCTGCAACCTACACAATCCGAAATCTGCACCACGTCAACTTGAAACTGAAATTCCCTCTTCTATGCTACCATAAACCCAACATAACATATGATCAAATCTCATTACACAACATCACATAAGGAAAAATCAATGTTCCATTGGTCATCTATTTTGTATTGTTGAATTGGTCAGTTTACTGTTTCATTGGTTTTTTACTGCTACCAAAATTTAACAACTCCAATTCTTTGTAAGCTTGCAATCTAATAGCACAGAGGGACACAATTAACCAATGTCGACACACTACAGAACATCACAGAACATTTACATTAGAACACTAGCTCAACTATTGCTACACAACAAGACAGGATACGAAATTGCACAAATGAACTACCCTAAACTAAAGTAAACAAAATTTGAATTATGTAAAAACTGACTGATACGAATTATGCAGACTCTGACTGATACAAATTATGCAAACCCAACAGAACCAAACACTCTATTGCATAACACAACACAACACAACACACCACCTTTGACAGAAACCAATGAGTCCCCGGCAGTGGCGCCAAATTTGATCGGAGTCGTATCCGGTCAAATAAACAACATAAATGCAGTACTAGGAAGTGACTCCCAGGTCGTCTCCCAAGGACTATTAGTTTCAATCAAAGATCCACAATCAAACAGATAAAACAGTAATGGGGGGTTGTAGAATTTCGAATGATTAACAACTAAATAGCAGTAGAAATAGCTTGGCTCCTTGATTAGATTTCAAGTCTCTTATCCCTGGGTAACAAAAAATTCTCTGCCCTACTCAACCTTGTTCCATCCAACACCAATCCACTAAGCGAAGATTGATCAGGACTTCCTTACTCGATTAAGCAACATGCAGAACATATTATCCCAGCCCACAAAATTAAGTAAACTATGGAAACTGAAGTTTTACAGTTCACACACAACTCAAGTTCATTAAGCATCAACGTAAATTGAATGCAACCTGTGGGACAATATATTGGAAAGCCAAATAGAACAGAGATGAAATAACATGAAACACAATATCCTCAAAGAGATTTGTCATCTGTTCAAGGAGTCAACCTTAAGGGGTTTAGCCTTCCATTAATTCAGAAACCCAGTAGAAAACATAAAAACAAAAATCCAGTTCAGAGAAGAAGAAGAGAAAAAGAACAAAACGTAAAAATACCAAATGTTCACTGTTTTCGTGAATACAATCCCAAGAGAGAACAAAAAGAATCTCAAAAAATGTCTTGTTTGTCTACTCCTGCTGCTCCTCTAAAAATATAAGCCTACCCTAACCCTAGAGTCCCCTAGGAATGGGCCCAAGCTGGCCCATACGGGATTACACATCAAACAAACCCTAGCTGACGTGGCAATCAATAATATGATGTAGAAATAGCAGCTGACATGGCAGGTGACGTGGTAGCGACATGGCAGGTGACGTGGCAGCTGACGTGGAAACTCTCTTCATCTCAAGATTAATGTTAATGCTCCAAAATTGTTTCACCAAAAATACCTAAAAATAATTAGAAACGAAAATTAGACCAATTAATGCTAAATTAAGCAAAATTCAGAATAATGGCCCAATGAAACCCAATCAATGAAAATGCACTAATAATAGACAATTAAGCACAATGCACCAATTAAGATAAGTACAGAAAGATAAGAAAATGCGGGAAAATAATGGCTCATCAAATACCCTAACTCAGATCTGGACTTCATTCCTGCTAGCTAACATAGTCCCCATCAAGCACAATTCAGATCTAAACATACCAAGATGTCACATTATCAAGTGCATTCTTGATGAGACTATGATAGATGTCGCCACAATTATCTCTGAGGAGATTTTTCAGTTTGTAGTGCTAGAAAGCGGGCGACGAGCAGAGAAAGCCAAGGCTCTTGGATTTCCGGCCCTCATCATAGCCTTATGTGCAGCTCATGGTGTGGATGTGAACCCGTTAGTGAACATCCGGCTACCTATCTGATGTGGACATAAAGGCCCAAGCCCATAACGAGAAGGATCAAGACCAAGATCCAATCCAAGACTTAGGTGGACCTATGACAAGAGGCAGACTCAGAAAAACACAAGAGGCATTGCAATACAAAGTGACCAATTTGCTAAAGGTCCAACTATTAAAAGATCCAAACATGGAGGAGTCTAGACCTATCACATGGATAGAATGTTTGGAGAGCTAGGAAGCCCAACTAAAAGATATAGTTATTTTTATTATTTTATTTGCTACAGTGGGGATTTGAACCTAAGACCCAAAGCTTATAATGCCTTCACTGAACCATCTGGGCAACTTAACTTTGCTTGGGATATCAGGATTTTAATTTATCTTTATTTCCTGCAATGAGACAAACTCATAAACTTAAGTTGTATTAAACATTTGGAAATTCAGAATGAACGTACGTAATATTCAGATTACTTTGTGAGTTGTTGCTCTGCTAGGGTTCTTCCTTGCATCACTTGATCTTATCAAGAATTATTCGATTCTTGTGGTGATCCTTCTTGGCTTATCAAATATTCTTATTTGTGGCGCCTACGGTATCTTTTATTTTTTCTGTTTTCTATTTCCAATTAAATCAATTCTTAAAACTTAACCCTAAATTGTTTCCCTTCTATTTGAGTGTCGTCATTTGGTATTCAGAGCAGGGTTCAAAAGCGGTACTGTTTATCGCACTATTCATTTTCATTGTTCACGTACTGTTCATTGTCACTGTTCACGATACTGTTCATTGTCATTGTTCACGGTATTGTTCATTTGTCACTGTTCACGTCTACTTGTTCAAAAAAACTGTTGTTTATGCAATTTTGATATTGAATTTCATTTAGTATATATATATATATATATATATATATATATATATATATATATATCAAAGTTGTGTTTGAAATTAGTTTTCTGTAGAAAAGAATAAAAAAAACAATCAAAAGAAGAAAAGAATCAGAAAAGAAAAAAAATTATATATATGTGGCAGTTGTTCTTCCTTTAAATTTCAGTGCACATTAGCTGTTTGATAAAATTCTTAAGTGTCAAGCGTCTTTGTCTAATCTTTGTTTTTCGATACAGTTTAGATTTGTCTTGCTTGTTGTTAGTAGTAAAATTGTTCTTTGCTACTTGTCCTTTGTTGGTACTACAATTCTGTTTTATTCCTTGTGATTGCTACAGTTGAAAGTGATTCTTGAACTATAGATTGTTTGATTCTTGTAAGAACCATAAGTCAGAGAACGAGTGGAAAAAGGCAAGAGTGCATATTATACAAAAGCCAAATTGAGAGTAAACACGAGTGATACATCTTTGAGTGCAAACACGTGAGAAGAGTGGTGAGGTCCTATTACTTCATTTGTTTGGTCCTTTCTTTTTTTTTACTTGAAATATGGTAGGTGCAAGTGGTGCTGGTGGTACCCCTCCTCTAGGGGGTGACAATAGATTATTGATTGATGCCATTACAGCCCAAATGCAAAGAATGTTGATAGAACATACCGAGGAGTTGTATGGGAGAATTGAACAACTAGAAAATGATGATGGTGGTGGAGGTAGAAGGAGGAGAAGGAGAAATAATGAAGGTGATGTTAGAGATAACAGAATTGAAGGAGTAAAGCTGAACATACCCCCTTTTCAAGGAAAGAGTGATCCAGAAGCATATTTGGAGTTGGAAATAAAAATTGAGCAACTATTTGCATGCCATAATTACACAAAAGATAAAAAGATGAGGGTGGCAGCCACAGAATTCACTGATTATGCTCTCATTTGGTGGAACCAATTACAAAGGGAAAGGGTGAGATATGAAGAACCCTTGGTGGAAAGTTGGGAAGAAATGAAGAGGTTGATGAGAAGAAGATTTGTTCCTTCTCATTATCAAAGAGATCTTCACAACAAGCTCCAAAGACTCATACAAGGTAGTAGAGGTGTTGATGAATATTACAAAGAGATGGAGGTTTCCATGATTAGGGCTAATGTTATGGAGGCACGGGAGGCTACTATGGCCCGATTCCTACATGGGCTAAATAGTTATATAAGGGATATTGTGGAGCTGCAAAATTATGTTGAGTTGGAGGATTTAGTACATCAAGCTTCTAAGGTGGAAAACAATTGAAGAGAAAGGGTGCCATGAGGAGGAGTTCATCTAATTTTCACTCTCCTAGTTGGAAGGAAAAATATAAGAAGGAGGGTGGATCATCAACAAGCAATTCTAATGTTATAGCTCATAGAAATCAAAATAAGTCTGATGAGGCACTTAAGAAAACAAGGAGTAGTGAGGTTAAGTGCTTCAAATGTTTGGGAAGAGGTCACATAGCTTCTCAATGTCCCACTAAGAAGACTATGTTACTTAAGGAGGATGGAGAAATTATTAGTGAATATTCTTCAGATTCTCCATCTAGTGATGAAAATGAGCATGAAGATGAAAGAGAGTTAGAAGGAGATTTGTTCATGATTAGAAGGATGTTGGGTAGTCAATCAGTTGAATTGGATGATTGTCAAAGAGAAAATATTTTTCACACAAGGTACCTCATTCAAGGGAAGTTGTGCTCTTTGATCATTGATGGTGGGAGTTGCACTAACGTGGCTAGTGCACGGTTGGTTTCAAGAATGAATTTGGAGACTAAGCCACACCCGCGACCTTACAAACTTCAATGGCTTAGTGAAGAGGGTGAGATGACCGTGAATAGGCAAGTTGAAGTGGGTTTTTCCATAGGGAAATATGAAGATTCTATTTTGTGTGATGTGGTGCCTATGGAGGCCTGTCATTTACTTCTTGGGAGACCATGGCAGTATGATAGGAGAGTTATGCATGATGGTTTCACTAATAAGTTCTCTTTTATGCATAAAGACCGTAAAACTACTCTTGCACCTTTGGTTCCAAGAGAAGTTAGTGAGAATCAACTGAAAATGAGAAAGAAAAGAAAAGAAGAAAGAAAAGAAAAAGAGAGAGAAAAGAGAAAAGAAAAAGAGAGTGAAAAGAAAAAGGAAAAAGAGGAAGAAAAAGAGAAAGAGAGAAAAAAATCAAATCTATTTATAAAAGAAAAAGAATTCAAAAGAGCTATGCAATTGAGAAAGAGGTGCCTATAGGTCTACCCCCTCTTAGGTGCCTATAGTAAATCAAACAGTCCATGTTTTACTAACTCTCTTCCAAAAGAGGTTTCTTCTTTGTTGCAGGATTTTGAAGTTGTTTTTCCCAAAGAAGTGCCTATAGGTCTACCCCCTCTTAGGGGTATTGAGCATCAAATTGACCTTATTCCAGGAGCTTTATTGCCTAATAGACTAGCCTATCGAAGCAATCCCCAAGAAACCAAGGAGATTCAAAAGCAAGTTGAAGACTTAATGCAAAAGGGGTGGGTTAAAGAAAGCTTGAGGCCATGTGCAGTCCCAGTCATTCTAGTCCCTAAGAAAGATGAAACTTGGAGGATGTGCACAGATTGTAGAGCTATCAATAACATCACGGTAAAGTATAGACATTCCATTCCTAGGTTAGATGACTTGTTGGATGAATTGTATGGTGCTTGTATCTTCTCTAAAATTAACTTGAAAAGTGGATATCATCAAATTAGAATTAGAGAAGGAGATGAGTGGAAAACAGCTTTTAAAACTAAATATGGTTGTATGAGTGGCTAGTTATGCCCTTTGGGTTAACTAATGCTCCAAGCACTTTTATGAGATTGATGAACCATGTCTTGAAAGAGTTTTTAGGCAAATGTGTAGTGGTGTATTTTGATGATATTCTGATATATAGCACTAATTTTGATTTGCATGTTGAACATTTGCGTGCTGTCATGAATGTGCTTAGAAAGGAAAAATTATTTGTTAATCTTGAAAAATGTACCTTTTGCACTGATCATGTTGTGTTCTTGGGATTTGTTGTGAGTTCTAAAGGGGTACAAGTTGATGAGGAAATGATTAGAGTCATCCAAGAGTGGCCTACCCCTAAGAATGTGAGTGAAGTGAGAAGCTTTCATGGGTTAGCTAGTTTCTATAGGAGGTTTGTTAAAGACTTTAGTACTTTGGTTGCACCTCTTAATGAAATAGTCAAAAAGCATGTTGGGTTTAAATGGGGTGAAAAACAAGAAAATGCATTTTCTAAACTTAAGCACAAACTATCTAATGCCCTCATTCTTGCATTACCAAATTTTACAAAATCTTTTGAAATTGAATGTGATGCATCTAATGTGGGTATTGGGGCTGTTTTGCTACAAGAAGGTCATCCAATTGCTTATTTTAGTGAGAAGTTGAATGGGGGTGTCCTAAACTATCTCACATATGATAAAGAATTGTATGCCTTAGTGCGTGCTTTACAAACTTGGCAGCATTACCTTTTACCAAAAGAGTTTGTAATTCATAGTGATCATGAATCTCTGAAATACTTAAAGGGAAAAGGTAAGTTAAACAAGAGGCATGTCAAATGGGTTGAGTTCTTGGAGCAATTTCCATATGTCATCAAGCATAAAAAGGGAAAAGGGAATGTAGTAGCTGATGCACTTTCTAGGAGACATGCATTACTTTCTATGCTTGAAACTAAATTGTTTGGTCTTGAATCTTTGAAAGACATGTATGTGAATGATGTGGATTTTTCTGAAACTTTTTCTACATGTGAAAGGTTTTCTAAAAATGGTTACTTTAGGCATAATGGATTCTTGTTTAAAGCAAATAAATTGTGTGTGCCTAAGTGTTCCATTAGAGAGTTGCTTGTGAGTGAATCACATGAAGGGGGTTTGATGGGTCATTTTGGGGTTCAAAAGACTTTAGAAATTTTGCAAGAGCATTTCTTTTGGCCTCATATGAAACGTGATGTGAATAAGTTTTGTGATCACTGCATTATGTGTAAAAAGGCTAAATCTAAGGTTAAGCCTCATGAGTTGTATACTCCTTTACCTGTTCCTGAATATCCTTGGACTGACATTTCTATGGACTTTATTTTAGGGCTGCCTAAAACAAAGAATGGAAAGGATTCTGTGTTTGTTATTATTGATAGGTTTTCTAAGATGACACATTTCATACCTTGCAAGAAGGTAGATGATGCTTGTCATGTGGCTGATTTGTTTTTCAAGGAAGTAGTAAGGCTACATGGGCTGCCGAAGAGCATTGTGAGTGATAGGGATTCAAAATTCCTTAGTCACTTTTGGAGGACCTTGTGGGGTAAGATTGGTACTAAATTATTGTTTTCTACTACTTGTCACCCACAAACTGATGGTCAAACTGAGGTAGTCAACAGGACTTTAGGCACATTGCTTAGGACTATTTTAAAGAAAAATCTTAAGACTTGAAAAGCATGTTTACCGCATGTTGAGTTTGCTTATAATCGGGTTATCCATAGCACCACTAATTGTTCACCATTTGAGATTGTGTATGGATTTAATCCTTTGACTCCTCTTGATTTGTTGCCTTTGCCTAACATTTCTATGTTTAAGCATAAGGAAGCACAGGCTAAAGCAGAATATGTGAAGAAGCTACATGAGCAAGTAAAAGTTCAAATTGAAAAGAAGAATGAGAGCTACGCGAGGCAAGCTAACAAGGGTAGGAAAAAGGTGGTGTTCCAACCTGGTGATTGGGTTTGGGTACACATGAGAAAGGAAAGGTTTCCTGAACAAAGAAAGTCTAAACTTCAACCTAGAGGAGATAGGTCATTCCAAGTCTTAGAGAAGATCAATGATAATGCTTATAAGATTGATTTACCAGGAGTAAGTTCTTCTTTTAATGTCGCTGACTTGACTCATTTTGATGCAAGAGATGAATTCATAGATTTGGGGACAAATGCTGCCCAAGAAGGAGGGAATGATGTGGACATAAAGGCCCAAGCCCATAACGAGAAGGATCAAGACCAAGATCCAATCCAAGACTTAGGTGGACCTATGACAAGAGGCAGACTCAGAAAAACACAAGAGGCATTGCAATACAAAGTGACCAATTTGTTAAAGGCCCAACTATTAAAAGATCAAAACATGGAGGAGTCTAGACCTATCACATGCATAGAATGTTTGGAGAGTTAGGAGGCCCAACTAAAAGATATAGTTATTATTATTATTTTATTTGCTACAGTGGGGATTTGAACCCAAAACCCAAAGCTTATAATGCCTTCACTGAACCATCTGGGCAACTTAACTTTGCTTGGGATATCAGGATTTTAATTTATCTTTATTTCCTGCAATGAGACAAACTCATAAACTTAAGTTGTATTAAACATTTGGAAATTTAGAATGAACGTACATAATATTCAGATTACTTTGTGAGTTGTTGCTCTGCTAGGGTTCTTCCTTGCATCACTTGATCTTATCAAGAATTATTCGATTCTTGTGGCGATCCTTCTTGGCTTATCAAATATTCTTATTTGTGGCGCCTACGATATCTTTTATTTTTTCTGTTTTCTATTTTCAATCAAATCAATTCTTAAAACCTAACCCTAAATTATTTCCCTTCTATTTGAGTTTCGTCACTATCAACAGAAGATTCATAGAGAGGAATTGTGTGAATCCTACAGAAGGGACACCACCACCACTGACACAAGAACCACACCAACCACGAAGAGCCCGACAACCACCTCCACCACCTCAGCAGCCAGATTTTCAAAGAATGATGCAATATATAGAGCATTTATCATTGTAACACTCAGCGATCCATAGGGGTCAATGAAGTATTAACACAAATTTTTATAATCTGTCTTTGCAAATTGCTCCAGGTATGCAGTGGACGTATTCACAGAAATTTGATGTCTGACTTCAATGGCCTGAGGACAGTCCAAATTTTCAGGGAGGGGGTGAAGGTGCAACTGAAGCACAACAAGAGGAGAAGGAAACTTAAGAAGAAGAAGAAGAAGAAGCAGAAAGTGAAGAATAATAAGAGGGAGGAAAATTTTAATTTAAGTTAAAAAAAATTATTTGGATGTGTTTAAGTTATTTTTGTTAATTTGATGTTTTAAGTTTTTGTTTTAAATTTGTTTTGTTTTAATGTTTGGAATTGACATCTAAAACTTAATATGGTTAATGTTTAATGTGGTGTGTTTAAATTTAATTGTTGTCCCATACAATTTGGATTAGAGTCATTTATGAAATTATTGCTTATTGTCTAATTCAAATCTAGAACTGGAAGAAAACCATTTTGATTGTTTCCAATAACAAGTGATTTGGGGATGTTGAGTATGATAGTGAAAAAGGAATTGACAGGGAGAACTAGGAATTAACTGAATTGGAGAAGCAAGTCAAAACCCAAGCGAGGAGTGAACCAAAAACAGATAAATTGAGTGTCAACACTTTATGATGATAACTGGTATTGATTGATTCTTTGGTGTGATTGCATGTTAGTAAGACTTGAAAATGATAAAGGCATTTTTTCTTGTGTAGTATATATAACCCAGAGTCAAATAGTCAACCCTGCATTAATTATAGGACATTCATTTGAACCCCATTTGAGTCAAAAACAAGATTGCTTCTTAAACAGAACCCTTGAGCCTAAACAATATTTATCCACCTTCCGATATTTGAGAAATGAAATGATTATGAATGTTATCAATTTTTCGTACAGGTATTGTTGGGTATTGTTATTGTCATCCTAAGGGTATTGTTGGGTATTGTTTTATTTTCTTTTTCTTTTTTTTAAAAAAGGTTGAGAAAAAGGAAAAACATAAATATTGTGGCTAAGCCAAAATGATAAATGCAAAGCATGAGAAATGGAAAAAGAAATTCAAAAAGGGGTGAATGATAACTTGTGAGATTGTTAACTCACTATCATTGTGTTGGAGAAAAAGCATGAAGTTTGAGACCCAACTTGAGGAAATGTTAAACAAGAATCATTCATATGAATTGAATTGCTCAAATACTTTTGAATATCCCAGAAAAACCAATGATTTTTTCTTAACTCAATCACATTACAAGCCTCAAAAGACCTTTTGATTTAAGTCTTGCTTAACAAATGCTGGATTGTTTAAATGAAGTGATTGAATGAGATAAACACTTACCATTGAGAGTTAGAGATGACTATATATCACTCTATGTGACAGATCATGCTTCTCTGAGGATAGTTGATGATTAATTTTCCTTTGTTAGTTTCTGTAACTTGAATGCTTATATATTCTATTTGTGAGCATCGCATCTGAAAGAAAAATTATTTCTATGTTGTGGTTCTGGAAGAGAAAGTGATAATAGGTGATGATTTTGTTTTGGAAAACACTTTACTTGGGACAAGCAAGATTCTAGGTTGGGGGGAGTTGTTAAGTGGTAAAAAGTTGATATAATTATGTTTTTAATTGTTATGAAATTACTTAACTTATGTCAATTCTAATCTATTTTTCTCCCAATTTAGGATGAATTTGAGAATACCTTGATACAAGAGTAAGGAGCATAATTGTCAACATAATTGAAGCAAAATTAAAAAGAGGAAGAAGATTTTTAGCATAGAAGTCGCTCGAGCGAGATAGACTCTTGCTTTAACGAAAATTAGTTAAAACTCTCTGGAAGTCAGTCGCTCAAGCGCCAGAAATTTTGTTTGAGCAAAAATTAGTTATTCTTCTCTGGAACTCACTCGCTCAAGCGAGCACTTTGTCGCTCGAGCGAGAATAGGGAAATTTCTCTTGAGCGAGTGTTGTCAATTGAGCGAGTGTTGTCGCTTGAGCGAAAGACGCGAGACCCAATTTTTCCTATAAAAAGATAAAATGTATTTTGAGAAGAAGAAACGATTTTGGGGAGACGAGGCGCGACTACTGCTAGAGTTTCGTCCAATCTTCATCAATTCTTCACTTCTTCCTCATTTGGAGCATTGTAATGGACACCATGAGTGGCTAACTTCATTCTCTTAGATTTGGTGCACTTCCTTTGAATTCTTTTGTATCATGATGATATTTTGAGATATTAATCTATGCTTTTGATATTGTTATTCTTATCCTTTGTGCTTTTGAATGATTTATTCTGTTTGAGGTATGATTGAAAAATATATCTTGAACCCTAGATCACGATAAGAATATTTGTTACGTTAATTGTCAGGAATGGAATGAATGTATCAATTACTTAACACCCTAAACCTAATGCTGGAAAATCTCTTAATTGTGTGTGAAATCAACATTTATTAGGTTTTCTTATGAATTTCATGTGTGAGAAATCAACATAGATGATTTGAGTAGGTGGCATCAACATTGTTAGGTTAATTGATGTTCTTAATTGACATAGTCATTGCAAAAGAGGGATAAGGAAGGAAGTTAATCCTAAGTGTCTTTAATTGATCTTTTCTAGACAATTTACAGTTATTTGTCGTTTAATTTCAATTCAACTCTTTATGCAAAACCCATTTTGTTTTAATTCACTTAATAAGCATATAATTATGAATTTCCATTGAAATCGTTTCTCGTGGGATCGACTTTTATTTAATCGAAATACTATACTGCGATTGATAATTTTGGTACGCTTGCCAATAATTCAATACTAGTGTTAATCGAATTGTGCTCACTGCCTTTTTCTGGATTGTACTCCATTCTGAATCTTTCATCTCAATTGGCTTTTTTATCTTCTAAGGCACAATCGAGACCCTGCTGGACTAAATAGTCTTAGATTGTGCATTGTCATAAGGAGAAGTCTATCCTCCCATCAAACAAAGGAACATCTAACTTCATCATAGCCATAGTACCGCACTGCTCTGGCCCACGTACTGCTTCTCTTCCTCCCTGACACACTGCTTCTCTTCCTTCCTAGGACAGAACCTTAATTCTTTTTTGATGTGGAAGATCAAATAATACTACAACCACAAAGCATACTAAGAATTAAGAATCTCATAGAGCTGATACCAATGGTACCACTGTTGGGTATCAGAAAGGAAAAGAACACTTGCACACAAAACTCAACCAGCGGAAGCACACACCTACAACAAACAATTAAAAGCACACAAAATATTTTAACGTGGTTTAGCACCTCAAGGCCTACATCCACAAACACACTCAACAATATTTTATTACTCAACGTGCAATTTTTAGGACCGAAAATTTGTAAACCCTCACATACAATTTTTGTCCGAAAAACTGTAAACCTTCTCTGACTCACAACTCACTCTAGCCCCTTATACACAAAGAAAACTCTTTTAAATTGTGTTGTCTAATACTCACGTCAATCCTTCGTTCCACTTCTTTTTTCAAACTACCCAATATAGGACTTTGGAGGATACCCACAATATCTCTCGTCCATCATTTATTTGTGTATTTATTCTCTCAATGATCCATTGAAAGGGTTGAACATTCTAATTAAGTTTGTTAAACTTATTATAAGGTGTCTGGTTATCCTATCTTTCACATACAAATATTTAGTCCATGTTCCAGATGGTAACACTTGGTATCTCTGAAAAATGGGTTGGAAACCACATTTTAACGAGAAATATAATCCTAATGGTATAAATTTTATTTTATGAATTGGTTTAATAGAATTAAATTAGGTTTAAAATCTGAGAGGAGACAACTTGCAATGCAAGTCTTGTTGGTTAATTGAATTGAATTTATGAATGAATAACAGAAAGAGTTATTATCACGTACTTCAAATTCCAAAAGGTGCGTCAGAAGAGCCAATCAAGAGAGTGTTTAGGAAGCTGGCGTTGAAATACCATTTCCGATAAGAACCCTGGCAACCAAGAAGTCAATAAGAAATTTGAAGAGATTAACAATGGTACTATATATGAGTTTTTCATCAATTTTCCTATTATCTTATTTTATTAATTGATCATTTGATGAATCAATCAAACAGGTGATTAAATATTGTTTTGGTATATTGTTTAAGCAATTGCGGTGATGACATAACATAGCATGTGAAGTACTCTCGGACACTGAGAGGAGGGGTAGAGGTGGTGGGAATGAACTTTCAAGACATTTTCAGCTTGTAAGTTAGGTTTATGGTTGTCTGTGTGATACTGAACCACCAATCGAAGAAGAAATTATTAGGCCAAGTGTTGTTGAAGGAGCAAACAAGCCCAAAAGGATCAGGAAAGCCCCAAATTGGATGACCGAGTTTGTTACTAAATAGATTTATTTATTTTAATAGTTATTTCCATTTCATTTGTTTTGGGCCCACTTAACTCAGAATATTTAAGACTGATTATGATGGAAACGAGGGGAGGAAAAAGTGGTGATACAATCATTCAAATTCTGTTATTCTCTGGAGATCTGTCCCATCTCGAAAAGGGATATTTCTTTACCTAATTTTTTCACGTATCATTTTGGTGCTTTCATTCCGTTACCATGCCTCCTAAGAAACAAATCAACGCTGATGACCTTGTCTCTCGCGTTGAAGCCATGCTCGTGGCCAAAATGGCTGAGTTCCAACTCACCATGGAGGCTCGCCATGACCACCTCTCATCTGCTGTTGCCGATCTCCAACAACGTCTAGCTACCCGTTCACCATCTTCTTCATCAGATTCAATCCCTCCCCACCATAACCCATTTTCTCACAATAATACCTATATCCCTCGTCCCCCAAAAATTCACCTCCAGACCTTTGATGGCTCAGATCCGCTTGAATGGATTTTTCAAGCGGAGTAGTTCTTTGAAATGTACCACGTTGACGCTGAACATCGATTGGAGATGGTTCCATTTTACATGACCGGTGTCGCTCTTAGTTGGTTCAAGTGGTTTGTCCATACCAACCAACTCACCTCATGGCCCGCTTTCACTCGAGCCTTGGAGACTCGCTTTGGCCCCTCCTCGTTCGAGAACCACCAAGGGACCTTGTTCAAGCTCCGTCAAACCACATCTGTCACCGAATATCAACTGTAGTTCGAGAAGATCTCCAACCGCGTCTTCGGTCTTTCCCCAGACGCCATTCTCAATTGCTTCATTTCTGGCCTCAAACCGGAAATTCAGCGTGAGATCGCCATATACCAACCCCAATCCATTTCCAACGCTATCGGGCTAGCAAAACTGGTTGAATCCAAAATTGATGATCGCTGCTCATTCCCTCATTACACGCCCCGACAGTATAACCCCCCACCTTTACTCCAACAACCACCTTCTAAGCCTTTATTACCCACCCCAACTACCCCATCGTTATTGTGGAACAAGCTGTCCCCGGCAGAAATCCAAGAGAAACGAGCCAAGGGCCTTTGCTTTTACTATAACGACAAATATCACATTGGCCACAATTGTCGCCCCAAGCACCTACTCCTCCTGCTTCCAGAGGATCCACCCACCTCTGATGACACGTTGGACCCTACACCACCCCCAAATCGTGACCCACCTTCCCCTACTACTAATCCCTCTCCCGGGGAGGAATTAACCCATTTCCAGCTCTCTACTTGTGCCATCTTGGGGGACCTCACACCACGCACCCTACGCATCCCAGGCTGTATGCAGGGCCACTCGTTCACTGTTTTAGTGGACTCTGGCAGTTCTCACAACATCATTCAGCCCAGAGTTGTCACGTTTCTCAATTTGCCAATTTCTGCAGCCCCTGTTTTTTCTGTCATGGTTGGTAATGGTCAATTTATTTACTATTCTGGGGTTTGTGAGAATGTTCCATTACTGTTGAATGGTCAAGTTTTTACTATTTCCCTTTATATCTTACCAATACAAGGGGCTGACATAGTACTTGGTGTACAATGGTTAAGTACTTTGGGACCTGTATTGACTGATTATTCTGTCCCGCAAATGTCCTTCACTCTTAACAATGAAACCGTGACTCTTATGGGTAGTGACATAAAATCCCCTCGTGTAGCCTCCTTTCATCAACTAACTCGTATGCTTGATACTAATGTTGTTGCTGCACTTTATAGCATTTCTATTGGGCAACATGCTACCCCCACAGATTCCAATGCCACACCACACCCTCTTCCTACAGATACAGTCCCTTTTGAAGCACCCCCACATATGGACTTAACACTCTTTTCCATCCTCACCTCTTATAAGGAGGTCTTTGACAAACCTCACGGGCTCCCGCCCACCAGGCCTCATGATCATCACATTCATGTCAAGCCCAATTCAACCCCTGTTAATGTTCGGCCCTACCGGTATCCTCAATGCCACCGCGCCACCATGACCAAGTTGATTGCTGAAATGTTGGTTGATGGGTTGATTAAACCCAGCACAAGTCCCTACTCATCGCCAGTTCTTCTTGTGAAGAAGAAACATGGCTCCTGGCGGTTTTGTGTGGATTACAGGGTGTTGAATGCTATCACTATTCCTAATAGATATCCAATCCCTACTGTTGATGAGCTCCTTGACGAGCTCCATGGTGCACATTATTTTACTCGTTTGGATTTGCGTTCTGGTTTTAACCAGATTCGTGTGGCTCCGACGGACATTTCTAAAACAGCATTCCGCACTATTGATGGACATTTTGAATTTGTTGTTATGCCTTTCAGGTTGTCCAATGCACCCTCTACTTTCCAGGCTGCAATGAATGACTTACTTAGGCCATTTTTGCGGCGTTTCGCGTTGGTATTTTTTGATGACATATTAATATATTCAGCAGATTGGAATTCACATTTGACTTATTTGCGTCAGATTTTACAATTATTGCTTGATCAAAAATTCTTTGTGAAATATTCCAAATGTCTGTTTGGGGTCACTTCTGTATCCTACTTGGGTCATATTATTTCAGGTGCTGGTGTTCAAGTGGATTCTTCCAAAATCCAAGCAATTTTGGAATGGCCCAAACCAAAATCCATGACAGATTTGAGAGGTTTCTTGGGCCTCTCAGGTTACTACAGAAAATTTTTCCATAACTATGCAGCCATTGCAAGTCCACTTACAGATATATTAAAATCCCCTACATTTTTATGGAGTACTGAAGCCAATGAGGCTTTCTCACAATTACAAAAGGATTTGACAACTACCCCAATTTCACAGCTTCCAGACTTCTCCATCCCTTTCGATTTGGAGTGTGATGCTTCCTCCACCGCTATTGGCTCGATCCTTTCCCAGAAATCTCACCCTGTTGCTTACTTTAGTAAAAAGATGTGCCCTCGGATGCAGTTAGCCTCCACATATGCTCGCGAAATGTTCTCCATCACTGAATCTGTTAAGAAGTGGCGTCATTATTTACTGGGAAGGAAATTTCGAATTTATACAGACCAAAAAAAGCTTGAAAAATTTGTTGACACAGTTTACTCAAACTCTCGAACAACAGAAATGGCTCACTAAACTACTTGGCTTCGATTATGAAATATTCTACAAACCTGGTGTGGACAATCGTGCTACCGATGCTCTGTCACGACGCACACACTCAGCCTCTGAATCCATTTTCCTCTCCGCCATTTCTACTGCTACTCCTAACTTGCTGTCTCAGTTAAGACAGTTTTACTTACACGATACACAGGGCCAAAAATTGGTGGAAAGGTGGCACAATGATGACAAGTTCGGAGCCAAGTTCACATACTTGAATGGGTTGTTATACTTTAATTCCTGCATTCATGTCCCTCGTGAGTCCAATCTGCAGCACCTACTTCTTTTCGAGTTTCATGACACTCTGGTGGCTGGCCACTCCGGCATTAAGGCCACGGTTGTACGCTTGACTTCCACCTTCCACTGGGCTAGTCTATACAAAGATGCCAAGACCTATGTCAGAAACTGTCACACTTGCCAACAATCAAAGTACTCTACTGCTAAGCTATCAGGCTTACTCCAACCACTCCCTACACCTACTCAGGTGTGGGAGGACATTGCTATGGACTTCATCACTCACTTGCCCAGCTCTAATGGATTCACTACTATATGGGTGATCATTGATTGGTTCACTAAGTTCGCCCATTTCTTGCCCTTACGCACCCATTATACTGCCTCACTGTTGGCCGCAAATTTGTCTCTGAAATATGCAAGTTTCATGGTACTCCAAAAACAATAATATCAGACAGAGACAGGGTGTTTGTTAGCAAGTTTTGGAAGGAGACATTTCGGCTCTTGGGCACTCAGCTAGCGTTCAGCACCGCTTACCATCCTCAAACCGATGGTCAATCCGAAGTCCTTAATCGTTGTCTGGAGACTTATCTCCGTTGTTTTGTGGCGGAAGAGCCCCATCTGTGGTCAAAAGTTCTTCATTTAGCCGAATTTTGGTATAATACAAGCTTCCATTCTTCGATTCAGATGTCGCCTTTTCAAGCTCTCTATGGCCGCCCTCCACCTCCGGTGTTAGATCTCCTTCCAGGCTCCACTGCAATTGCTTCTATTGAAGAACACTTGCTTCACAGACAAAAGCTTTTGCGTCAGTTGAAGGACAATCTTGCTCGTGCACAACACCGGATGAAGCAGCAAGCCGATGCTCACCGACAAGACATGGTTTTCTTCGAAGGGGATTGGGTTTACCTCAAACTCACACCATACCGCCAAGTTTCGATTCAACGGCGATCCTCTCAGAAGCTTGTTCGTCGTTTCTTTGGGCCTTTCAGGGTGCTCCGCCGACTCGGTAAGGTCGCTTATGAGCTTCAACTCCCTCCAGACTCGAGGATCCACCCTGTCTTCCACGTCTCCGTCCTCAAACGCTGTCATGGAGATCCCCCTTTCGAGCAGCGTCCTCTACCTCCTTCGACACTGGGTCCTCATCCGCTGCTCACCCCAGCCAAACTTCTCGGGTTTCGCACCGCCACCTCTAATGGTTCTCCTCTACGACAGGTTCTAGTTCAGTGGACAACACAATCTGAAAGTGAAGCCACTTGGGAGTCTTTACAACCACTCAAGGCGACTTATCCTGATCTGGACCTTGAGGACAAGGTCCTTCTTGACGAGCCAAGTATTGATACTGAACCACCAATCGAAGAAGAAATTATTAGGCCAAGTGCTATTGAAGGAGCAAACAAGCCCAAAAGGATCAGGAAAGCCCCAAATTGGATGACCGAGTTTGTTACTAAATAGATTTATTTATTTTAATAGTTATTTCCATTTCATTTGTTTTGGGTCCACTTAACTCAGAATATTTAAGACTAATTATGATGGAAATGAGGGGAGGAAAAAGTGGTGATATAATCATTCGAATTCTATTATTCTCTGGAGATACGTCCCATCTTGAAAAGGGATATTTCTTTACCTACTTTTTTCACGTATCATTTTGGTGCTTTCGCGTATCACTGTGTTGTAACTATTTCATTAGGAGTGGTTTTGTTTGAGTCTTGAATTTGTGTTTCTTTGTTTATTGTGGAATGTGGATGCTTCTTTCAGCTTCTTTGGTGGAGGAGGAAGAAAGGATTGTGAAAGGCGATGACGTGGTTGTTGAATTGGATGCAACGTCCAAGACTTGTACATGGGAGGTTACTTCAAGGTATAGCTACTCTTCACCTTTCGCGTTTCTGAAGTGCGAGGGGATATGTTGAAAAAAGATTGGCTTAATTACAACCACTCCTGTCCCGTCTTAGTTACAATGTCTTAGTTACAATCTACAAAGTTGGTCAAGGTCTTGGACAAGGTTAGCATGAAAAAGGGATTATTAGTAAAGTTTAGTGAAGTATAGCAGAGTATAGCTGTAAGCACGTTAGTTCTCAAGAAGTTGAGATCCCATATTTTAGATGTGACCAATGCAGTCTTTATAAACTGTTCTATTAAGCAGGCCAAAGATGGTTTTAGGGATGCATAATTTATACACTGACCCATCATTTCTAATTGGTCAGAAGTACAGAGAAGTTGTAAACTACAATAGTTATTTTATTAGCAGTATAAACTTCTAAGGTTGGGTGATTGCTTCTCAGTTTCATTTTTTTTATCTCATGGCTCTTTTTTATTATCCAGTTTGGAGGGAGAAAAATGTTATAAAGCCAAGTAATTCTTCTTTTCCATTCAAGGGACAGTGTATGTGCCTGTTAATTTTTATTCCTGGTGTTATTTTATCTGATAAATTTTTCTCTCCTATTTCTTAATTTACTTGCTCAAGTTTGTGAGCAATGTCCAAATGTCAAATATGAGATGTTGAGAAAGACATGCAAGATGGGCAGGTAATCTTTAAGAAACATTTATTAGAAAGACATGCAAGATGGGCAGGTAATCTTTCAGAAACATTTATTAGAAAGACTATAAGCAATTGGCAATTATGTATTATGCATCCCTTTTTAAATAAGATCTTGTCTCTAAGGTGAGAGCACAAGTCTCAGCCACAGAATAAAGTTTAGAAGGTGTATAGACAAGGAATCAACACTAGGACAGCAAATCACTTAACACAACTGGTTAAAAAATTTAGGACAGCAAATCACTTCATAGCTATGCTCACTAAATTTTATAAATTGACATTCCATTCCCCAATTTCATTTGTAAGTTCATGTAAAAATTACATTGTGTGCGAGTTTGTGTATTTATTTATGAGAGTAAAAACATGGAAAAAGTCCATCAAACAGTAAAAATATATCAGTAGTTCAATTTAATTCTACACAATAAAATTGAAATAATTTTGGATTTAACCTTGAAAAAATTGGTGCATCATATTCACCACGTCTGAGTACATGCATCAAATTTGATTAAATGATGTCATTATCCGTTCTAACTCAACTAGTGGAGCCCTTTGATGCTTTTTTTACATTCATGTCTGTTAAGGATTTCCAGTTCTATAAGTAGAAGTCTAAAGTGTTCAACCGGAGATTGGTTGTCCAAAAAAGTTATTTCTGTGCTTAAAATAGATAGAGTGGAGATCATGCAATCAGAGCAAATAAATTGAAAAGTTTAGGAATTGTTTGAAGTAAATCGTATTCTATTTTTAGAGCAAATTCCGAGCATTAGATGTAGAAGGACAATTTCTCATTTTAAGGGTGTTTTTAAGCTGAAAAAAACACACCAGTTAAGGTGGTCTTTTGAAGGAAATAATGAAAACATCAGAGTTGATTTGGAAATATGAATGTAGAAAGAAATATGTGCGATTTTTGTTATGAATAATAATAAAAAAAGGTCGAATATACTTTTTCATGGTCAAATTTCATTGTTTAGTATACAATGGTGTTTGTAAATATAATTGCATTTGAGTTTTAAAATCATATATATTAATGGTGTTATTAAACTCTGACGCAAACATTGTTACATGAAAAATATTAGTGATATGTTAATTTATTATATGTTTTTCATATAACATGTATCGTTGATTTTCGTTTTTAGTTCAATTGTGAAAAATTGACTAGCGTTAATACAATAGGTATAACTTTTTTTGGTTTTTACTCACATGTGTTAACTGGTCAGTTAAATGTTTACACATGTACAATCGTCTACATAGCTTTTTTTTACATGCCTTTCTTTTAGTTAAAATAATTTCTTTAAATATAAAAATATTAATTTTATTCAATTAATTTGAACTCGTGACCATTACATATTTGGATGATGGTCAATAGAAAGGGATATTTAACTGCATTTGTAAGAAATGACACGTACTTGTTTTGATCATCATGGAATCACAAATCCAGAGTAGGTGAGGGATTTCGTATGAGCACAAACAGACGCCAAGTTTGAGGTTCTATTCCCAACCTCACTAACCGAGGAGCAGAAAACAAATATAATAGCAATTCTGAATTAGAATACACGATGTGTTATTTGTATTTAATGTAACTCTTTTCGGTGAAAATTTGATCAATTTCGATTTTTTAGAGACTTAGGTTTTAACCAACTTTCAATCACGTAAATTCTTTTTATTTAGGTTAGCAAACAGTTTTCAATCAAAACATGTATAAAAATAAAAAACGCCACACTATCGAGCCGAATGAAAGATAAAACATGCACGTATATTAAAAACACAGAAAGTGTGATAAAACATGCATATCGAAATCCAAAGTACTATTTTTTGTATTTTTTATTAAGAAACTCGAAGTAAAGAAAACAGTAAAAAGGTATCGAGACGAAAAACAATGCAGAATATTAAATTGCAGAGAAATGAAAATGCGGAACCTTAAAATTGCATTAAGTGTAAATGGCAATGAATTGAAATTGCAAAAATATAAATAGCAGGAAATCGAAATTGCAAAAGTGTACATAGCAGAAAATCAAAATTGCAGAAATGTAAATAGTAGGAAATCGAAATTGTAGAAGTATAAATGGCGAGAAACTTAAACACAGAATCTTAACTTGCATAAAGGTAAATGACAAGGAATTGAAAGGACATAATCTTAAAGTTGATAAATGTAAATGATTGATCGAACGTAAATTGCATGAAAGTAAATTACATGTGTAGACCTCAAATCTTGCCCGGTCTCACAATAAAGATCAGAAGACCTCCTTTTCGAAGATGGACGAAGCCTAAGAAGCCACTAGGAGAGACTATTAGGCCCCATACTAGGATAGGAGGGATTTTTGGCACAAAAATAAGGATTTTCGCCTTTTGGGGTCGAGACCGCCGTCTCGGATTCGAGATCGCCGTCTCGCCTTGCACAAGTGGCGAGATCGCCGTCTCGGATTCGAGACCGCCGTCTCACCTTGCGCAAGTGGCGAGACCGCCGTCTCGTTTAGCAAGACAGTCGTCTCACCACCTGCGAAAGGCGAGACCGCCGTCTCATTTGGCGAGACCGCCGTCTCGCCATTCCTGCAAGGCGAGACGGTCGTCTGGAATGTCGAGACGGTCGTCTCGACCTTGTCAGACGAGACGGCCGTCTCGACCTAACAGGCGCCAATCCCTATAAATAGGGCCTCCCTTCCCCTCATTTCACACAGTTTTCTCACTCTCTCTCTAGTCACATCAATAGTTTCTCTCTCTATAATCCCTCCGACGCATTTCCAGAGCTTCTGAGTGTCTTTAGAGTGTTTTTAGAGCGTTTTGAGAGGTTTCTGACGCTGTGTAGAGTGAAGGGTTGTCGCAAAGCACCATATTTTAAAAGAATTAATAGAAAGCTAGCTTCGGAGGTTCCTACTTTCTCTCTCTATCTTTTACCACATTGTTTAAATTATGCAATAGACATTAGGGCCATGTAGTCGTAATCTTTAAATTCCACAAAATAAAAGGGCAAAAGCATATTTTTCCGGTTTATTTATTAACAGAATAGCTGGCCTATCATAGGGAACCCGAAAGGGGCGTCATAAAGGAACTAACACTTCCTTTACGCGTAACTAACTCCCTTACCCAACTCTGGTTCTAACGACCAAAGTTGGTTTTTCGAAAACCAACGCCTTTTAAACTCCTTTTCCGATGTTTCCGGTAAAAACATCGGTGGCGACTCCAGAGAACCCTCAAAAACTAGCTCTTGGATTAGCCCGATTATCGGACAATCCAAGAGCACCCTTTTGAAAACATCGCCCCTAGGTTCAGCCCAGTTATCGGACAACCTAAAGGCGTTGTAACCACCAATAAAAAATGCAAAAATCAAAGAGAGTCGAAACCATCGCGTTGCTCCGACCACCCTCGTTTTGACGGCGGCGACAGATGGCGACTCCGCTGGGGAAGCCTAGAGAGTTGATCCCATTTAGTGATGGGCCGGCTTAAAAATAAATAAACCAAGAAAATAACGCTTTTTGCCCTACCTTGTATTATAACATGTTTTACTGTTTGGCTTTAATAACTGTTGTTTGTTTATACTTACGCAATTGTGTGAAATAAAAATTGTACACAAACCCTTGCACACAACAGTTCCCTCTATACCCTGGGGCAAGTGAGAAATCCATAGGGAGTGGGTGGCAGGTACGGTTCGCTGTAGTGATGGCCTTGTGCCCACCGGTGTGATCGGAAACCATCACTCAAGGTGATAACCTTCCTCTTTTGGCACAAAGACTGACTATGGTCTTAGTGCTAAGCATGGTCAGAAGGCTGGAGAGTGGGGACCCTATAATGGGGGCACCTTGGGGGCCTTAGCCTTGGTGAGGACAATTAGAACCTACCTTCGCCAAATCACTTTTCTGCAGGAAAACCCTACCTCGTGATAAAAACGAATTCTCGCCTGTTCGTGGATGATCGAATTGTGTGTGCATATGTTTGTTGCATTTGTTTGTTGCATAACATAACCAAACAACAGAAGGAAAATCACAAAAAATATTTTTGCAATAAACACCCTTATCTCGGACAGTCTGCCTTTTAGCTAGCCTGGTTTCAGGTTCTTTGTAAGCTAAGTAGCCACGCAGTTCCGACAGAAGAGATAAACGGCTATAAAATAAACAAATAAATAAAAATAAAATACTAAATAAAATCTGTTTCCAAAACAATAAATGGGACCTGATTCTTAAACATCCCAAATCATTCATATAGGTAGTTTATTTTTTTCGAAAAAATAAAAATCATACAAAACATGATAAACAAAAATAAACACTCACATTCATTCAAATAAGCATCATTTTCATAAAACATGCATTTTGGTTTTAGAAAATAGAGGGGACTAGTAGACAATTGAAGAAGGTGGATATTCCCCGATATCATACTGAGAAGTTGGAACGGCTTTGCACGATAATGCCACCGGAGGTCCACGCCGACTTTGAAAAATCCTATGGACGGATTCTCGACCTGCTAAAGATCTGTGTCGATCAAGTATTCCTCAGGGTATTAATTCACTTCTGGAACTCCAGTCTGCGTTGCTTTGAATTTCCGCAGTTCGATATGGTGCCTACCTTGGAGGAGTATGAGATTATGTTGAAATGGCCCAAATCAGCTGGGGTCCATATCCGCCACAGGGCGTATACTCATGCAGCACAAGTCGTTGCCATCATTCAACTACCCTTCCGGCAGACTGCCTTGATAGGAAAAGGGAACATCCAGGGTTGGAAAGTCTCAATGTTAGAAGACCACCTGTCCAACTTGGCTAAAAGGACAGAGTGGGTCGCCTTCAACAAAACCCTGGCTTTAATCATTTTTGAACGATCTTGTTTCCCTTCCACCTCGACACAGTGGATCAAGCCGTCATGGACGCCTTCTTCGCCTGGGACGTAAACTCGAAGAGTCCCTTGCCTGCCATTCTTGCCGACACCTTGCTCTCGATGGAATTTTGCCGCTAGAAGCAAGGAAAAATGCTTCGCTGTTGCTCTTCACTGCTATTCGTGTGGAGCGCTACACACCTTTACGCCTCCAGTCACATGGGGATATTCCCCGATCCTTTAAGGAGCTTCTCCAAAATCCCTCTCCAACGACGCTTAACTTCAGAATGGAGGGACGAGTTGGAACAAAAGGATGCCAACAGTTTATCCTGGGTCTGCCCTTGGTTCCGACCTGGCCCAGTTCTCATCAGATGTGGAGACTACCCGAACGTACCCTTGATAGGACTCAGGGGTTGCATAGCCTACTCACCTAGAGTAGCTATGAGACAGCTCATGAGGACTCAAACTACCATTTCTCGGGGAGAACTCGGAGGACTGTGCTTCTTCGGAGACCCATGCACAATCGCCAACTCACTAGCTGTGAGAAGAGCATGGGAGAGACCAGTCTATATGAGAGATAGAGAGTTAGGAAAAGCTCGAGTGACTGTCTCTAGTGACTACGAGGTGTGGAGACAAAAAAGAGGGATGTCTCAACCATCCACCACACTCATTACAAGCGCCAATAGTGAAGAGCTGCAGGCTCAAGTCGATGCCTTGACCCAGAGGATAGAAATCATGGGAGCCCAGATGAGGGCCCTTGAAGAAAGAGAGCAAGAATCTATCCTCACCATTGATGGTCTGCAAAGGCAATGCAAGAAAAAGGATCATGAAATAGAGCGCCTCAAGGATCAGTGTGCTGACTCAAACGAGCAAGCTATCCGAGCATCCAAAACTGCCAGAACCAGCTCGGATAGTCAAATTCAAGAGATAACCGCCAAGTCTGCACACCTTGAGGCCGAATCAGCAAAACAGGCTCAGACGATCAAGGAGTTATTGCAAGAACTCACCAAGACTCGATCAGACATACACTAAGAGCGAGAGGCCAACCAGAGACTCAACAAAAGTCTCGCTGAGCTACGCTGCAAAGAAAGAGACGGGCTAGCTCAATACGGCCAAGTACTACAAGAGAAAGACCGAGCCGTCGCAAAACTCGACGAACTGCAAGCCTTGGTCGTCCATCAAGAGGCGAAGATCAAAAAGGCTCAAAAGTATAGTGAAGATATGAGCCAGGCGGTCCAAAAGCAAAGCGAAGCACTTGCTCATCACGTCCAGGAAGCTGAAAGAGAACTACATAGAGATCAGGACCCGCCTGTGGGTTTCTTTAGGCTTTTCCGTTTTTGCCAAAAGTTGCTTCGTAGTATGGAGTAAGGGAATGTACACCTTCTAAATGGATAAATAAAATTTTTCTTTTATTCTACAATTGTCTACTTGCATGCATATCATTCATTTGCATATTTAAATTTCCCCTCCTTCACGCTTAATAAACAAGATAATAAAAAGGAAGGATTAACTGACACGTCTTCCAAATCAGAAGAATGGAGAGAAGGTCACTCCTAATAAAGCTTACCCCAACGGTCAACTCACCGCAAGAGGATAATAAGCCTCGACCGTTGGTCCTCAAGAATAAGGAAGAGGGGGCAAGGACACCAGTGTGACTATTTATGTCGCGTCTTTTCCCCTACGAATCGAATAAAGCTGTATCGTGGAGATATGGCGAATCTTCACCAATAAAAGAAGAAATAACAAATATAGCCAGCATCGGGGGAATGACCAGAAGTGGAAGAGTCTACTCCCCCAAGGACTCACAAGAAGAGGTCCTCAAAAATAAAGGAAAAAATAAAAAGACCGAAGAAGAAAAAGAAAATAAAGAATTCAAGGAGGAGACAGAGGAATTACTCCAGTTCATAAGACAAAGTGAGTATTCCATTATAGACCAGCTCAATCGCACACCTGCAAAGATTACGTTGTTGTCTTTGATAATGAGCTCGGAACCACATAGAAACGCCCTGCTGAAGGTCTTGAGCGAGGCGCATGTACCTCATACCATATCCCAAGAAAAGGTTGAGAGGATCGTCGGTCACATCACGGCAAGCGATCACCTCACCTTCACAGAGGAAGAACTCCCCCTCGAGGGGTCAAACCACAACAAGCCCTTGCATATCTCAGTTAAATGCAAGGAGTACCTCATCGCCAAAGTTCTTGTGGATAACGGGTCATCCTTGAACGTGATGCCCAAGTGCACACTCGACAAGTTGACTATCCAAGGAACCCGTCTGCGCCCAAGCAGCACCATCGTTCGAGCCTTCGACGGATCAAAACGTGAAGTAGTGGGAGAAGTTAATTTGCCAATCCAAGTTGGACCCACTATCTTCAAAGTCGATTTCCATGTAATGGATATTACTCCAACATATAGTTGTCTCCTCGGTAGGCCTTGGATTCATGACGCTAAGGCAGTACCTTCAACGCTCCACCAAAAAGTCAAGTTCATAGTGGATGACAAGTTGGTCACGGTCCAAGCAGAAGACGACATCTTGATCAGTGGACCGTCCACCCAACCCTACGTGGATGCGGCTGAAGAGGCCCTTGAAATATCTTTTCAAGCGCTCGAAATTGCCAGTATAGAGCGACTTCCCAAAAACACAAAGGTAGCCCGCATGATGTTGAGGCATGGCTACCATCCTGGCCAAGGACTGGGGGTAGATTCCCAAGGCATGAGGGAATCCCCAGAATTCAAAGACAATCCTTTCAAGTATGGCCTAGGATATGACCCTACTAAGGGTCGAGCGGAAAGAAGAAAATTAATAAAGAATACTTCTTACAATCTGCTTCTCTTCTTTCTATTTTCGACTAGACCTCATAAATAACCCTGTCTAAGTAAACGAAAAAAAAGAAGAAGAATAAAAAGCGCATTCAAATAATCAAACATTTACCATTGCTATTGTCATCAAGCTAGTTGATTAGAAGCACAAAAAATAAGACTTTACCTCACCCTAAAAGAAAGTCATGTTTCGTCAATATTGTGAATAAAAAATAAAGACACAAAAAAGAGAAAAGCCCATAGAAGCCAAAGGCCAAAAAGAAAAAGGGCAGAATACCCGGTAGGAAACCCACAAAGGGGGCTACGCAAAAGATAGGGTCGACCCGGTAGGATACCCGAACAACAATAAAGGGTAGCCTAGGCAAAAGTTAGGGTTACAAAATAAGGTCCATTAGGATTCCCTAAAAATACCAAAAGAAGGAACCTAGACAAAAGTGAGGGCCAAAACACAATATCCTAGTTCAAAAACCCGAAGGGCGATCTAGGTAAATCAGCTAGGCATTAAAAGCAATGGTTACAAAACTAAAAGGCGCAAGTACAAAAAAAGAAAAAACGTTTGCTTAGACGAGACCTAAACACCTAATTTTATCAAAGTGTCTCGGCTTTAATCGATTAAATGGTAAAATAATCGATTAAAACAGTGAGAAAAACCATTTTCTGTATCTGCTCACTGGTTTAATCGATTAACAGGCCTGTTAATCGATTAAAACAGAGAGTTTTGGGGTTCTGTTGATTTTGGCTCTGTAATAATCGATTAACTCTTGATTTAATCGATTATTTAAGTCAGATTTCAAATTTTAACTTCAAATCAACCCTATTTTCGAAAACCCTATTTCCAAGAACCCTAGTTTCAAAAATCCCAATTCCAAAACCCTAATTTCTCTACTTAAGCATCTCTATGGCACTCAGAAAACAAGAACAACCTTTATCATACAAAAGTTAAGTTTTGTGAGTGCCAGAGAACTATTTGTTGCAAGAAAAAGGGGCTTTTGGAACCTGGTGTGGGCTAGAAGCGATAAGAATCACTAAGTGGAGTTCTTAGTGGATTGTGTGTTGTGCCGTCTCTGGGAAAGTTGTTCTTCATCTCTTGTGGATTTCAAGAGAGGTGTTTTCTTTACTTTATTTTTTCCATTGTAATTTGTTTGTAAAAACTTTGATTATAGTGACAGCTTTAATCCTCTGTTTGAGTGATTAGCAACTGGACGTAGGGTCTTTTGATCCGAACTAGTATAAATCTCCTGTGTAAGACTCTATCTCTATCTCTATTTACATTTACACAGTTTTTAGTCGGAAAAATTTGGGAAAAATTTTGAAAACCTAATTTTTGTTAAGAAACCAATTCACCCCCCCCCCTCTTGATTTTTGTCCGACCACGCGAACATTCCGCTACGCAATTCTAACATGGTTGCGTGAGCGCCAAATTTTGTAGTGACCGACCAGCCTGAGACACGAATGTCACGAACTCGTGCTGGTCTCCTTGAATTATTTCGAGATGTCCATCTCGATTCCACATAAATAACTTCTGATGAGCCGTGGAGGGCACTACTCCAACTCCATGAATCTATTCTCTGCCTAGTAATGCATTGAAGTTGGTATGCGATTGGACAACTACAAAAACAGTGGGCCTCGAATAGATACCCGCCTTCACATCTAAGACGATCATGCCTTCTAAACTCGATGATTTCCCACTGAAATCGGAAATCAAAATATTATGTCTGACTAAGTCTTTCAATTCAATACCAAACCTCTTTAACATAGTGATTGGTAGTATGTTTATCGCTGCACCACCATCCACAAGGACCTTATTTACCCTCTGTCCTTGAATTTTGATATTCACCATCAAGGGTTTCAAATGAAACCTCATTTCCTCTGACAGAGGATCGATAAAAGCAGCGTCTCTATGAGGAGATTCGCATGACACTTGCGTTACCCACATCACTTTCGGTCTCATTTCCTCGGAATAGAAATTATCCTCTCGATTGATGTCACTTTGCTCCTGAAACTCCTCATACTCGTTAACATACTCTGCGGGTAGTATCGATATTACTCTGATCTATTGTCCATCCCTACTATTTTCATTCTTACCATCGACAAAATCTCTTACATATGGACCTCTGATCGGTATATTATGTTCTTCAAAGTTCTTATAATTATTGAACCTTCCCCAGTAAGGTTGGAGTCTTCCTCCTCTCCTCCAGGGCCTTCCTCGAAATCTCCATTGGAACATAGGGAATCCAGTATTTGATTCTTCATCGTATGAAAATCTATCGAAAACATCATTATTTTGAAGTCTACCTCTTCCTCCCCGAGGAGAATACATTTCTTTCTTAACCCATCGCTTTTAATTTCTACTAGAACCAGAACCAATAGATCGCTGATTTTCTCCCATTATTGTCTGGGTTGTTTATTCTCCTTTAACATTGCAACTCTTCTGTTGTGTCCCCAACTTTTTGGTTTGCTCCTCCCTAAAAGCTTTAGCAGCCGATCTATCGAACATCGCATTGCATCATGGACATAATGCCACATCCTCATCCTTCTCTTTCTTTCTGGTTAAAAATTCGACGAGGAAATCCCCTGATCGAGGATAAATTTCTTTCTCGAATTCTTTCTCAAACTCACTTAGGTCGAACTCTATGTCTTCTTCTGACATGTCCATTTTGACATGTCTAGGATCAATGTCTTTAGTAACATCGACCATACCTATGAAGGCTGAATTCACCAATCTAGCATCTTCAGTAATGCCTGATTGAGACTCGACATACCCCACCTGTACTTCAAATGGAATAGTATCCACTTTCATCGATACTTCCTCAAACTTCAAACTTCCTTGGTCGATTTCATCTTTGATCGTGTTCCTGAAATGTATACAATTATTAGTCCAGTGCCCATAAATATTATGAAATTTGTAATATTTTTGACCATTTATTTGATCTGTAGAAGGCAATTTATGATCATCACTCAATTTAATCTGTTTATCTTTCAATAAAATATCGAAGATTTTATCTGTTTTTGTTACATCGAAAGTATATGTTCGATTTGTCATTTTGTCTTTTACTTCGTTTTTCTGCAGCAGTTTACAAATATATGGAGCTCCTACTTTGAGTTCTGCTATGTTTACTTTCTCATCGACAGATTTTTCATTTTCTACTTATGTCTTGGGATTTTCCTCGTATATGTCATTTATATATGCTACCTTATCTTTCTTCATAGGTTTTTCAAATTTCTTGTACCTTTGCCTCTCATATTCGATTTGTTCCACTCTTCTCACTTTATCGGCTAATTGAGCCATGTCATTCAACGGTAAATTAACCAACTTCTTCCTAATTGAGAATTCTAAACCAGCAGAAGTCATTCTAACTAATTCAAATTCAGGAATCTGAGTGAAACATCTCGATTTCATTTGTCTAAATATATTCAAATAATCATCTATACTCTCATAATTATATCTTTTTATATTCATTAAGTCCATAAGACTTACTTGAGTCTCTCCCCTAAAAAATTGCTCATGAAAATCTCTTTCCAACTGCAACCAATTATATATCGAGTTAGGTGGCAAACTAGTAAACCAAGTGAAGGCATTCTTTGTTAATGAACTAGGGAAATACTTCATTTTTAATTCCTCATTCATAGCTATATCTCCACATTCGATTTGATATCGTGCCACATACTCGATAGTGGATCCACCGATTTCTCCAACAAATTTGGTGAACTTGGGTATTTTATATCCTCGAGGTAATTATGTCTCGAGAATCGCATTTGGAAAAGGAGAAACAAAGTACGGTTGGTTGGGTGGTCTTAATTCCACTCCTTAGGGATTCATTCTTTGTCCCAACACATGATTCTACTGCATGTTATTCTAATTATACATATTTTGAAACCCCCTATTTAAATTTCCGTAAGCATCATTCCTCACATGCTGATATTCATTCCTCACATGCTAATATTGATCAGCATTTCGATTTCTCCTTAATAAATAAAGGGGATTGATATTAATGTTTTGGTTATTATCTTGATTGGCATTATTTTCGACCCTCATTTGTCGAGGTATTGCCAATGCATCCCCGATACGTGTCATTTGATCTGTTAATATCTCAAAACTATTAGTAGTGTTTTGAATTAATGGATTTAATATTGTGGTTAACTGTTGTGACAACATATTAACCATCTCAAAATTACTTTTATCCATTTGTTGTCGAAGCACTCCTAATGAATTACTAGAAATTCCAGTACTAGCATTTTCGATAGCATCGAAATTGGATCGATGATAATCTCTATCGAATGCATATCTCCCGTGATCCATATTTGCTCTATTATCTAGGTTTGGTATTGGATACATATGTTGTGTTCCTAAACTTTGCACATTTCCTGGATTCTGAGGCATTGTTAAATTTTGGGATACACCTACATTCGGGGATACTCCAAAATTTTGGGGCATTCCTAAGGTTTGAAATGTTCCTAAGTTTTGGGGCATTCCTACGTTAAGTCTCGAATTTCGTGGTACTGAAGTACCAACCCCATTCATGTTATTAAATGTAAATCCAGACGGCCTTACACTCATATGTGGACTTGCATATGTTGTTACGGGGTTTCCCGTGGTTTGCATATTGTTTGACATTATAGTACCAGACCCTAACTGAGTATTTGCTAATGTCCCTGGGCTTTGTTCAGTATTCACGGGAATCGACGTACTCACAGTTGTCGATATTACAGACATAGTTCCATTGTGAACTTGCCCCCCAGTGTTTGGTGGATTCGAACTATTTGGAATCTCACTGTTACTATAACTATTTGGTAGATTTTGACTCATTCTTACTATTCGTCCACTCCTTAATCTTATACACTTTTGAACTAGCCAATTTTGTGTGTGTTTAACACACCACCCCTACCTGGCGCGCCAATTTGTTTCTGGTGAAAATTTGGTCAATTCCGATTTCTTAGATACTTAGGTTCTAATCAACTTTCAACCACGTAGATTCTTTTTATTTAGGCTAGCAAACAGTTTTCAATCAAAACATGTATGAAAATCGAAAACGTCATAGTATCGAGCCGAATGAAAGATAAAACATGCACGTATATTAAAAACACGGAAAGTGTGATAAAGCATGCATATCGAAATCGAAAGTACTATTTTTGGTATTTTTTATTAAGAAACTTGAAGTAAAGAAAGCAGTAAAAAGGTATCGAGACGAAAAACAATGCAGAATATTAAATTGTAGAGAAATGAAAATGCGAAACCTTAAAATTGCATTAAGTGTAAATGGCAATGAATTGAAATTGCAAAAATGTAAATAGCAGGAAATCGAAATTGCAGAAGTGTAAATAGCAAAAAATCGAAATTGCAGAAATGTAAATAGCAGGAAATCGAAATTGCAGAAGTATAAATGGCGAGAAACTTAAACGCAGAATCTTAACTTGCATAAAGGTAAATGACAAGGAATTGAAATGACAGAATCTTAAAGTTGATAAATTTAAATGACTAATCGAACGTAAATTACATGAAAGTAAATTACCAGGGAAAGTAAAGAAAGCGATAAAGACAATCAATGAAAATGGAAATCCAGAGCTCCAGAAATTTCATGATGCGTCGTTCTCCTGTAGACTTTTCACTTGTGTTTTCTGTTGTCTCTGCCAATTTCCCGTTTTTCTTCAAACTTCGCTCTATTTATAGAGTATCCTTCAGGTAACCTCCTAAGAGCAGTTAAAAAACTGCTACCACGTTTCATGTGCACGTCCCTCGATTTTTACCTTAGCCTATGGTTTAGAAAATCGCTTCCTCGTTCCATGTGCGCTTTAACCGTTCCTTAATTTCTAACTTAGCCACGATTTGGAAAGCCGCTTCCCATGTTTCATGTGCATGATAACCGTTCCCCTCGATCTCGATTCCAGATATCAAGTACTTTGAATTGTTTCTGATTTCCCTTAACCTTAACTTTACACTCAATCATGTTCATCGAATTTCCTCTATCTTCTTTCGATTCCGATTAAGTTTCTCGATTTTCTCTAACACAGCTATCGAATTTCTCCTTTCGATTCTCGATTTAGATTCTCAATTTTCTTCAGCAATAGCCATCGAATCTTCTTCTTTCGATTCTCGATTCCAATTCTCGATTGTCTTCAATAATAACCATTGAATCTTCTTCTTTTGATTCTCGATTCCAATTCTCGATTTTGATTCTCGATCAATGTTTTTATACTAATACATGGTCATCGAATGTCTTCCAACCATCTTTTCGATTTATCAATTTTTTAACTAACATACGATCCTCGATTTCCTTCCATCCGCTTTTCGATCCATATATCGATTTTTCCCACCAACAGTAACATGATTAGGTGGTTATAGTAAAAGTAAAGCTTGAGTGTTCTCCTTCCACATCCATTTTTGTTAGTTTTTCTTATTTTTATTAAAATCAGACCGGAGTAATCGGTTCAATTGGAAACTCGTGTGATAGCTAGTTTGAATTTTTTTTTAAAATCGGATAAATAATAAATCAGATAAAAATGGGATAAACTGGTAAAATAAGATAAGTCAAGGGCTTACCTAATTTTTTTTGTTTTTTTAATTAAAGAAATTATTTTGTCTTATATTTTTTTTCTTTAGTTTAACCTAGAGACATGTAAACGTGAAGAGAAAAAGTTATTTTTTTATTGACAGTGGTATTCCTCTTTTATTATGGTCTTCGTTCTTATAACGGTTATTGTCATCGTCACTTATTACATTTGATTGTCTCCTTTCGATTTTGTCTTTATTATCATCGTTGTTTATTATTATCATCATTTCAATCATTTATAGAAATACAATAATATAAAAGAATTATAATCTCTTAATTTCGAAAACTAATTTAATAAGTGGACACTGACTTATCCTTATATTCCATAATCATACTTTGAAATAAAATAAAATGTGTAAAATTTGAAGTTAGATGAAATGAAAGATATGGTGTAATTTTTCTCCTTAATTACTTTCAAGCTAGATGTAATTTTTTTTTAAATTATTTTCAAATTTGTTTTAGTTTTTTTTAATTATTTTCAAGTTAAGTATAATGACAATTTTTTTAATTATTTTGTACATTAAATGTTTAATTATATGTCTATTTATATTATTTTTATTTATATATTTTACAAATTATTTTTATTATTATATTATTTTTTTAAAATAATATATATTATATTATTTTTAAATAGTATTTATATAAAAATAAAATTATTATTATAATATAATAAACTTATATTAAATTTAATATATTATTTTATTAAATTCAATTCAATCCAATTTAATTTTGTGATTGAAACTTTCAACCTTAAAGTTACACATTCATCCGTTTAATCACCGTCCGGTCTTAAGAAACATGGTTTTTTCTCATACAATATTTATTTTTTCTTGACCCTCTTGCGAATTCCAGTGCCTTATTAGCATTCCATACTTTCTTTTTGGTCAAGATATGATGAAATATTACACAAGGTGACAAAACCTGCTTACATTGACTTTGTGCCGTGTCTGAAATTATTTATAGAGAAAACTAGATAGTAGGCAGTTGATGCTGCTCAGTCATGCCTCCTCTAGCCTTCGGTCATCACATTTTATTTGCTGAAATCGCGATTTTATCCAACTTTATTCTATTTTTCGCACGATAAAAGTCTCCAAATGGTCATTCATTCTGGGTTGATTTAGCAAACGAGTCACTAATCAGCACTCCCAGCAATTGGGGGTTTTTTTCTTTACTCAACTTTCAAGTCTACGAGTATAGTCAATAAAACTGTCCAAAAGGTGTCACTTTTTTATTATTTCTTACATGATGAACTCTTTTTTTTTTAATTGATGGTTCACATTTTTTCACCCATGTCGAGCGTAGACTTGTTGTTTTTAGTTTAATAAATATTTATATATTTTAAAGGTAATGTTTGTTTGAGTAGTCTACTTCAACTAAACGTTTAAAAGAAGTATCATTTCGCTTTCGAAACAACATAAACCTACTTGTACAACATTTGATCGGGGATGAAGATTAAAACTTATACTCCTAAATTATTGTTAAGGTTCCAACATAAAACCAATTGGTAATATGTGGATTAACCTAACATGTATTTAAACCATATCAAATGACATGAGGTAGGCGATGTGGGACTTTCAACACATCCCCTCCAACGAAGTCTGTCGGACCAGGCAAAAGGTACTTTTGACCCAACTAAAGGGTAACTTTTGGCTCATGACAATAACTGAAAAGATGTTAGGTTTTGGCTTCGATACCATGTTAAGGTTCTAACATAAAACCAATTGGCAATATGTGGATTAACTTAAAATGTATTTAAACCATACCAAATGACATGAGGTAGACGAAGACGAGGTGGGACTTTCAACAATTATGAACCATTTTGACTTTTATTTCCTTATTTTGCATTATCATTAACCATTATCATTGAACACCTTAAAAAAAAAAAACTCAGAAAGATGTCTCAACTTCTTTCCCTTCATTTACGGGAGGCAGCATAGATTGCATAGCAATGTATTTAAAATTGTTTGCGTGACCCGTGAAATAATCCAGGTTAAGCTTTAAATATTTAAATAGAATTTAATAAAATATATTTTTTAATAATATAATAAATCTATTAGTAATAAAAAACATTTTAAAAATAATTATAATAGTAGCAGTAAAAAATTATGTATAAATATAATAAATTATTATTTCAAGTTAATATAATTCATATGTTATAAATACAAATTATATATATATATATATATATATATATATATATATATATTGTATCTTTTAAAACAATTTAAAAAATTGTAATTTTTTATTTTTTTTATCAAAAACATGTTAAATCCAAAATTCTAACTGTTTTATCGATTATTTTAATTTTATACTAATTTAATTAAAATCTATCATTTTAAAAACAATAAGTTGATTTTTCTGTTGAACGCTATTCGATTCTGAGAACAGTATAGACAAATCTTAGTCAATACTACACAACTACGAAAATATCACCATTATTTAGGAAATTTAGAGCCCTTAATGTATTTATTTAAGCTTTAAAAAGTATCTATCAAAATCAATATTTTTAGCAACTTAAGAAAATAAGTATAACTACCTTTTAAAATAATAATACTTTTTATAACTGCAGTTAAACATCCACTGCATACTAAAAGTTAAAATTCATTTGTCTTTGTTTTCTTTATATAAAATAAAAATTTGTATTATTTGAGACTTTTATTATATAAACTCTAAAATTGTAAATATCTTTTACAATAGAAGTTTGTTTTTTATAGTTTTTTTCTTTTTAAATGAAAGTTCCCATATTGTGCATCAGTATGAGACATCACATTCCAACAAGTTTTTTTTTTTTTAATAATTATAACTAAACAAATATTACTTGTTTAGAAACCTTAAACATAAATCACTTGTTTAAAAGTTAATGACCCGTCGGTTTAGGCAATGATACAAAATGATTTTAAAGCATAATAATTATTTTTCATAATTAATAAAATAAAAAAGAAAAATCCTTAAAGGTCTAAATTAGACCATATTGAATTGTGAGAATTTTCTAAAAGTCTGAACCAACGAACTCTTATTAACAAGTTTGCATTGAATAAATTATTACTTTTTCTTAAATATTTTGATAGCTTTAAGGAAACGTTTTTTTAAAACCATACAAAAATATGAGCGTAAGAAAATGATTTTATGATCATGTACACATTATATTTGAGTTAAGATAACACAATATTTCAATTCGATCATGGTTTACGTATTTAAGTTAAAATCTTCAAGTATCTTCCAAATGCAACCAACAAAAAACAGGTCAGCATCAATCTGCATCGCCAACATTAGTGCATTTCAGTAATCTCTCCATCATTCATCCTTCAACTGTCTCGTCCACCTCAAAAACCTTCCTCAGTTTCTCTTCATCTGATTCAAAAACCTTTCTTGCTTGTTTCAGCTCTTCATTCATAGACAATAGTTCTGTACAGCGGTTAAGTTTCGGCAAATCCTGCAGTATACAATTATGATGGTAGTGTGATTCTGTCGTTTATAAGGTAGATCATATTAACTTACGACAGCATAATGCCATGTTAGCTCATAATCTACTCTACAAAGGCTGCAACTTTTCAGGGTTTTTTTTTTGTTTGTTTGAACTGTGTTTTAGGCTTGTATTTGATAATTTCAAATTTCTTAACTGCTATCTACGGAAAAAGGTCGTCCACATGGTGAGGTACCATTCATGCAGGAAGGGTTTCTGCCAGTGCATGATTAAGCCTTTGAGGAACCACAAAATTAACCTCTACTAATGTCAGTAGGGTGCTACGCCTACAATCTATGGTACTTAAGACACTGTTAACCAAACCTAAATATGACCTCATGCAGATCTAATGTTAATGATTAATGGTTCCATTGCTACAAAACCAAAGAGGTGGAAGTCTAAAAAGTACAGGTATATATAGAACTTAATTACATCATGCGAACTCTCATGTATACGTCAATCCCTAGTTTCACAACGTTGGAGTTCGTAGTACATAGACGTAAAAATGTAAGATTCCTTAACTTGTCAAGCTAATAAAATGCTAATAGTGCTAATATTCATTGTTAGCATGCTGATAAAGGCAGATTGGAAAAGTAACTTCTAGCTAGTATGAGTTTCAGATTACAATTGTGTTGTGAAATTCTTATTCTGAATAAATTGCGAAATAAAAGCTTAACAAAGATGGTACAATTAAGTAGGGTGTTATCAATATATAGAAGTGTGTTATAGAGGATTTCTTTCGTTAGTTAGTGCAGGATTCCGGTTTGATTCATTGATCCAGTTTTGCGTTTCTCTTGTAATAGATAAGATTTAAACAATTAATAAAAGGATTCACAGAGACTAGGATAAAAAATTGCTAAAATAAATATTTACCTCAAGAATAAATAATGATGTCAGGGATGTTATATTTGATTTCATTTAATGCACTTTTTGAAAAGAGCTATAGAGAATTCAAGGTTCCCAGTGACTTTTAATCTTCACAATAATTATTTGCAACATTTTTTAACAAAAAGTGTACCTTGCGAATCAAATAGAGGAAATCCTCAACTGATAGCTTCCCCCTTTGAGATCCAATATCTTGGGCTTTATGTACCTTGGCAGACAAATTAGGCATAAGGACAACCAACCTAACTACTACAGCTCATTCAGACGGAGTTGAACAATTTAAAAGTTAGAAGTATTACCAGTTCTGTGACATATTCCACAACAATGTCCTCCATCAGAGCCACACTTTCAGGAAGAGGCTAAATGCAGCGGCAAAAAGCAAAAAAAAAAGTTTATTAGGCATAATTCTTTAAAATTACAAGAATAAAATATTGTTAACAAGACAATACAATGCATATTATGTATACATAGGCACATGCACGGGGAGGGTAAAGTGTTAACGCTTAACACTCACATTAGGATCATCTCCAAAGCCATACATCATGTGCTGCACTATAGCAACCAAAAAAGAATAGTATTAGGAATGAGAGAAAGCTAGACTAAAATGTCAAAAAGTCAGAATAAAAATTCTTACATTCTTTTTGGAAAACTCCTCTTTTGCGCTTAGATGAAGTTTCTGATGGTTGTGACGAAGCTGCTCTTGGTTTTGATGAGGTTCCAGCAGCAGAACTGCTCATTGTTATTGGCCAATGCTTCTACTGTTATCTTCAGTGGGTAACTGGAATTAAAGAATAGGAAAACTGAAGATATTTTTGGATCTTCAATGCAGTTTGTAGGTTCTGTTCTGCACACAGGATGCCAAAGAATAAAAAACCAGAATAATGATATGTTTGAGGAATGAATGAGATATATTAGTCTTAGCAACTGTACACCCCTCAAATGAACTTCCAACTTGTCCCAAGCGGGTTTGGGGCCAAAAACCCACATCCAACCTGCCCCATACAGTAGTTGGCATCTTCTACCCAATAACCACAGTTGTCAAAATAAATCCCATCAAAATTAATAAAGTCAGCTAGATGATTCCCATCATGAACAAGATTAGATAAAGAATGACAAGTGTAAAATGTAGCATGGGTTTCAGTCATTGTTGTTATGCAAAACAATAAGCAGAATAAAAGATATTGGAAAATTGCAACAATACATAATGCAATTTTCCAACTTCCTTCCGAAGCATTAACAACGTTGCGCCCTGTGATAATTTCTTAATAAAGTTAAAGGAGATGTACAAACTACAGCGCTCCTGTGAGCATCTTTTAGTGATTACACACATTAAACAATGCTCCAAAATCGAAATAGTCACTTTAAAATTGCAGCTAGCAAATAGAGAATAAATGAACTGGATTGCAAAAAGCTACCAGGCACAATTTAAGTATCATATTAAGTAGCTTATCCTACTGAATGTGGATTCCTTACAATCTATACTAGTGGAAATCTTCACTTGTTTCAAGAAAAGCAATTCTGATATAAGTTATTGTAGCAGCAATTTACAAAGGGTGCATCCGTTTCGGAGAGCTACATAGATAACATGACACACAATTAGAACCGTAAGTCTTTCAATTTTCAAATGACACGACACCATTAAGGTAATAGAGAAAAATTAAATAAAGCGGTAACAAGGTATTCGAACCAAAAAAAAATTGTGGGTAGAGTTCACAGTGTTAAGTATTGAAATTTCTACACTGTTAGCAACGTAATCCTGGAGATTATAACGTAATCCATATCTGAATGTAAATGTTGAAAACAAGAATTCAAAACAACATCAATCCGCGAATAATGAACACAATCGCAGGGATTCTGAAGATAAAACCTAGGGATTTTGGAAAGGGGAAAACTATAAACGTCAATCTCTCGCAAACGAAAAGGTACGTGAGGATTTTGAAAGGGGAACAGCTTAGGAATCATTAGAATGAGAGAGAACTGAAACGAAAATGAAGTAAAGAAAAACATGGTGGGAATGAAAAATTACCTCAGCGAGCGAAAATGAAGACGAGCGAATAGCTAGTCACGTAAGAGCCAATGGTGAAGCAATTTGATCAGTCTCTGAGTGGGTAACCGCGCGAGAGAAGACGAATTTATGGATTGTGAAGGAAGTTTGGAAGCTTTAGGGTGCAAAGGAGGAGGGAAGATAGCAGTAAGTCAAAACAATCACAAAACATTTTATGCTGGCCGAGTGGATGTTATACTTATATAGAGCCTTTTAGTTGGCTTGGGCAAATGAATCAATTGTACCTAATCCAACTTACTTAGCAGTGGATTGGTATTTTTATTGGGTTAAATCTAATCTAATTTAATTTTCTATAAAATAACATATTATTAAATAATATTAATAATTATATATAAAAGAGAATATATATTCATATCAATAATTTATATATTAAAAATGTTATCAACATTATATATAAAATCATTTTTTTAACTGATTAATTTTAAAAATAAAAAATAAAATAAATTAACAATATAAAAGTGTGGATGCACTACCACTTTGTGTTTCTACTGGCTATAAATATAAAATTTATTTTATTTGTGTAATTATTATATTAGTTAATTATATATTTTAAAATATTAAAATACTAAATAATGTAGTTTATTTTAAAAAATTATTTTAGAAAATTAAAAAAATACAAATTTTAATAAAAATATTTTAAAAAATGTATGATCCAATTAATTTAACTTAATTTAATCCAATTAAGAATATGAATAAAATTAAAAAAATCAATTTAATTAAAGTTTTTTTATTATATTGAACAATAAATCAAACCCAATGTACGTATATCCCTATTAACTTACCTTTTATGCTTAATTATTTTAGTATCTATTCAAATTTAATAATAGATATTAAATTAATATTAGTAATTATATATATATATATATATATATATATATATAGTGTTAATTAAGTTTAGAGATTTTTAATGAAGTTGTTTATTGAGATTCTTAAATAAAATATCATATATTTGATGAACAAATGTGATACGAAAAAATAAATTTTTTAACATTTATTAAAAAAGTTCTAAATAAATAAAATTTTGAGCTATTTTTAAAAATATATAACATTATAAATTTCTGTTTTAAATATTATTTTAGAAATATAATGTATTCAAAGTTAACGATAGATATTAAATTCATATTAATAACTATCACTATATTATGACTATTAATATATATATATATATATATATATATATATATATATATATTTATTTATTTATTTTAATTTATTTATATATATCATTAATTTTAGTATCTATTCAAATTTAACAATAGATATTAAATTAATATTAAGAACTAATAATATATTATTATGTATTATATTTATAATTTAATTTTAATTTGCTTATATATATATATATATATATATATATATATATATTTTAATGTAGAGTGGAGATAAAATAATAAAGTAGAAGGAGAAAACAATATCGTATTTATTTTAAAATAGTTAAAGTGGAGACAATTTATTTATTTATTATGTTTTATGTGTAATTACACTAAGATAAGTATCTTTGTATATCTATGCTTAACAGATTATTATTTATAATATTTATTTTATTATTTTTAAGATTATACTGTAAAACATTGATATCAATAGACCATCTATCAATATTTTTAATATTGTGTATTTTAACTATAATATTATTTAATTATTTTTAGCATTATACTGTTCACAACATTTAATATTATATTAATTAATATGATGAAAATACGATATTACTTCAAATATATGATATTTTATTTCATTTTCATTTTCATTTTTATCAAGTTTTAAAATGTAGTATAAAAATAATAATTGTACACACAAAATATATATATATATATATATATATATATATATATATATATATATTAAATGTAAACTAAAATAATTAGCTTACTATAAAAGCTTACAAGAGTTTAAAATTAATTAAACTAAATTTAGAAATATTTTGAACATATATTTTTATAAATAAAATCATAAAGTTATGAAAATATATTATAAGATATGTTTACTTGTATAGTTTATCTAGGTTTAATATTTTTTTATTCATATTATTTATTTATTTAATTTAATGTGGACTAACAAATGCAACAATATGATTATTTTTTACTTAATTAACAGTAAAAATGTAACACGTAATTTTTTTAAAATATATTAGGTTTTATTACTGGATAATTTAAATATATTTATAAATAAAACAAACATTTTTAAAAATTTATTATTGTTCAATTATTATTAAAAAAACAAATATTTATTAAAATATTATTGTTGTTTGATTTATAAAAATAAAAAGGAAATAATAATAATAATAATAATAATATTTTTTTCTTTTAAAATAATAATAATTATTATTAATATATATATATATATATATATATAATATGATTAAAAAAATTAAGATTTAACTTATCTCATGAATAGATAATCTTTATCTTAAAATAGTCATTAGCCATTTAACAGGTGAAGTAAATGAAAAAGGGTAAGGTAAGGATAAATAAAAATTGAGAGAAAGGAGAAGGAAGAGAAAGAGAGGGTGAGAAAGAAAAAGAGAGAGGGAAAGAGAGGGAGAGAAAAAAAATTATTTATATATATATATATATATATATATATATATAAATAATTTGAGATAAAAGTTTGTGGAAATATTTTTATCATCTTATCTATTTTATTTTAATTATAGTCATGGAGTGAGGTGTATCTAACTTTATTCTATTTTTTCTCGTTATTTATTTATTTATAGTTACTTAATGGTCCCACTTCATGTTATTTATTTATCTTCACCTACTTTATGTTATTTATTTATCTCAGTCACTTACTGGTTTTGCATTATATTTATTTACTTTATCTTCAGTCCTACATTGATCCTATTTTAATTATCTAAAGTTATGCAGTGATCATATTTTATGTTTATTTACTTATCTTAAGTTACTAATCCTATTTTATATTTATTTATCTCTATTTATGCCCTGATCTTGTTTTACATTTTTTTGTCTTTAGTTATGCATTTGGTCATATTTTATTTATTTTCAGCTACACACTGATCTTATTTGTTTTATCTCCAATTATGCATTAGTTCTTGCTTATTAATTTATATTTATATTATTTAATTATTTTTAAATAATAATATCTATTTATGAAGATTTTATGATATTGTAGATAAAGGTTGGACTATGGGGATTCAAATGAGTATATCACCGAGAGAGTGATTAATATTGAGTTCATTTATCATTATTAGTCAACACAAATTTAATTCAAATCTTCATAATACTGAATAAATGGAAGATGTTGAGGAAGTTGAAAAGTATATTTTATATATTATTATGAGATTATATTATTTTAAATGATAATTGTTCTCACTTCCCTATTGTTATTTCTTATACATGTTACAACTAAAATATCAACATAAATAGATAGAGACATCAAGATGGGAGACACGTATCATTGTTAAATCAACCACTATTAGAAGAAAATTTTTGTCAATTTTAATAATTGTTTCTCGATATAGAAACAATGTAAACTTGTAAAGTTCACATCCTTATACATATAAATGTATAAAAATTTACCTCATGTCTTGTTTTTGAAAAATAATCATCTTAAATCAACGAGAAAAAAAAAAGATGTCTTATTAGATGGTATCAAAACAATGTTTCATGTGTGACATGTGAAATGAGTGTATCATGAAATCTTATGAATCATAACATGTATAATTTTAAATGACAAGTAATAGGAGGAACAATGAGTTGACAAAAGCAGTACAAGTTATCTAAGACATGGTCGCTGCATTATGAAGGAACCAATGAATCACAAGATTTAGTTGAATTTAGGAGAAACAAACCTCTGCAATTTTTTGGAGGTTATAACCAAAAAGACTTAATTGTGGATTAAAGAATTAAAAAAATATTATGAGTTATGAATTGTCCTGACAACCAAAAGATGAATTACGTTGTGTTTATGTTAGTAGGAGAAGTTGAATATTGATGGGATAGTACTAGGAGATTATTTAGAAGGCAGGAGAATAATCATTACTTGAGAGATGTTCAAAACAAAAATTTTATAAAAATATTTTTCCAATGATGTGAGGAAAGCAAAAAAAATAGAGTTTATGCATTTGAAGCAATAAGGTATAACAATAGGGGAATATGCCTTTAAGTTTAAAGAGTTAGGAAAATACTCTACATTCTTTTATCATCCTGATGAAAGAACGAAGTATATAAAATTTGAGAATGAACTTAGGCCTAGATTGAGAAAAACAATAGGAATATTAGAAATTTCTGATTTTCCTACGCTTATTCACAAGCATAGATTCTTGGAGGGTTGTGAAAATCATAAAAATAATAAACCAAAATATTTTGGACCCCAGCAAAATAAAAGGAGACAAAATGAAATAAAACCCTACAACCGCCTCCAATGGAGATCCCAACCCAGTCAATTTCTACAGGAAATTTTAAAAAACTTGTAAATAATTAGCTTAAGTATTTTAAGTGTAAACATGATCAATATGCTAAATATTGTCATCTTAAAGGACTTAACTGTTTCAAGTGTGGAAAACCTTATTATATATTCTCTAAATGTCAGCAGCAAAAACTAAATTCTAATCATTCTGCACCAAAAATAAGACCCATGACAATAAGAAGAGTGTATACCAATCATTCATTTATTTCCAATTGTTGTGTCTAACACCTTGAATTGTCAACTTCTTTTCTAAACATTAGTTTGATTATTTCAACTCCCATAAGTAAGTCTGTAATTACTAATAAAATTTGTTTATATTGACCTTTGTTCATTGAAAATAGGAAATTTCTTGTAAATCTAATTTGTCTACCTCTGTCTCATTTAGATGTAATCTTATGTATGGACTGATTATCTTCCAATCAAGTCTTTCTTAATTGTACAGAAAAATCAGTAATATTTTAATATTCTGAAGATCTTTTGAATTCTTCTACCAACCTAGTAAGTGAACATTTGAATAATACAGTTCAAGGATATTTGTTATTATCTTCTATGAGAATAAAGGAAGAAGTCAATTTGAAAAATATAGCAGTTGCTCAAAATTTTGCTGAAGTTTTTCCTAATAATATTCTTAGTTTGCCACCCTACAAAGAGATTGAACTTTCAATAGATTTGATACCTGAAATTGGACTAATTTCTATGACACCATTAAGGATGACAATTAAACTCGTACTCGTAGGGACTGATCTATTCCTGCCCCGAGTTTGACGGGAAAAAATCAAGTTGACGGGGGGTGGGGGTGAGTTCGAGTTTTCTTCGCTTTAAAAAGTCTAGGGCGGGATGGGTAATGCAATCCCCACCCCGACCCCGACCCCGCGCCGACTTTATATTTAAATTTAAAGTTTAAAATAATATTTTAAAAGTATTTTCTTTTCTTTTTCTATTATATATAAGGTTATTTTTTTATATTTTACCATTTTTACTTTTCTTCTAACCACTTTTTAATTCTTTTGCCTTTTTTAATCTTTATATCAATTAATTTATTACATTATTCTTTTTTTCTTACCTTTAAGTTTTTCACATTTTCTTAATCTCTCCTATCAATTTTTTTTTCAATCTTTTCAACCAATTTGATGAACACAAAGTTAATTTTTTTTCTTCTCTATCTTTTCTAAATATTTTACATAAATTTTAGTAGTAACTAATATTATTTTATTTATAATTTATATTTATTAAGTTTTATTATGTCATATTTTTTTAATCTTATTATTCTTATTTGTCATATATCAAATTTTATTTTAATAAAATAATTGTATTTTAAAGGATTAAAAAGAATTGATAATTTAATTTTTTTATTACTTTGAATTAATTAAATAATAATTAACTTATTAAATATTTTCTTATAAATTATATATTTCATATTTTTAAATGACAACTTAAAAAGAAATTAACTTATATATGTAATGAAATATTGGAATATAGTATAATAATAATAATAATAATAATAATAATAATAATAATAATAATAATAATAATAATAATAATAATAATGTTATAAGTATTCTAGAACTGTATAAAGAAAAAATTATTAAATGTTTCTTTTATATACATATTTTAATATAAATATAATAAATTAAAATATATATTTAATTAATAATAATTACAAATTATAAAATTATAAATATTTATTTATGTATAAAAAATACATAAAAATAGTATAAATATAACTATTTTTTGAAAAAGAATATATATCGGGTACAGGCGGAGAAACTCGAAACTCAACGAGAACGAGGATGGAGACTTAATTTCTAACCCCGGCGGAGATCGGGACGGGGACGAGGATAATTAAAAAAGTTGGGGGTGGGGATCGAGGAGGCAAAATCCACCCCGCCCTGCCCGTTGCCATGTCTTGACACCATATAGGATGTCATCGAACCGAACTAACAAAACTGAAAAAACAAATGAAAGAATTACTTGAGAAACAATTCATTCGTCCTAGTGTATCACCTTAGGGAGACCCTATTTTGTTAGTTAAGAAGAAATGTGGAATTTTTAGGTTGTGTGTAGATTATCTTCAATTAAATAAATTCATCATAAAAAATATATATCTTCTTCAAAGAATAGATGATTTATTAGATTAATTTAGAGGAGTCTTTATATTTTCTAAAATAGATTTAAGATTAGGATATTACCAAATTAGAGTAAAGACAGAAGATGTACAAAAAATTGTGTTTAAAACTAGGTATGGTCATTATAAATACCAAGTGATGTCTTTTGATGTGACCAATGCTCCTGCAATATTCATGAATTATATGAATAGGATTTTTCGTCCATTTTTAGATTATTTTGTTATGGTTTTTATAGATGATATTCTTATTTATTCTAAAACTATTGAAGAGCATGAAGAACACCTTTAGACTTGTTCTTCATATTTTGAAAGATAAATAATTGTATGTTAAATTGTCTAAGTTTGAATTTTGGTTAGAAGAAGTGAAATTTTTGGGCCATATGATTTCTAAAGAAGGAGTGTTAGTAGACCCAACTAAGGTGAAAACAATTCTACAATGAGATCCACCATAAACAGTGACTGAGATTCATAGTTTTATGGGTTTAGCAGGATATTATAGGAGATTTATTGAAGGATTTTCTATAATAGCTATATCTTTAACCCAACTCACCAAGAAAGGTCAAGCTTTTGAATGGACAGAAATATGTGACAAATGTTTTCAAGGGATTAAGAAAAGATTAATCACTTCCCTTGTACTAGCATTACCCAATCCTATTGGACACTTTGTGATATTTTGTGATGCTTCCGAAATGGGACTAGGATATGTTCTTATGCAAGATAGAAGGGTAGTCGCATATGCTTCTACACAATTAAGAACACATAAGAAAAAGTATCTAACTCATGATCTAGAACTAGCCGTCATTGTTTTTGCACTCAAAATATGGAAACATTATGTGTATGGTGATAAGTTTGAGGTTTTTAGTGACCATAAAAGTTTTAAATAATTGTTTGATAAAAAAGAGTTAAATATGAGACAGAGAAGATGGATGAAATTTTTGAAAGATTATGATTTTGAATTACATTACCATCCAGGAAAGACAAATGTAGTGGTAGACACTTTAAACATAAAATCTTTACATGTTTTTTCCCTAATGATTCATGAGATGAGTCTGTTAGAAAAATTCGGAGACATGAATTTGTCAATTGTAAGCTTTGATAGAATAAAATTAAACTTAATTCATATTACTAGTGATTTATAAAGACAAATCCATGAGGTTCAAGTAAGTGATGAATTTATTCTAAAGAAAAAAAAAAGTTAATAAGACAAAAGAATGAAGAAAAATTTGGCATAGATAGAGCATAAATTTTGAGATAATGGTGGGATATGTGTGTCTAATGACATAAAGATTAGGAAATTTATTTTAGACGAAGCACATAAGAGAAAATTGAGCATACATATGAAGAAGGAAGTGACAAAAAAAATGTATCAAGATCTTAAGAAAATGTTTTGGTGGCCTAAAATGAAGAAGGAAGTCACAATATGTAGCACCGTGTTTAGTTTGTAAAAAAGCTAAAATAGAACATCAAAAGTCTAGAGGAATGCTATAATTTTTATACATACCTAAGTGGAAATGAGATAGTATTGCAATGGATTTTATAGTTGACTTACTAAGAACAATTCAAAAATTTGATTCCATATGTGTTATCGTGGATAGGTTGACAAAGTTTTTCACTTTCTACCCATTAACATTAGGTATTCATTGAAAAAACTAATTGAATTATACATAAAAGAAATTGTGAGGTTACATGGAGTTCCATCTAGTATTATTTCTGATAGGGATCCTAGGTTTACTTCTACATTCTGGGGAAGCTTACATAAAGTCATAGGAACTAAGGTTTATCTTAGCTCAACTTATCATCCTCAAACTGATGGATAATCAGAAAAAATCATCCAGTCTTCTAAAGATTTGTTGAGAGCATGTGTGCTAGAGGATTCTGGTAGTTGAGATTGATACTTGTCATTAATTGAATTCACTTACAACAACAGTTTTCATTCTAGCATAGGTATGACACCCTATGAGACATTGTATGAGAGAAAATGTAGAACACATTTATGTTGGTTTGAGACTAGAGAAATATTTAATCTTAGGTTCTAACATGATTCAACAAACCACGGAGAAAATTAAGATGATTCAGGTAAAATTAAGAACAACTCAAAATCGACAGAAAAGTTATGTTGACAAGAAAAGGTGACCCCTTGAATTTCAATAAGGTGATCATGTATTCTTGAAGGTAACACCAACAATTGGAGTTGGTAAAGTAATGAAATTGAAGAAACTCACTTCTTGATTTATTGGTCCTTATCAAATTTTTAGAAAAATAAGTCATTTTGCTTACCAAACTTTTTTACCCTCTTTCGTTTCTAACCTTCTTAATGTGTTTCATGTATCTCAGTTAAGGAAATATATGTATGATCTTTCTCATATAAAAATGTCGAATACAATACAATTAAAGGATAACCTTACATTTGAAATCATGCATGTACAAATTACAAATACGATGATCAGGAAATTGAGGGGAAGACAAATCCCACTAGTTAAGGTTGTTTGGAATGAAATCACTAAAGATGTTACGTGAGAATTAGAAGAAAAAAAAGAGAAAATTACCCTCATCTATTTTAATTAATAAAAATATCGAGGACAAAATTTCTATAAGTATGAGGAAATGTAACACCTTGAAATTTATCATGTAAAAAATTTCAAAAGTATAAGTTGTACTATTGGGTGATTTAAATATATTTATAAATAAAACAAACATTTTTAAAAAAAATATTATTGTTAAATTATTATAAAAAATAAACAAATAGTTATTAAATTATTATTCTTGTTGTTTAATTTATAAAAATAAAAGAAGAAAAAAATAATAATATTAATTTTCTCTTTTAAGAAAATAATACTAATAATAATAATTAATATATACATCTAATTAAAAAAAATAAGGTTTAACTTATCTCATTAAGAGATAAGTCTTATCCTAAAATAATCATTAGGCGTTTAATAAGTGAATTAAATAAAAAAATATGGCTATAAATAGGGGAAGGTAAGGAGAAAAAATAATTTATATTTATTCATCTCAAGTTATACACTAATCTTGTTTTATATTTATTTGTCTCTAATTACGCACTAATTATATTTTATTTATTTTTAATTAGGTACTGGTCTTATTTATATTTATATCCAGTTATACACTAGTCCTTGCTTATTAATTTATATTATTTAATTGATTTTAAATAATAATATCTATTTACGAAGATTTGATAATATTGTAGCTAGAGGTTGGACCTTAGGGATTGAAACGAGTAAATATCATTGAATGAGTGATTAAAATTTGACTCATTTATCCTAACTAGTTACTGCAAATTTAATTCAAATTTTCATACAGAATAAATGGAATATGTTGATGAAGTTGAAAAGTATATTTTATATATTATTAGATGATATTATTTTAAATAATAATTGTTCTTACTTCTTTATTGTTATTTCTTGTACATGTTACAACTAAAATATTAACATAATAGATGGATGCATCAAAATGGAAGATATGTATTGATAAAATTTGTTAGACGAACGACATCTAGAGGGGTGAATAGATGCATAAATTAAAATAGATGTCAAATTAAAAATTTATTTTAAGATGTCCAATATTTATTAATTCAATTTTAATTATCAAATTGAACAAAAATAAAGCGGAAGCAATATAATCAAAGAGATAACATATCAACAAGATCGAGAAAGATAGAGATAAAAATAAGGGGTGTAAGGAGAGTAATGCAGTGAAAAAAGGATATGGGAAAGAGAAGAGCACACAGTGACCCCAATTCGGGTATAGTCAACCCTACATCCAGTTCTCAGTCAACTCTTAACACAAGAGTGACCCCAATTCACTATCTTTTAAATTCAGTTTACAAATTACAATCAACTCAGCAAAAAAGCAAACTAATTCAAAAGACAATCACCTCCTTAGAAACCCACTAAGGATAAACACCTCCCTAAAATCTCACTAGAGATGAACACCTCCTCTGAACAAATCAAAGGATGAACACACCTCCTTAGAATTCCACTAAGGATGAACACCTCCCTAGAATCCCACTAGGAATGAACACCTCCTCTGAACAAATCAAAGGATGAAAACACCTCACTGAACAAATCAAAGGGATGGACAATTTCCACACAGGAAACCCTAAAAGAACACAACAGAATGATAGTGACTACTTAAACCCTAACCAAGGAATTTAACCATTAACCACTTAAGTCCACAAAGGATGAATATAATAAAATAAGAATCGTCACACTTGAGTAATTGAGACAACAAATTGTAGAAGCTTGTAGAATGTCAACCTCCAAGAACAAGTGTGATTAACAACAAAAACACAGTAGGCAATGGAGAAGAGGGTTTTCATAAAATATCTTTGTGGCAATGAAGAAGAGGGTTTTCTCAAAACATGTAAAATATTTTTGTTGTCTTGCTCAGAATTCTTTTCTCAAAACTAACTGAATGTAAATTGTATTTTCGAATTGTGTAATTGTGTGTATTTGATTTTCCATCAAAAATTAATTAAATAGAAAAATAGCATTAAAAAATAGTTGTTGGTCATTAATACTTTTGTAGAGAAAAATAAGCATGTATTCAAAAACATTTATTCTTCAAAACAGATATATTTTTCAAATTTGAACTGCCATATGTTACCAGTATAATCAATTATGACAGAAAAAATTGTTTTTCTATTTCTGATGCATCATAATTGATTATGATAGTGAAAAATATTATGTTACGAAATTTTATCACACTTGTGCTTTGGAGGCTTGTGTATAATATTATTTCATCAACTTGTACCTCCATATCCAGTATTTTAAGACTCTATCTAATCTTCAGGAATCATCTAGGGTTTGTTTGAATGTTGAATTAAATATTTATCAAAATTATATCTTGAGTTTGTTTGACTCTTGCGTGTTCTTGACTTGAATGTAGGGACATGTTTCACTTTGTAATCAATCTCCCCTTCATTGCTTTTAAAATTAACCATTGTTAGAATAAATTTTTTATCAATTTTAATATTTTTGTCTGATATAAAAATAATGTAAATTTATAAAATTCATTTATATATATAAACATATTTATCTTTTTTTAATAATCATCTTACGAGAAAAAAATACGTCACAAAACTATTTTAAAAATTATTTTAATTTACATATAATATAATTTATAATTAATGCATAATAACAATTTATAAAACTAATCACATTAATTTTAATATTAATACGAATGGAAAATATTTCAATTATATTATTGTTATAATTGTGTATAGTTGTAGTGGTCGGTATTATCATGGTTATGGTGAATGTATTTATTATATTATGTAAACAAATTATTATTAAATATTTATTATCTTTATATTATTTATAATTTAATCATATTAAATATTAACATAAATCTTAAAGTTCTAATTTTGATTATATCTTTTGTCATATCTGAACAGTGAAATTGGTAGGAAAATCAATATTTATAGAATATTAGTAATATCATTAAAATTTATTATTATCTTTGTTAAGTATTGTTATTTTAACATTTTAGTTTATGATAATTTTATCTAACAAAATATTTATTAAGAGATATGAGGTGATATTATAAAAATAGATAGAAGTATAACTTCAGATAGATAAGTAAGGATTTGTTTTCGTCGGATTTTCCGTCTTTAGAATTTTTTCACCCTAATCCTTTGCCTCTCTCACCATTATCTCAAGTTAGTTAAAAAAATTATTAGAAAGGAACAAAAGTTCAGTAATTAGTTGAAAAGACAAGATCTTTTGAAAGCTTAAGAAGAAAAGTGATTTAATCACAAATACTATAAGCTGAAAAGCCTATTAAGATACGTTTTCAATTTTCATATTGCATAACTATTACAAGTAATTCATCCATATGCTCAACGCCAGTTATTTTAAAGAGTGAAACTTTATAAATTCCTTTTATTTTGTGACACTATTTGAACATGGCAAGGCATGAATATAAATCACCTACCTAGAATGTCAAAGAATGCAAGAAATGGTGAGCATAATGTGCATTGTTCTTTTGGCATTAAGATGTTAAGTAAAGCAAATGAGATATTTCATTCCACTTAAACATTAGGAAGGTAATTAAACTCATATATGTGAGATTGATTTGTTCTAATTTTAAGGTTGAAAAGAAATTTTGACTTGATCGGATTTTGAGATGGGAATAGGTAATATAATTTCCACTCTAATCCTTTTTTTAATCCGCTCTTTTCTTTCATTACACATAAACTTTTCCTTTTAAAAAAAATTATTTATAAAATATAATCATTTGTATTCTCACTTAAGTAGTGTGTGCTTCTTTACTTCATTCTACTTCCACCTATTCTTAATTTCTTTGTTTTTTTAATCTCTTCACAATTAGTGTCAGTTCAACACATATTTTTTCTCTCTCACATTTTCTTAATTTTTTCAACCACTTTGCCTTCTCGTATCTATTTAACTATTTTGGCTTCTCTAATCGACTTCTGAAATATCTTCAACTAGTTTGTCGAATGCATAAGGTAAATTTTTTATTTATTTATTTATTTATTTCTTTATAGTTTGTTTCTATTAAGTATATGTTATATCATGTGTTTATGGGTTTTACTATTCTTACTTATCAAGTGGTAGATCTTGACCATTGATCTTGGGGGGCCAAATAATATATTATTAATAAATAATAAAAGGAAGAAAAAAGATAAAAGGGTGAAAGGATAAAATTGTAGATATATACTTAATTAAGTTTGAGGGGGATAAAATCATAAATTATATGAGAATTACAAAACTGAGGAGAGGCTGAGAGAATAAAATTGTAAATATACAAATAAATATATTAAATGTTGATTAAGTTTGGGGGGACCAAAATCATAAATTACATGGGAGTTACAAAACTTTGGAGGGTCACAACCCCTAACTCCCAAGAAGATCCGTCACTTGCTTATCATATATCAAATCTTATATTAATTAAATAATTATATTTTTTTCTTTTATGATCAACTTAAGTCTTAAAAAAAACTAAGCGAGAGGAAAACATGGTAGAGAAGAGAAAAAATATTTAGGGAATAAATAACACATATCTTGTTTGTGGTGGTAGAGATTTTTTTATATAATGAAAAATAATGAAGCAATACAAGCAAATATGCGGGAACCAATGTTAAAAGAAAATCATAACATCAATGGTTTTACTCTAACATCAAATGAAGTCCCACCAACAACTATATATAACAAGCTTGATAAGATTACACCATCAGGATCACATTGGCTTAAACATAAGATTTAACAATATTTTCAAAAGATTCAAGTTAATGGATAGGACAAGGCTCAATACAATTATTGTAAAAAACTTTTAGGAGAAAAATAAAAAAATAGGATGAAACACATATGACAACACAATGATAGTTATATTCAATTCAAGATTTCTATAAAAAAGAAAAGATGACAAACATTTCTTACTCCTAAAGCTATGGAAGGTAAGCAAGGTACACAAATTTATGATGCAAAGCATGCAAGGAAAGAACTTACACATGCAATTATTATGCATGAATATTCATTTTCAATTGTAAATCATATTGGTTTCAAGAGATACACATATGTTCTCCAACCAATATTTCAAGTTTCTTTTAGAAATACTATTAAAAAATAAATATTGAAAGTCTATAAATTTGAGAAATCAATAATTTTGAAGTCATTGGATAACCTTGAAGAAAGAGTGGTTATAATATAATCAACAAAGAGAAGATATATAGTTGTCACATCTTATTATATTAATGATTGTTGGAACTTACAAAAGTCACATTTTAAGGTAACAGGTAACTTTCCTAGTCATATTTTATATATTTGTTTTGTACGATAAAATGATTGAATATTGATTAAATTTATGTAAATATTATTATGTTAGGTTCATTTATGTTCTAACTCCTCACACAAGTGATATACTTTACAATGCTTTAGTTGAATGTTTGATAGATTGGAACATTGATACAAAATTATTTACTATCACCCTTGTACCACAAATGATACTATGATCGAAAAAAATTAAGGATAAATTGCAAATTAACACTTTATTGAGAGATGAATATTTACTTCACACGTGTGGTTATGTTGAGATATTAAATTTGATATTTAAAGATGGGTTAGAGGTGGTGAAAGATGAGGTTGAAAAGATTTGGGATAGTGTAGCATATTGGGCTGCAACACTTGAGAGGAAAGAAAAAGTTGAAAAAACAACAAAACAATTGTGCATCTCTTGTACTAGGAGCTTGTTTTTAGATTGTCCAACTAGATAAACTTCAACGTATAAAATGCTTGAAATTGGCATAATATATGAGGATGTGTTTAATCGATTCAAGCAGTGAGATTCTCAATGTATTTGTGTTTGTCAACTAGTTTACAATGATAATTTGCAAAGAATATATGTGAAAAGTTGAAATTGTTCAATTTTATAATAAAATTATTTTTTGCTACTAAACATCCAATTGCTAATGTATATTTTCCTAAAATATGTGAGATTAAATTGACATTGACTCGATAAATTGTGTCTCCCAATGAACTGATTAAAAGATGTTGTTGGTGATGCATTAACTGAGTATGACAAGTATATATTGAGAAAAAAAAAAGAAGACAAGAAATACATATGTTAAAATATAGTTATACCATTATTTAGAGGAAGAGGTTTTACCAAGAAAAAATGATTTTGAAATTCTAATGCGGTAGAAGTTGAATGAAGTCAAATACTCAACACTTTCAAGCATATTAGTACTAGTGATCAAATATTCAGGTCATAGTCGACTTCATTGAACTACTTTAGAGGTCTTTATTTGTGCTAGGAGTTGGTTATGAGAGTGCTGAAAATAGTTTTATATACCTCTTTAAATATATATTTAAAGACTATAATTTTATATTTTAACAAGTATTCTTTTTATATTTTTATCTTGTGTGAATTCTCAACTAGATGATACTATGCGACTATGCTACTTTATTCAATGAGATTAATTATGTTGATGAATGTATTATTTTACTCATTCAAACATTTTTTTTTCAAGATTTTATTTATCTTCTCAATAATATATTTTATTTTAAATTAGTGAATTAATGGACATTGACATTATTGCTCATAAGATAATAATTAGATTATCCAAGTATTTGTTATTCAGAATTTTTGTTATATATATGTCTTTTAAATAATTAATTGTTTAAATTGTGAAGAAAAAAATTAATATTAGGAAATTTTTTATATTCTCCAATTGATTCCCATTTTCTTAATTAGAGTAGATTTTACAGTTTTCTTATATTCATTATTATACAGTTTTTTTATATTATTTTTTATGAAAAACTTTATTTACTTATTTATTAGTATTATTAAATATGTATTAAATAATTATTTTAAAGGATATTTTTTAAAACTTATTTTTATTATATTATTTTTTCAAGGATTAATTAATAATTTTAAAAAATTGACAATTTATAATAATAAGAAAAAAGAATACCAAATATTTATTTACATAAATATTTTAATATAAATATAATAAATTGAAATATATACTCAATCAACAATAATAACCTAAAATTTATAATTTATATATAATTATTTTTAAAAAATATCATAATAGAATGCGAGAACGGAAAAAGCTGAAAGTCATCGAAAATAAAGATGGAGACTGAATTTCTAATTTAGGTCCCACCCGATCCAGCCACAGTTAAGCTATCTTTTCTTGAGAATCTTCTAATAAACAATTCAGCCTCAATGAACATTGTGAAATGCTGGGCTTTAGTTGAATTCTGTGCCTTAAAAACCTGCTGCTTTTAAATGTTGCTCCCTATTTGATTGGGAGTGTACGGGTGGAAATGAATTTTCTGAGTTGGATTGTTAAATGTTTTATCTTGTGTTGAAACTGGAAACTTTAAATGGCAGATTGATAGGTATAAACTACCGCTTGGGTCTAAACTTTAAAAAACTCAGCTAATAATTCATTTGGCTTAAATGAAAACCAACGGAATCATTCAACATGACTTGTGTTCATCTTAAATTGAATAAGTTGGCTGCTGGTTTCTTATCTTAATTTTTTATTTAAAAAGGAAGTCTACAACTGAACTCAATCCATTGTCATTGACTTTTATTATTATCATCATCATATTCATATTAGTGCATTCATTAGTTCTTTCTGTCTTTCCACTATTTTTGGGTGGGAACTTCAGATTTTGGACATTCATATTTTTGCTTAAATATTTGCTTATCTGTATTAATTTCTTGAGCATTGTTCCATAATTAAAAATCACTTTTTTTCTTATTCAATAATCAGGAAATTTCATGATTTGTAGACGTTTGAAACATTTTTATTTTTCATATTTTTTATTTAATTTTTAGTCAATATATAATTTTAAAATAAAATAAATGAGGTAATTAACGCTTTATTAGAAAAATAAAAATAAGAGGATATAATTTATTAAAAATATAAATAGATGAATATCTCTTAATAAAAAAATTAAATAATAAAATAAAATAATAAATGACTAAACTACTCTTAATATAAATAAATATAATTTTAAATTAAAATTAAAATATGATTTAATATAAAATAATTATTTAATAAAAAATTATAAGTAAATTAAAATTTATTTATATACTTTTTTTATAATAATTTGTAAATACTATTAAATTGTAAAAAATATTTAAAAAAATACAATGTCAATTTATATGTTTAACATTATTTTAAAACTTAATAAAATAATATAAATGTTATTATTAATTAAAATTGATCAATTTATTATATATTTTTAAAATAAAAAATTATATAATTAAAATATTGATTTCAAATATTTCATCTAATTATTAATAAATGATCTAGTCATATTATATATATATATATATATATATTATAATAATTATTATTATTATTAATATGTATTTAAAATTAATATTTTAATATTATAAAAATATATTTTTAATAATATTTTAAAATGAGATAAAAAATAATTATTAAAGATAAATGATTTTGTTAAAGCTAAAGATAAATAGTTTGACACATGATTAATTATATAGAATTGTATATGCATCTCTGTATAATCTAATAGAGATACTTACATAATTTATTATGGGTGCCTTTTAGTATTTTTTTATTAATGTACTGTTCATTAGGAAAAAGAGATAGGTGTGAAACATTAAAATTACTTTATTATTATTATTATTAAGATTATATTTGAATAGGAGAATGAATTTCAGGGAGTGGAAAAGAAGAAAAAGATGATAGAAAGTGAGGTTGTTTGGATCGAGTGAAAAAAAAATGAAAAGTAAAAAAATAATAGAAAGATAGTAATTTATGATATTGATTTGAATGATTAAAAAAATTAATAAATAACCCAAATACTCTTAACCTAAATGTAATTTAAATTTAAATAGGATTTAATATAAAATAATTATTTAATAAAATATTTAAAAATAAATTAAAATTAAAATTTAATTTATATATAATTAAAAATACTTTTTCATATTTTTTAAACTATATTTACATTTTATAAATTTTTATAATATTTGTTAAATACTATTAAATTCTGAAAAATATTTTTAAAAATACAATGTAAGTTTATATGTTTTAAAAATAAAAAATTATATAATTAAAATATTAATTTCACATATTTTATCTAATTATTAATAAAAAATTTAACCATATTATATATATATATATATTAATAATTATTAATATGTATTTAAAATTAATATTTTAATATTATAAAAGTATATTTTTAATAATTTCTATATAATATTATTTTAAAATAAAATTATTAAAATAACTATTAAAGAGAAATAATTTTATTAAAATTAAAGCCAAATAATTTGACACATTTTCTTATATTTAAATACAATTGTTGATGCATATTTTATTTTTAGAAATGTGAGTTGTGACCATTGCCACCAAAATTCATTGAAGAGCATTAAATTTCGATATTTATATTTATTATGAAAGTAGTTACACAGCTAGACGCAAACCTAATTATTCCAACTAAAACCTAAATCAAACCTAACAAGGACCCCCTCAACCGTTGCAACAGAAATATTGGGACATTCAATGTTTCTTTTTAAGATTATATTGAAATTATATGCATATGAAAAACATGTATTTTTTTTATGGAATAATTAAAATCTGTACTTTTCATGTAGTTGAGAATTTTCTTTTTATGCTTAAACGAATGTTCTAATTATTTATATTGAATTAAATCAATAGTTATTTAAAAGCAGAACATTAAATATATTTTTTTAAAATTACATTAAAGAAAACATCTCCTTATCACAGATCTGTAATTATATTTTTCTTCAAATATTAACTACAATAAAGAAATATCCATGAAATATTAAAAAAAATATGTAATTAATTAGTATTATCTATTTTAAATTGATAAAATCGTAAATGAAAGAAATCTTATTACTAAGTTCAATGAGATTTAGATAATAAATTATCTTTCTTTTGAGAGATAAAATCAATAGCATGGTCAAAATGGTGGATGTTAGGTGAGGCGATAATATTTGGGCGTTAGAAGAAAATTTGTGAGAAATGTATCTTTATTTTTCTTTTAGCAAGTAAAAATCTATTATATTAAGAGAATGTAAGAACCATTTTTCAGAATATTAAATGAAAGAGTTTAAAGGTAATAATAATAGAAGGTGTTTTAGTTAAGTTTTTAAAGTAATAAATATAATTTTTTTTATCTCTCAAAATCCAGTACCTAAACCTCAAAATCCAGTATCTAAACCTCAAAATCTTCTAACTCTTCCATAAATTATACCTAAAATTCTTTTATGAATAGTAAAAGTCAATTATTTAGTACAAGTGATTATTTAACATTTATTACCTAACTAATGCATTTTTATTAAGTAATAAAAAATATATTTTTTAATTAATTATTAAATATAATAAATAAATTATCACAATACTTTTTATATTTTATATTATTTTTCATCTTAAATAAAATTAAGCATATTATCGAATTAATGTTATAAATAATATATTTAAATAATTTTTTATAAATTTATTTATCTATCTACATTTGTAGATAGACAATATTCAAGTGAAAAATAGAAGTCTCTTTATTCATCTACTTATTATTAATCTTTTTACTAAATTTTTTTATCATTTGTATTTCTGTCACTCATCTTATTCTTTTAATTTAAAATACTAAATTAAAAATTAAAAAATTGGTCTTTTATTATTTCTAAAAAAATAAAAATATTTAAATTATTAAAAATATTAAAAATATTATAATTTAATATATTATATTTAAAAAATATATTATATTATAAATTTGAAGTATTATAAATTATTATGTTATAATTATTAAGAAAAAAATTAAATATTTATTTTAACGTAACCTTTTAATAAATATTTTTTAAATTTATATAATATGACTAATCATCATAACTAAATAATTTAAAATTAATTATTGATGTCATCATAAATAAAATTATTTACGGTCATAATAAATAAAAAATTTATTTTGATTGTAATTTTAAATAATTAGTTGATATTATTTTAGTTTTAATAATGATTTTAAAAATATATATTAACATAATTTTGTTAAATTTCAATAAAATGGTTTTAATTACAAAAGTAAATGGGAGAGGAGAGAGAAAAATAAGAAAAATGAGATAAAAAAAAAACAAGGAATGAAAGATGAGAGAGAAAAAAAAATTATGAAGGAAGAGATGAAAGTCTTACATCTCCAAATAGATTTATTTGAGTAAATAATTGAATACAAATTTTTAATTGAGTAATTTTTTCAAAATATATTATTTATAGGATTGATTTTATATTATTATTTATGAATTAAATTATATTTTATTCGTAATTGGAATGGGAATCAATCTTATAAATTGTATATTAAAACAAATGTCTATCCATTTATTTCTTCAAGCAGTATTACTCCTTGTCTCATTTTTATTGTTTTATCTCTTTTTATGTTATAAAAAAAAGTTTAATCATAGAACATACCCATACTGGTAAATTGAGTTTTCAAAATCTTTTTAATTCTAATCAATTATCAAATAACTTTTTTTATAATCAAATATAAAAGAATTATAATAGTATTAAGAAAATAAGAATATCAAGATAAGAGAAGAAGAAAAGAACTCAAGAATTTATACTAGTTTAATTATTTGTGAATCTACATCCAGTTTTAACTAATAAGTAATTTTAACCTGAAATTTTTCATTAAAGCAGATTACAACATAATCTAATAATCTTGACTTACAATTACTTTTAATCAAGATTACATTACTTGAAAATGTTTCTCTTCACTATTTTTAAGTTAAATTGATGTAGCAAGTCTCACATACATCAAAATTCAATACAAGATTATCAAGAGAAAAATAAGAAACGATTTTACCTTAAACTCATAAAACACTGCATCCTATAGCCAAATAACATTTTCTTTGAATTTGATCTTCAAAGAATTTTACAGAATCACCCACTTTTCCTGATGCCCACAACGTTCTTACTTATTGTTTTTTACTGTTTCTAAAAGATATATTTGATCAAAGAAAGTTTGCATTCTTTTATAGAGAAAAAAAATCTGTTATAACTGTCGTAGAAATTTGATTAATAAGATATCTAATCGATTATTTGCATGCAGTGGTAGTATGAAAATAAGTCATATAATCAATTAGGTATCAACATAATCAATTATTAACGCGTTATGTTAAAACAGATAATTAGACACATAATAGATTAAGTGACCACATAATTGATTATTAGCGCGTGTTATGAAAACATGATTTTAAATCATATTCGATTAAGTACTTATCTAATCGATTAATACATATTTAGTTTAACATAATTTATTATTTTTACTTTCAAAGATTATATTATTTGACTTTATACAAAACTACTCACTCATTTACCTAGTTATCATATAATGGACATCATCAAAAAGTGATTTTCAAATAATCTTCCTTTTTCATTAACAATCTCCCCCTTTTTTTATGATGACCAACCAGTAAAGTAAAAGCATAGATTCTCCTCTATCCAACATAGTAAAATAGCAGCAGTTTGAGTAAACTCTTTGACTTTGAATAAATTCTTCTCCCCCTTTGGACTCAATAAAAAAAGGTTAAACAAGGAATATAAAGAGTATTACAATGCAACAAGGAAATTGTTCAAGCAAATTTAAACATATGATTAAAAAGATCATCACTCATCATCATTGGAAAATAGTTCAACTGTTCCAGCATCATCATCATCAGCATCATCATCATCATCATCATTATCAACACTTGCTTCATTTTCCATTTTTGTGCCATCTTGGTCTTGTTGTAACATGGATAGAATAGAGGAAACCTGATCATCCAAACCATCAAATCTGGAGCAGTAATATTTGTGTTTCTCTGTTGCCAAAGATGTATCTTATCCAAATTTTCTAACTTACTTTTTTCAAAGGCAGTAAAATTACTTCTAGTAGAGGAGGTAGGAATCTAAACATTTATGGGTTCTACTCCTTCATCAGCAAATTATTCCTCATCTTTGAAGAACCAACCATCATTTCTCTTAACCAATCCAATATGGTGAAGAGCATATTTGCCTATTGCATTTGAATGACTCATGATGGTAAATGACTCTCCATTCACATTTACATCAACATACTCAAAAACTTTTGACAGAAACACAGAATATGGTAATGGATATAAAGGTAGCCTATATGATTTCCTCATGTTATCATTAACAACAAAAAACCAGTCAACCTGAAATCGTGATTTGAGAGCATGTATAATATACATGTCCTCAGAAGTTAGTTGAGCATGATTGCTCCCCCTAGCAATAAGAATCCAAGTTATCACAAAATCTAACAACCTTTCATCCTTCTTCATACCACCGATTTTATAAATGGAATAATTCCTGACAGTATTTGGATTCCTAAAACAGGATCTAAACACAACTAGCTTATTGAAGTTTTCAAAACCACCAGTTACATTTTCTCCTCTTATTCTAAAACCTGCAACATTTGTCCATATTTCTTCATCTAAAACTATGTCTACCCCCTTTAACTTTAGACTGAATGACTCCATTGATAGTTTTCAAGTTGAAACAAAAAACTTTGACCAAGTCAGGATAAAACACCCATTCATCTCAATGAATTTTTCTAGTCCTTGATATACTAACAAATCTTGAAATAAAAAACCATTTTGTCTAAAAAAGGAGATAAAGAGATACTTATGAGTAATCAATCTTCTTTTCTTCCAGTGAATGAGAAATTCTTCTCTCTGTTCATCATCACTAACCCAACCTTCTACAAAAGAGGGTTTTGGAGGTCTTTTTGGAAGTCGTTCTCTTCATTCTCTTTGGTTTTGCAGTGAAAGTCATTTGATCATAGTAAGAAGAAGAGTTGGAAGAAAAAAAGAGTTACAAGAGCAGCTCTGGGAGTAATGGAGGCTAGAGTTTCAAATGAGAGACTTGAAAAAGGATGAGAGAGTGTGAAGATGAAGTTAGTGAAGTGAAGTGTGCGAAGGATTTTAATTGAATTAATTTTGTACGTATGATAATCAATTATATAAGTGGATAATCGATTAATAGCACATGTACCAGAGTTTGAAGAAGGTTATTTAATCAATTATATAAGCTGATAAGCAATTATCAGCATATCTTGTAAAATTATGAAAGTCTCAATTCGATCAATTATATTAATTTTTAATCGATTATTTTAACATCTTGGAGGTGGTCTAATCGATTATATCAAAATTTAATAAGAGGAATTTATGTGTAGTATACTTAATTCATTTCTAATAGTATAAAATTTTTCCCTAGGCAATGTTTTAGTAACAATATCTACTAATTGTTGATTTGTGTTAATATATTCAATTTTACAATCTCCTTTGATTACATGATCCCTGATAAAATGATGTCTAATTTCTATATGTTTTGTTCTATAATGCATAATTGGATTTTTGGTTAGATTTATTGCACTAGTGCTATCACATTTCAAAGGGATATGTTCTAAATGTATACCATAATCTTCTAATTGATTCTTAATCCAAATTGATTGGCATAACAACTACTTGTAGCTATGTATTCAGCTTCAGTGGTGGACAATGCAACACATACTTCTTTCTTAGAATACCATGACATTAAAGAATATCATAGTACGTGACAGATTCCACTAGTACTATTTCGATCTATTTTGCATCCCCTAAAATCTGAATCACTATAACATAAATGTTTTAAAATCATAAACTAAAAAAATACCAACTAATTATTTAAAATCATGACGATATAACAGTAAATATTTTTATTTATAATGATAAAAATAATTAATTTAAAATTATTTTATCATAATAAATTAATTACTTATCTATTTAAAAAAATGTATGAAATATTTATGAGTTAAATGTATTTTTACTTAATAATTTAATTTATTTATGATTAAGTTGAGTTATGTCAATTAATTAGATAGGTAGTTATAAATTTTTTATTAAAATAATTACTTTAAAATTATTATTTAATTTTTCTTAATAATTATAACATTTATAATATCTCAAATTATCATATAATTATTTTTTAAAATATAATATATTAAATTATAATATTTTTGAATAATTTACATTTTGTTTTTCATAAATAATAAAAGAACCACTTTATTAGATTTCAATATACTATTTTTAATGGAAGAATAAGATTGAGAGAAGAACAAAAAAAATATAGGAGAAAAAGGAGAAAACCAATCAATCCTATATTAATAATATATATTAAAAGAAAAATTATTTAAATATAATTTAAATGAATTTATTTATCCAAATATATTTGTTTATTTTTTATTTTTCTTAATTCATTTTTACTTTTCACTTTTATTTCTTATTTTTTTTCTCTTATCTCTCACTTATTATTCTAATTAATGTTAAAAAAAATGTGAATGTCTAAACACACCAAAGAGCGAATGAATTGAGTTTTCAAATTCTTTTAAACTCTAATCAATTATCAAAGAATTTTTTCTGATAATCAAATACAAAAGAACTAAAACATTATTAAGATCACAAGAATATCAAGATAAGGAAAATAAGGAAAAGAACACAAGAGTTTATACTAGTTTGATTCTTTTGAATTTACATCTAGCCTAACAAAACAATCTTACCTTGGAGTTTTCATTACAATTTGTTTAGTAATCAGATTATAACCTAACTTGATATTCTTTAGTATAACAACCTTTAATCAATATCTCAACACAAATCATAACACTTGAAAATATTTATCCTCATAACTTCCAAGATAATTTGATTTAGCTCACCTCACATACATCAAAATACAATAAAAGATTCACAAAAAGAAAGACAAGAATGATTTCACCTTAAAATTTTAGAATAATGGTAATGCATCCTATAACCAAATTGTTAGACAAATGACATCTAGAGGGGGGTGAATAGATGCACAAATTAAAATAGATGTCAAATTAAAAATTTATTTGTGAGTCAATAATTTGTTAAAGCGGAAGCAATAATATAATCAAGAAAGGAGAAAGAGATAAGGGAGAGAGAAGAGCACACAAAGATTTATACTGGTTCGAGTATAGTCAACCCTACATCCAGTTCCCAGTCAACTCTTAACACAAGAGTGACTCCCCATTCATTATCTTTTAAATTCAGTTTACAAATTACAATCAACTCAGCAGAAGAACCAATAAAAAGTAAACTAATTAAAAAGACAATCACCTCCTTAGAAACCCACTAAGGATGAACACCTCCCTAGAATCCCACTAGGGATGAACACCTCCTCTGAACAAATCAAAGGATGAAAACACCTCCTTAGAATCCCACTAAGGATGAACACCTCCCTAGAATCACACTAGGGATGAAGGTAATAAAAATAAGAATAGACACACCTGGGTAATGGAGACAACAAATTGTAGAAGCATGTAGAATGTCAATCTTCAAGAACAAGTGTGATTAACAATGAAAACACAGAAGGCAGTAGAGAAGAGAGTTTTCTCAAAAGGTGTAAAATATCTCTGTTGCCTTGCTCAGAATTCTTTTCTCAAAACTGATTGAATGTAAATTGCATTTTCGAATTCTGTAATTGTGTGTTTTTTATTTTTCATCAAAACTTAATTAAATAGAAAAATAACATCAAAAAATAGCCGTTGGACATTAATAATATTATAGAGAAAATCATGATGTATTAAAAAACATTTATTCTTTAAAATGGATATATTTTTTCAAATTTGAATTGCCATAATTAATTATATTACCAGGTATAATTAATTATGATAGAGAAAATCATTTTTCCATTTCTGATACATCATAATTAATTATGACAGAGAAAAATATCGTTATGAATTTTATCACACTTGTGCTTTGGAGGCTTATGCATAATATTACTTGATCAACTTGTACCTTCATATCCAGTATTCTAAGACTCTATCTAGTATTTAGGAATCATCTTGGGCTTGCTTGAATCATCATCTTTATCAAAAACATATCTTGGGCATGTAGGGAAATGTTTCACATTTTCACCAACGTCATAAATTCAGCTTGTCCTTAATTCATCTTTAATAGTGTTGACTTGAATGGTGTTGATCATCATCAAAATCATCTCTTGGGAATGTAAATTTCCATCAATCTTCCCCTCATTGCTTTCACAAATAACCTCTTCTTTGAGTTGATCTTCAAAGCATTTTACAGAATTACACACTTTTCTTGATACCCACAACATTTGTTCTAATTGTTTTAATCGTTTGTAAAAGGTATATATTAATTTAAGAAAGTTGCATCATTTTATAGAGCAAAAAAGTGTTGTAACTGACTTAGATAATCGATTAGCAGAATATCTAATCGATTATTTGTGTGCAGTGATAGTCTGAAAATAAATTATATAATCGCTTAGGTACCAATATAATCGATTATTAGCGCGTTATGTTAAAATAGAGATTTAAACACATAATCGATTAAGTGACCATATAATTAATTATTAGTGCTTGTTATGAAAACATGATTTTAAGTCATATAATAAAGTAAGTACTTATCTAATTGATTATACAAATTTAATTTTAATATAATTGATTGTTTTTACCTTTTCTAATTTAACTAAGATTAGATTATTTGACTTTGTACAAATTACTCACACAACTACTTAATTATCGACATCATCAAAAAGTAAATTTTTAAATAAATTTCTTTCTTCATGAACAATTATTAAGATAAATATTTTAAAATAAACATTTTTTTTTATTTTAAACTAAAAAGATATTAACTAATAATTTAAAATTATGATGATAATAAATAATTTTATTTATTTTGACCGTAAATGATTATATTTACGATGATGTAAACAATTATATGAGACAAATTTATTTTTTTACTAAATTTTGTGTAAGAAGAATAATAAGTTTAATTAAATAAATAAAATTAAAATGATTTTTTTAAAGTATCTTAAAATATTAAATTAATAAAAAAATAATATATTAGGTTAAACGAATATATTCTTTTCTCATTAAATTTTATATTTAAATAATAAATAAGTCTAACTAATAAATAATTAAATTTTTTTATTAAAATATTTTTTTAAAATATATTATTTATGATATTAAAATATAATAAATATACTAAATTCACTTATACAAATCTTGGTGGATTAAAATATAAGAAGGAAAGTTTAATGTGACGGGTGTGGCGTTTAGTAGCAACCGATATTACCCGTGACGTACAGGGCGATCCTCCAGACTAGAAACCGTAAGAAGCAAAGTTTTTAATGTTTTACCGACACGTCACCGGATGTACGCGTGTACTGCATCAACACGTGGCAATTTGATCTAAAAGTTTGGAGCCTGTCGAGAGTCACGCGTTTTTTCCACAAATTGCGAAACACATCCTCTCTCAAATTGCAATTCCCAAACCAAACACGGGGAAATCCCTCCTTCCGAACGACGCCGTCGCCTCAAGAGAATACTATTTTGTCTGGGAACATAAAGAAACGTCGTCGTTTCATTCCTGACCACGTAATTGTGAGGTTTTTGGTCACCTATTTATATATTTTTTTGTATTATTTATTGTGCCTTTTTCAGTTCCACCCTCTTTAAATGCTCCCTCCTCTTTCTCACTTTCTTTCTTTGTCTCTCGCGATTTGAAGAACATAAACAGTGAAGCATTAAGGAAACTGCAATGCGCCTGAAGTTGAAGTGAAAAATAGAAAGAAACAATAAAATAAAAAAAATCTTCGTTGTTGTGAACATTGTTGTGTTTTTGTTTCCGAAAACTAAAAGGAATGGAAACGATGTGTTTAAAATCTGGGGTGCTTCCCACGATCCCTATTAGTGGGTCGCTGGACGCACGTGCCAATCCTTCTCAGGTGAGCACGGTGGGGCGTTCCGCAGCCGATAAACCGCAGCAGAAGTCGTTGTTTTCGAGGTTTTCCTTTCGGTACCCTTTGGAATCTCTCTGGCCTCGGGGGAACAGCAGCAGGCACAAAGGGCTCGCCCTCGACGACGCCGTTTTGGCCGATAACGCCGAAGCGAAGGCCTTTAGAGATGACGGCGAGGGTGACGGAACGGACCGGCAGACCGGAAATTGGGTTTTGAAGATTTTGCACGTGAAGTCCGTGTGGGAGGGGAAACAGCGCGATGAAAAGGAGGTTGCGGGTGGTGATGAAACTCAAACCAATTACGATGAGGAGGAACTGTGTGAATGTGATGCTTGCGGGGTTGAGGATGATGACGTTGACGGTGAAGTTGATGCAGACGAGGCGCAATTCGATAGAAGCTCGTTTTCCAGAATGCTTCGGAGGGTATCGCTAGCCGATGCTAGATTGTACGCTCAGATGTCACACTTAGGGAACTTGGCTTACGATATACCTAAAATCAAGGTGCATGACTTTAGATCTTTCTTTTGTTTCCTGTTTTCAACTTTGGTAAATTGTAGGTTTATGTCTGATTCGTAGATTTTTAGACCTCAGATCTATCTTGTATTATCTTACCTGGATCTAACAGACATTGCTTGGTTGAAGATTCTTTGTGTTATGATTTCTCTAACTTTTCAAAATCCCATGGAAAGTTTTAGTTTAAACTTCACGAAGCACTAATGTGTAATGGAAGTGCCTTGTTACGATGCATCTTTTATTTAGCTATGGATCACTTGTTATTTGTGTGATCTGATTGATCATTGCTGTTGGGCGTATGGTTCTGCGAGGAGAGATGTTGATGGGGCTTTGTTATTTTACCATATACTGAATATTAAATACCATTTACTCTGTTATTAGTTTTTATTAAAATGACTTGTCCTGAAATTGATTGATAACTCTACGAATTTGATTTTTCAGAAAACGAGTATAAAACACTAATTTATATTTTGGCTTTGATAATTTAGCCAGGGAAACTCTTAAAACATTATGGTCTGCGCTTTGTAACTTCATCAATAGAAAAGAAGGAATTGACAGCAACAGCTGAAAAAGATACCCAGAAAGTTCAAACTGATGAGAAGGAAGAAAAAGAAAAACAAAAAGAAGAAGAAAAACGAAAGGATCTGAAGAGCAGTGGATACAAGATAAGTGCAAGTGCTGCTTATAATATTGCCGCATCTGCTGCCACTTATCTGCATTCTCAGACTAGGAGCATATTTCCAGTCAAATCCTCAAGTACTGTGACTGGTGAAGCTGCACTTGATGGAAGCAATGAAAGCCTAGACGGTAACATGACAAACACAGAGGTGGCATCTTTGATGGCGACAACTGATTCAGTGACAGCAGTGGTTGCGGCAAAGGAAGAAGTAAAGCAGGCTGTTGCTGACGATTTAAACTCTGTACATTCATCACCATGCGAATGGTTTGTCTGTGATGATGACCAGAGTGGTGCAAGATTTTTTGTTATTCAGGTAGGAAAAGTAATCGAGGACATGTTATTGCTTTTTGCACTATAATTGTATTTCTTGGTTGCAGATTTGAAAGTTTGCCGTAATTTGTGAGAATTCTTTGAGCTTAAATATGATAAAATCATTATTATTGGGGTTCCCAATATTTATCTGCATTATATAGCTGATTATATTTTAGAGTATCTGTAATTTCCCTGTCAATCTCGGACTTATGGAGTGTTCTTTCTCACTATTTTATTTTTAATAAACATGTAGGGTTCAGAGACAATGGCTTCTTGGCAAGCAAACCTGCTTTTTGAACCGATTAAATTTGAGGTAATTGTCAATATTGCAGACTGCCATTCTTCTTTTCAGAGGGGGATTTTAATTTTTTAATGGTTATAAATAAATACTTTTGAATATTTGTGAATGTGGGCTTCTAACTATATGTCCTGAAATTGACATAATGAGACATATTTTTTCCCAGGGATTAGATGTCCTCGTGCACAGAGGAATATATGAGGCTGCTAAAGGGATGTATCAGCAGATGTTGCCAGAAGTACATGCTCACCTAAAATCTCGAGGTTCTCGTGCAACTTTTCGTTTCACTGGGCATTCTCTTGGTGGAAGCTTGGCATTGCTTGTGAATCTCATGCTGTTGATTAGGCAGGAAGTGCCTGTCTCTTCTCTACTTCCTGTGGTAACATTTGGTTCCCCATCCATCATGTGTGGAGGGGATAGTCTACTAGAAAAATTAGGTTTGCCTAGGAGTCATGTTCAAGCAATTACAATGCACAGAGACATAGTACCTCGAGCATTTTCTTGCAATTACCCTAACCATGTTGCAGAGCTATTGAAGGCTGTCAATGGGAACTTCCGTAGTCATCCTTGTCTCAATAAACAGGTAAATTTTTGGTTATCCAAATATTTTAAGGTGATAAATAATTTTCTTTTATATAAAATCCGACTGACTTCTTTGTGAATTTTTACTGCAGAAACTACTATATACACCAATGGGTAATCTGCTGATTCTGCAGCCAGATGAGAAGTTTTCACCAGGCCATCATCTCCTGCCGTCAGGCAGTGGTCTATATCTTTTGTGCTGTCCTTTGTCTGAATCCAACGAAGCAGACAAACAGCTCCGAGCTGCTCAGATGGTGTTCATGAACTCACCTCATCCACTTGAGATATTAAGTGATCGATCTGCTTATGGATCTGGAGGAAGTATACAAAGAGATCATGACATGAATTCCTACTTAAAGTCTGTGAGAACTGTGATTCGCCAGGAACTTAGCCAGATCCGTAAGGCTAAGAGAGAGCAACGGCGCAAGGTATGGTGGCCTCTTGTGTTACCACGTGGAATGGATACCAGCATTGTCGCTGGGAGGTCCATGATATCCATCAATGTAGGTCAACGCCAGTTACCCTTCTCTGGCGTGATACAAACTGGGAGAGAGTCCCTGAAAAGATTCAGTAGGCTTGTTACATCCCAACATATGCATCTGTTTGTGTTGCTCTTGTTCCCTTCTCGGTTGTTACTCTTGGGAACATACAGCCTAATTAGCCTTAAATGAATACAATTATTAATCATGGGGACAATTGTATAGGGCGAGGGCACATGCTTATTAATGGGACATTAGACACTTGGATGATTCTTTATTCATTGATTTCAAAATTGAAATATTGTTTTCGTATGAGTCCTTGCTTGTATTGTAGAGGAATATTACTGAAATATTAATTAGTATTTATAAATTTAATTGCTTTTGCTTCCAAGTTATGTTTATATTGGTCACATACTTTTATGAAATGAGGCTTCTTGAGTGTTTGGTTGGACTAAAAAATATAGGTTAAGAATTATGTAAGTATTTCTCCAATTCTGGCAGTTGATGTCGCAATCGAGGGAAATAGAAAATTAGTTGGCCTGCCCTTTGTATGAAAGATATTAAACTGGTCATTGGTGGACCACCATTATAGCTGAATCTCATCGATAAACGTGTAGATAAAGCAATAATGTGTTAGCACGTACCGGAAGATATTACTCGTGTTACGTGAGTATTCCAAAAATGTGCAGGTAGTTGTAACTTGAAAATGTGAAAGATGAAATAGTTGCTTTGCAAGATAGGTGGACAAGGAAAGACAGTGCCAATTCATGAAAAGGAGTCAGATTCTGTTGTTTCATTTCGATGTCTAGTTTACGCACATGAGAATTCACATGCCAAACCAAAAATAGCCGACAAAATTTGGAACCAGATTCTTTCGTCTACTCAACAAGTTCTAGTCTGCATTATACGGCTGGTGATTTTCACTCTCAAACAAAAATGAAATAGTCCACACCACCCAGTCCAAGTGGCTCCATCGTCTATCCATCCAACAAAGCAAAATTGTGTCCCTATTATACGTCTTGGACCTCAATTTTCACAATTTTCTCGCTTTCCGCGGCATTACTCAACTACACGTCGATTTTGGATATGGTTAAACAAACCCATTTTCCTTCTCATCATTTTGTTTTGGTACCAAGCGAGCGGTGAACAAAAATATTCGGAATTGGCTTAGAAAAATAGAATACAACTCCCAATAGAAGGTCGAGTCGAGAGCAATAACCGATCAAACTCTTCTAAAAATTCATCTTAATAGTAACTCGCGGATCCAGAGCATAGTGGATAAGTATGTATTATCACAACATTTTTCCTTGTTCCTGTTGATTGATGCGGATCATGGGTCACACTACGCACTCCTTATCAGTTGCAAGGATCCTTAAATATCAATGTCTGTTGAATATTTTTATTCCTGCGGTCAAGCAACTAGTTGTAAAGATTCTAAGTATTCATGATGTCATTGGTTTGTTTGTTGTCCAAAGCTGCCTATGGAGATAATTTATCTTCATCCCCATCATAATAAATGATAGTATCAAAATTGATAAAGTAAATATAATTTTTTGTATGACTTAGAAAATTAGTAAAAATACATAAATATTATTAACTTGTATAATATTTTTTCAACATTTATATTTCGAATAATGTATATTGTTTGACGACGAAAATTCTTTACACATGGTATTCACTTTGAATTCAACTCTGTTCGTTACAGAAAATTCAAATTAAACCCTAAAAAAAGTAAATTTAATTCAATAATTTTATCTATTTTAAATAAATCAAATGCAATAAATGTTCCCACTTAATACTTTCTCATATTTCTATTCTAAAAATAATAATTATATTCCCATCACATCTTATTCCTTCCCATTTTCTTCTTCTTTAATTATAATCAAACAAACAGAAGGTTAATTACATTACAAATAGGTTAGAATTAAGCAGGCGAGAAGTTGAAAAGGAACATTTTAATACGAAAAAGAAAATGCGACTATGAATTGATAATTACTGCAAATCCTCCTCATTTTATAATTATCCTTTCTTTAGCAGGCACTGAATGAGTTCTTCTCATTCATTGCTTTCACCGACTTAAATCCTCCCTCTTTGTCATCTTGGAATTTTTTCTTTTCTATAAATTTGCTTTCAAGTATATTAGTAAAAATAGGAGATATAGAATAGTAATTGCCTAATAAAGCAACCCAAACTTGTATGGGCTCAGCCCAAATGTATATGGAGCAGATGAGCCCAGTGAGAGGCGAACGAGCAAGCACATCAAGTGCCCTTTCGGTATCTCGCGTCGCAACCAAAACAAACGCTTCTCATTCTCTACTCTTCTGTTCTGCTTCTTCTTCTAAAGATGTTTCTCACAAGGTGAATTCCTCACTTTTGCGGCAAAATTGCATTTCAGTTTGCTTCATTTAATGGATGAATGGGTTAGGGTTTTTTTCCTGTTTGTTTAATTGTATATCGCGTGAGTGACATAGGACTGAGTATGACCGAGGAGTCAACACCTTTTCTCCCGAAGGCCGTTTGTTTCAGGTTGAATATGCAATCGAAGCAATCAAGGTTTGTCGCTTCTGCTCCATCTGTCACAAAATAAGGGTTTACAGATTCTCTTATTGTTTGTTTTCGTAAATGGGTTTATATTGGATTGCAGCTGGGATCGACTGCGATTGGGTTGAAGACCAAGGAGGGTGTTGTCCTTGCAGTTGAAAAGCGCATCACTTCTCCTCTGCTGGTTCGTTTATTAACCTTTATTTATGTTACTGGGTTTTTATTATCTTACTCTGACATTTTTACACATAATGTGCTATTAATTAGTAACTATCATATACAATATCACGGAATTAAGTAAGACACGCATAAATTTGCTTCACATAAGTCGAATTTTGGGGGTAAGCTGTTGGTCTTTTGGTGTACTTCTGAATTTGACAGTTCATGTTCACTTTAGATACAATTATTATATGTTTTGAGAACACATTCACATAACATTCGCTGTTTACCGTAATATTGTTTTATCCTTGTATTCTTCAGTTTTGTTTTGGGGTGAAATGAGATCCCTTTTTTGGATGGTGGTGGTGGGAAAAACTTAGATAATATATAATTAGGCTCTGCACTCGATAAACTTCTAGTCTCTACTCACATTGTAGCCGCATTTATAGTTTATATGGATTTTATTTGAGATAAAGACGCACAACTACCATGTAGTGGTTACTTTTGCTTTGCAGTGTCGTTGATTTCCTTGCATGTAATTCTCTTTCAGGAGCCTAGTAGTGTTGAGAAAATTATGGAAATTGATGACCACATAGGTTGTGCTATGAGTGGATTGATTGCTGATGCTCGAACACTTGTTGAGCATGCACGGGTGGAAACCCAGGTATTGTTAACCTTTTAGCATATATTAGGTAGCTGATTAGCTAATAATTTATATTCGGCTTACTGTTCCCAGAATCATAGGTTCTCCTATGGTGAGCCGATGACTGTTGAGTCCACTACTCAAGCTCTGTGTGATCTAGCCTTGCGTTTTGGTGAAGGTGATGAAGAATCCATGGTAAAGAGCTTCTCAGATTTGATATTCATGTCTATTATTTATGCTTCTGTTAGGAAAAATAATTTATGAGCATTTCTTGCAAATTTGCTTCTTATTTATGTATCTTCTAGATGTACTGATGCCTTATATTGCATTGGACATATCTTGATTGGTGATGTAAATAAGTGTTATTTACCTAAAAAAATTTGGTATGCACATAAATCCTTGTATACATCAACTATTGAATGTACACCATTTATCAGTAAATGTACAAATCCTATCGCAGTTTGGTTTAGTAGTATTTTGCCAATAAATCTTTTTCTTCTGTACAACATACTAAATGGTTAGGTTCCTATTGCAGTTGATCATGCATGTATTTTAACATGTGCCATTTCTTTTTCTCTTTGGCAGTCAAGACCATTTGGAGTATCTCTCCTCATTGCTGGACATGACGAGAATGGACCTTGCCTGTAAGTATTTCTTCTACCTATTATGCAATGGCTGCTTGTGAGTAGTGTGGAATGGAGTTATTCTTTTGGCTTGTTCTTCTGTGTTTAGTCAGTAATTGCGGTAAAAGTTTGTTTGTATGAAATTGAAATATTAATGATCATTTTAAATTTGTCATTAACCATGTTATATTATTCTTTTCTTTGGGGATTTGTGGAATTACAAAAATGGAACAACGCACAAAATTTATTTAAAAAGCAATTACAAATTTTACTTATTAACCAAAATAAAAGAGGGGTTAGTGAGTAGGCACTTATCAACTCGATTAACTGCTTTGGTGTTTTATGGTTTCTCTATCGAACATATTTTTGCTAAGAATTCCTTTTCTCTATTTTCTCTCTTTTTTCCCCTGGTTTCATGAGGACATGTCCTCTACTTTTATCACTTAAAGCCTTTTTTTCTACTGTGAGCCTGTTTGTTTAAGCTTAAAATAGTAATTTTAAGATTGTGATAAATGTAACTTTTTCTAGAGTGCGTTTTATAAGCTATTTGTAATAGTTTCTAAAATAACATGAAACCTGATCCTTTTCAGATTTATTTTTTAAAAAAACTTATGGTTTATATTGCTGCTGGTCTTTTTTCCATTCTTTTTCTTTTTGGACTTCTTATGCTTACTGAATTGATATGTTCCGATTATCAGATATTACACCGATCCATCTGGCACATTTTGGCAATGCAATGGAAAAGCCATTGGTTCTGGTTCTGAAGGTGCGGACAGTTCTCTCCAAGAACAATTCAACAAGGTATCAACAATTTAATATTGATTGTTTCTAAACCTTCTTTATAACAGTAAACTTATAGTTGACTAGGGTTGGAAAATGAAAAGAGTGAAAAGAAAAACTGAAATGAGGAGATTTCATTCTCATCACTCTTCACAGGACAGGTAGAGTAGAATGAAAACATGCTATACAATAATTACCTACCATTTTAAATAACGTATGAAAAGAATTAATATTATTCCAATAACATTTTTCATTTATCTGGAACCAAAAAAACTCAACTTTACCTTCTAAGAAGATAAACAAGACCAACCCAATGATCTGCAGAGTTGTTTTTATTTATTTTTTATTTAATCCTATTTTTATATCCCACTCTTACCCTGTAAGTATACTTCAGTTAACTAACTGTTCAGTTTACTTTGTTTCCCTTTTTCTTTTCTTCCTGTTTACATTACTACGAAGCATAATGTCTTTTTGTCTAACTTTAGGTTCGCCATCTTTGTATTATCTTGGAAAATGTTAATCTAGTCAAGTTTTTTTATACTTTGATTGTCAAATTAATGCAATGCCGTTATCAGCTTGTTCCTCAATTGTTGTCTATGCACTGCCAATGTTGCTCTGAAAGATTATCTCTCATGCTAGACTCTTCTTTTAGCTCATAGTGTTCTAAAAGTTAGTAGTCATTATTAATCGAAAATTATGCTGAAAATAGCATGCTGTAAGATGGGTTTAGAAAAAAAGTAATTTGGTGTCAATTTATTTTTTTGTGTGCAGGACCTAACCCTTCAAGAAGCCGAGACCATTGCTTTATCCATTTTGAAGCAAGTTATGGAAGAGAAGGTATGTTGTTGCCTTGTTACATTGTTCTGTGAATTGGACCCCCCACACCTCACCTCTGAATGGGATGGAAAATAAATTATCTTTTCCCTTGTATTTTCATATTAGGTCACTCCCAACAACGTTGACATTGCCAAGGTGGCTCCAACGTATCATCTTTATACCCCCTCTGAGGTGGAAGCTGTGATAAGTCGTCTATGATTTTCTTTTCGTGATTTTTTCTAATGTTAGTATTATTCGGTAACCTTTTTTCGTGGATGATGCTACATGTGGTGCTACACATGTGATCAAGTTGTACGTAGGAGATTCTGGGTTATATTTGCTGCATTCAGTATGGATGAAGTATAGAGGGTTAGAACTTTCAGTGATCCCGGATGAGGAATTACAAATTACAAAATATGCTATTAAAAGATTTATTTTTAACCCTTTCTTAATCCTTGATGTCATAGAAAATTGTCATCTCGGTCAAATATATCTGTCTTAAATACCGTTTGACGTTGGATAATTTAAAAAACTCGTATCGGGTTCTATTATAAAAATTTATAAGCTATTTTTGTTTACATATCAAAATATACTTACACCTTCGTCTTTTAGTTAAACAAACCTGTCTCCTAGAACTTGAGGTGAGAATAATATGTAAAGGGACGCTGTTGTTATACATGAATTTACTTCTTGCGTGGAAGAAGCTATGCATTGCTACATTATGAATAAAGAAAAGAAATTGATTTTAAGTGTTCTCATTAACTTGCTTGAGCATGTTTCGAAACTGATTTGGGCAGAATAAAGAGGCATACTAATTATATCTTCCAGAGCTAAATGCGCACATTTTATGGATACATCTCTTTATTCAGGTAGTTGTCTTCTCATGGACAATCGGGCTTCTGAAACAGTTTTATCAACAGCCCAACGCGTACAAGTTCTTATACAATATACAAGGCATCACAACCAAGCTCCTCTGGCCATTTTATTTGAAACATTATTTTCTTGTTTGGTCAACGGTTGTCAACCTAGTATTACTTCCCGTTTGCACAAGCATGTGCAAATGTTGAAGACGTGCACTACCTTGCACATTATTAACATGGCCCACACATCCTTTTCTACTAGGGAACGTTTAAGGTGTTTCCACCATGTTTTGAGACGGCCAGGTATCATGCTTACTTCTGGATTCGACCAGGAGTGGCAATTCAATCCATTCACTCAGTTAATACATTATTAACATATATAAATGATTTAACTATTTTATTTTGAATCTATACATTTAAATTCAAAATTAAACACCAACCACCCAAGTAGCCAAACAAAAGAAAAGTGAAGGAGTAGATACTTGTAAATTTTATTTATGTGAGGTAGGCTACATCAAGTTTCCATGGCAACCCATAAGATTCTCTTGGTCAAGTAATATGCAACTGTAGTACTCTGACAGTACATTTTTCATAAATTTGACAGACACTCATGACTTCTTTTACTTGACAATAGAACATGCAAGTGGTAGATAAAGATAACACTGGGATCCTCACTTATATTGCTCTTCAAACGGAGTTCATTTGTCTTTAACATAATAGAATTGGAAGCAGAAACTGAATCAAAGATCAATTTTACCAGCCAAGTACCAAGAGTGTATCGCTAGACTCCCAAAAGACATTATATTGGCAAGGGAGGATAATCCATGAATCATACCAAACTTCTTATTCATGGCTTTAAGCTTTGGGTTTGACTTTGCAACTTCCACATTTTTTGACCACCCAACTTCCTCCCCTATATTGTTTTCTCTCTCCACTTTATGCCTTTGCTTCATCATCTGCATCAGAACAACTAAATGGTCGGATTCAAAAACTATCAAATAGTAGAGTGAATTTTGGCAGCTTAACAACTTAATATGATGTCATGACTCAAATAGTAGTTAGAAGATATGTCTAAGACCTTTACTTCTATGCTGCCATTAATGTGACAGCTGAAAAAGAAGAAAGGTTAAAAGAAAAGAGAAAACCAAGGAGGAAAAGTGGAATATAACAGTAAATGTGTGAGAAGTAGAAGCAATACGAGGGATTACAAACCTCAACACATCATGAAATTTAATGATGATTATATAAAATGTGATGTTTAATTATGGAACAATTGCTCAATAAATAAATATACAAAAGCAAAAGTATAAATGTCCAAAATCCTCAAGTTCCCAAACAACAAATAGTGGAAAAACAGAAAGAGCTGGTAATCAGTGCACTGAAGTGACAATGAAGATAATATTAAAAGTCAGAATCAACATACTGACAATCAATTGAGCACAGTTATAGATCTTCCCTTTCAAATAAAAAATTGAAAAGAACTTCTAGATTTAAGGTAAGTGCGGCAGCCAACTTATCAAATTTAAGATGAAGAACACAACACAAGTCATTTTGAATGATTTGATTAGTATTCATTTAAGCCAAATGAAATATAAGCACAATGTTTTTTCTTGGATCGGCAAATATTAGTAATTAATATGTTAAATTTAGTTAGTTAGCAATAACTCGAACCCACTCCCACAACCTATTCTCCCTCCCTTCCACCTTTACCATCATGTCAACCTTATATACCCTAAATCATAAGAACAATTAACATTCTGACAAATGCTTGCCTTAATTTTGCAAGATTTTTCCTCAGCCTAGTTCATTTATAGGCACAATCAGAATTTACAAGATCCAAAAATGGAATTAAGCTTCTTTAACCACTGGCACTCTAGATTTAACATTTTTGGTGATAGATAAATCGTTGCAGGGGCATGAAATTTTGACAAGACACATCTTGACTTAGACAAATTGATTTTTCTAAGTATGCATATGAAAACACACACATACCAACACTTCGGTTTTTATCGATACATAACTAAGTGAAAGTTTATTATACCAATCAATCTGCCATTTGAAGTTTCCAGTTTCCAGTTCCAACACAAGGTAAGACATTTAACAATCCAACTCAGAAAATTGACTTCCATCCCTCTACTTCCAATACTCTGGTCATAGTTACTATTCAGGAGCAATATTTAAAGGCCTTGTTTGGTTTACTAGTGAGAACGATGAATCCATGCTAATTAAGCTTTTCTTTACCTCGATGGTCATAGGTGTGAAGACAAACAAGTTGGTAAGATTGAACGCAAAAGAAGAGAGCAAAAACCCAAGCTGGTATCTCTCAGTAGTGGAGGAAGTTTTCCACGGGTGAAGGTAGCCAAAGGAAGCCACCGATACGGCACAACACACACCCACCATTGAGAAATACGCCGGAAACATCTTGCTTTGCAGGTTCCCAAACTGATGCCGCGGCAGATTTCTGGAACACAGAATCCAACAAAGTCATAACCCCATTTCACAGCCACAACAAAGCATTCAACAATTCTCACATCGTCTAGTCATACGCTCAAAATAAAGTACATAAAAAAGCCCCAAGCCTCCTAAGGTGAAAATAGACCCAAACTCAAATTCTTAAGAATAATTGAGAAAAATAAATTAGGGGTGATAAATTTGCGCACTTAAACATGATGATGCCGCCGATGAAGGTGACCCATAGAGCAGCGCCGAACGCGGTGGAGAAGCTAAGAAGGTGAGCGAGTTTGAGGTAGGTGGAAAGAGTGGTTGATTTTGAACCCAGTGTCTCCGGTGAGAATATCACTCCGATGGCTAAGAAAGCCACGGCGGTGATGAAGCGACTAAGCCAACCCATGCAGCAGCGGAAGATGAAAGTGATTGAGCGAGAGAGTGAATAGTGAGTGTGGTTCTGCTTCTGCGAAGGGACCAGACCGGTGAACGAGGTTGTAGATGAGTTGAAGCAAAGAAGATGCTATTAAATCTTTCTACCTACAAAACCGAACCCAACCAACCGGCGCTCGTTGGAATGTACATCCGGTTTAATTGACTTCCCTTCGTTCTAGAATATTCGGCCCGGCCCAACTCTCTTTGGACTGAATGAGCCCATCTTGGGATTTCATTAATTCTTCATCATCCCGCCTCCAAAATCGAAACAGCTAGACAAATAAAAATTCCCTCGCTTTTTTTTTTTTAAATAAATATAAATAATAGTTACCATATCAAGTCTTCCTTCAGAAGTTTGTTTCTGATTCTGCTGCTGGTGTCTTCTGTTCCCGCTTCACATGATGGAAACGAGTTACTCATCGCGAGTGTTTCGCGGTGTTCATTTCGTTCTCCATGGCTTCAATCCCGTCGCCGAAAGCCAGGTTTCTTCTCTTTCTCCTTCTCTCTTTCGTTTACTAATAGGGTTTCTCTTCTGCCATGAAGGTTATTTTATTTATACCATGAATTGCTGCTTGTGATTGGTTAGATCCGGTTCAAGCTTGTGAATGGCGGTGGAATTGACGTTGGGGAGTACGGTGTGAGTTGCACGCATGTCATTGTCGATAAGATTGCTTATGTGAGTTCAATACAATTCGCTCTTTTCTTTAACCCTATCGTTGGCCTTCATTTTGAAGGGAGGGAGAATTACGTTCTGTTTGTGTAGGACGATCCTGTGTGTGTTGCTGCGAGAAATGATCGGAAGACGCTCGTCACTGCACTGTGGGTTGATCACAGTGCTGATATTGGAATGCCCGTTGATGCTGCTTCGGTTAGTTTGTTCTACCTTTCCCGTAATTGGGGTGCCTTTCTTTCTCATGAAATACTGAGTCCGCTTGAAGCAACTTATTTAGACTAATTTTATGGTATAAGAATTTACAGATTATGAAACTCTCTAATGCTTTGTCCTCTGGAATGGCATAAGAAAATGACTCGTAGCTTGTATGAAAATAATTAAGTTCAATTTCTTCTTTCAGTTTTCAAACAAGTTATATATAAAAATACTTGTAAGACAAACATTTATGTAATAACTATTTGATTCAGCTGTTTATCCAAATATTTACTTTCTATTTGATCGGTGTAGTAAACTCACCTCGGGGGAAAGACTTGGTTGGTCAAGCTTTATAAAAAATTTAGAAAGATAAGAAATTCAGACCATTAGCTGATTGGTTTTGATTACATTATGTTACCGATTTTTTTATCTTCTGAATCACTTTGAGAGCAAGTGGTTGGTTTTATTCTTGTTCTGCTTTTTTGTAGGATGAATTTGTAGTAATTTTACCCTTTAACTGAACAGATTGAGTTTTCCATTTGGCAGGTTATGTATAGACCTCCTAAAGACTTTAATGGAATACCAGGTGCGAAAGATTTGATAATGTGCTTGACTGGTTATCTACGCCAGGATCGGGATGACATTATGGTGAGCATATACTTTAACGTGTTAATTTATTCCAGGATTTTGTGCGCGTTGTTTTATGAAGTTACTTGAAAATTCACCTTATTTTCCCTCTTCAGACAATGGTTAGCCTGATGGGTGCACAGTTTTCTAAACCATTAGTGGCAAACAAGGTTACTCACCTCATATGCTATAAATTTGAAGGTTTGTCTCGTTTTCTTAAATCCTGGCATTCACTGTCAACTGCGTCTGTTTGCTATTTTAGTTCTCCTAATTGCTTTCTATTACAGATTATTCATGCTTATATTTAATTCGTTTTGTTTGTTAATTCTGTTTAATAATTCGACTGTCAATATAGGAGAAAAGTATGTGCTTGCCAAGAGATTGGGTACAATAAAGCTAGTTAATCATCGTTGGTTGGAAGATTGGTATGTATATCCTGTTAGCTTGACATGGATGTGAATGAATCTCATCTATTTGAGCCTTTTCATTTGACTTGTTGGAATCATATAAATTTTATGCTTCGTCAATTAAAGTTCTGTTTATTTTTTCAGCTTGAAGGAATGGATGCTTCTTCCCGAAGACAAATATAGCAAGAGGTTAGGCGTTGTTGCACTTATGTGCAAATATAATTTAAACCACATTTTTGTCCACATGCTGGCATGCAATGCAAATGTAGCATTTCATGTATCATGTTCACGGATACTGAGTGGGGGCAGTATTCTTCTCTCTACATATTTTTAACACTCTTTTATATTTGGAGCTTATCGAAAATAATGTCATTGCTCAAGAAAAAAGATAACTTGACTGTATTTCGGTGGAATGTATGAAGACATTTGCTTTACACAACATCGTAATGCGAATATGAATAATATACCTTGTGCTCATCACTTGTATTCTTTGGCATTCCTAGGTGATTTGCACACATGCACTCGCCATGTTCAAATAGTGTCAGAAAATATGGGGAATTTATAAAGTTGCACTTTAAACTAACCGGCATTGAGGCATATGGATGAATTACTGTAATAGTCATACAATATGAAAATTGAAAAGACAGTTTAGTGTAATAGGCATTTCAGCTTATAGTTGAAGATTTGTGATTAAATCACTTTTTCTTCCTAGTATGACTCTATTTTCTCTAAGATTTGAAAGATCTTATCTTTTCAACTAATTATGGAACCTTTATTTCTTTCAATAGTGGTTTTGAACTAGAGATGATGGAGGAAGAGGCTAAGGATTCTGAGGAAGAGCGCGTAGATTCTAAGCTGGGAAAATCAGCGGGGAGAAATCTAAAACAAAGCCCTCTTAGTTCAAAATTTGGTACAGCTGCAACTCATGGATCTTCGAGATCAGTAACAGAGGCATCAAACGCCTTACCAGATCTTACTGGTCCACGGGTTTTGCCAAATATCAATAATGGTGAAGACTCTTCGGCCACTACAGGAAACAAGAACAAATCTTATCAAGAACGGAGCTTTCCTAATGTTCATGACCCAACGATAAGCGATCAGACTCCTAATATTTCTAGATATTCTACATTACGTCAATCATCTGACAAATATATGAAGACAAATGAGTCTAAGAATGCTGATTTTCCAAAGGCACTTGACTCCCGGGATACTGGCAATATTGGAAATTCAAATCCATTTGGTCAGCAATTTGGTCTGCATGATAACGACATGGAGTCTAAGAAGTTTGCATCTGGAGTTGCACATTCAAATGAAAAGCCTAGCACTACAAGTTATTTTAGGAATAACCAAAGGGAATTTTCTCTCTCGAGGATCTTAGACGAAAGCTCAGGCAGAGAAAACAAATGTGAAAACAGTAAGGCTGACGGGGCAAGTGAGCTTATCAAATCTACCAGGGTTGAAAATTCTGGGAGACGAAATGATTTTACTGAAGAGGATGAACCAAGTAGTATATTGCCTCAAAAGAGGGCAAATGAATCTTCTTTTACAAAATTAAAATCAAGAAAGGTGCCTTCTAATTCAAAAATCTTCATCCAATCAGCAAATGGTAAATCTCAAGGATTAAAAGTGACATCTCAGGTTGATGAGCCACCCAAAGCTGATGACTATTTTTCTAAAGGCAAAGATGGCATAAATAACTCAAACACTTGCTTAGTTTTGGAACCTGTTGGTTCTACCTCTAATTCACTGGCATTTGATGAGCCTTTCTCCAGAAATGCTACCCCAGAATCTGCTCAGTGTGATAATGTCTGTCAGAATTGTCCACAAACGGCAGTTCAGAACTTAAGTGAGCCTAAAATCAATGGCAAGCCTGATGTCACAAGCTCTGGATTGCGACAAGTTAACGGTAATGAAGCAGGGAAACATAATGTCATTATAAATAATGGGTGTTCATCACTGGGAAACAAAAGCTCAAATAATGTGGAATCCGCTGGTTGTACTAACTTGGCTTTAAGCAATGAAGAATGTAATAAGCTGGTTAGGAAATCTCCCCGAAAGAAATCAGTTGCCATGAGAAATTCAGGTTCTAAACCTAAAGTAGGTGCCATTGCTAGAAATAAAACATCGCTTTGCTTGAATAAAACTACCCTGCAAGGTGAAGGTGTAACTCTATCCAGTGGAAGCAGAGAGATTGGTGATGCAAAGATTCATCAGGGATGTCCCCAAATCCGTAATATTAAGAAAACAATGGAGAAAGAAGCAGTTCGTAAAAATACAGTTGATCCCTGTGACAGAGCTGAGTTTTTGGAGGATGAAACCGAGGCTCCAGATGATAAATGTAAATTTGAGTTTGGAATGGCACTAAATGAAGAATCAGTTCATCTTTTGGAAAAGCCGAATAGAGCAAAAGAAGAGAAGTCAGAAGCAATTTGCCCTGCAACAAAAGTTGAAGAGGCAATGCCTCCTAAGAAAGGCACACATAAAACAGAAAATCAGAAAACGGCTTCACTAGTAGTAAAGTACCAAACAAGGAAACGTGCTGCCGGTAAAGCCAAGGCCACTGTTAGTAAATACGCAGAAGATGTTGGTGACAGAACTGAGTTTTTGGATGATGAAGCCGAAGCTCCAGATGACAAACGTGAAAATAAGTTAGGAATGGCACCTGAAGAAGTGGTTCGTCCTTTAAAAAAGCCAGATAAATCAACAGAAGAGAAGGCAGAAGCAATTTGCCCTGCGACCAAATGTGAAGAGGCAATACCTCCTAAAAAAGGCACAAATGAAACAGAAAAACAGAAGCCATCTTCACTGGTAGTAAAGCATCAAGCAAGAAAACGTCCTGCTGGTAAAGCCAAGGCTACAGTTGCCAAGGAATTATTGAAATCTAAAGTGGAAGTATCTAGGGAGAACATTCTTAATGAAACGGGGGATGAGGCAGAGATAGAAACCATGGAAGAAATGTCCCTTCCTGCTGATAAACATAACAACTCAGCCATTGCAAGAAAGAAGTCAGAGAACTTAGTTGAAGAAGATAAGGAGAATAGACCAATTGATGGACTGCAGGATTTAGTGGAGGGAAGAAGCGATGGTAATCCAACTAATAAATCTAATGTCATGCTGGCAAAAATCAAGTCTACTAAAGTGGGACTCAGATCTTCTATATCACAATCAAAGACGAGAGTAAAAACTGAAGCGACTTGTTTTATATTAAGCGGGCACCGCCTGCAGAGAAAAGAGTTTCAGCAAGTCATCAAGCGCTTAAAAGGAAGGGTTTGCCGGGATTCTTCTCATCAGTGGTCATATCAGGCGACACACTTCATAGCTGCAGACCCCATACGCAGGACCGAGAAATTTTGTGCTGCGGCTGCATCAGGAAGGTAAGGAATATCAGACAAACTAAAATAAAGTTCGTATAGCATGCGCTGCTTATACGGTTGTTGGAACGAAAGCAAGTCGGCAAGGAAAATTTTTGTTGTAATATCTTCTCTTGTATACATAGATCTTAGAATGGAGGTGTTACTATTCAATCTCCTCGGGGGCAGTGAACATCATTGAAAATTAAACGTCACTGATTAACCATTTTCTCTTTCCTTTCATATTGTCGGCACAACAATGTAGTTTGGCTTTCTTTGATTATGTATATAAATAAATGTTCAATCTTTGGTGGAATGCAGGTGGATTCTGAAAATGGATTACTTAACTGCCAGTAGTCAGGAAGGAAAATTCTTGGCGGAGGAGCCTTATGAGTGGCACAAGAATGGTCTCAGTGAAGATGGCGCAATCAATATGGAGGCTCCGAGAAAGTGGCGGCTATTAAAAGAAAAAACAGGTCATGGCGCCTTCTATGGAATGCGTATTGTTGTATACGGCGATTGCATTGCTCCGCCTTTGGTATGTTTTGTTTTGAATTTTTTTCGTTCACTGTTCTTTTATTATTTGCCAATACTGCACTAACTTTCATCTGAATTGCAACAGGCTATTGGGGGGTAGATGCTCTCTATTTTTATGCAATTTGTTGTTTATATAGTCATTAATGATGAATGAGTTTCCAACCATTTCAACTGCGTTTTATTGAAGATGACGTAGCTATATTTCTGATCAACGCCACTGTTTTTACAGGAAACTCTGAAACGTGTCATCAAAGCTGGCGATGGAACAATATTAGCAACTTCTCCTCCTTATACTCGCTTCCTGGGTACCGGAATCGACTATGCTGTAGTTAGCCCTGGCATGCCACGTGTTGATATGTGGGTCCAAGAGTTCTTAAAACATGAGATACCTTGTGTTGTAGCGGACTATTTGGTGGAGTATGTTTGCAAGGCCGGGTTCTCCTTGGAGAGACATGTATTATATGGCACTCATGCTTGGGCAGAGAGATCATTTGATGAACTTAAAAGCAGGGCAGAAGAGATTGATGAAGAACTCGATGCTCCTGATGCCTCTAGTGATGATGATGATGTAGTTTGCCAAGTGTGTGGATCCGGCGACAGAGGGGATGTAATGTTGATTTGTAGTGATGAAAGTGGTTCTTTGGGCTGTGGAGTGGGTACCCACATCGATTGCTGCGATCCTCCACTAACAGATGTCCCTGAGGAGGACTGGTTTTGTTCGAAATGCAGTACCACCCGAAACTCCGCAAACAATCCCATTAAAAAGAAAAAGAGTTTTTTATCTTCATCAATGACCAAGTGATTTTCTAGCATCGCGCAGTCATTGTTTAGGAAACTTGTCTGAATTTTGCCAACCTTTGGTCATTCCTTTCTAGTCTTCAGTTGTCGTCTACATAATAAAAGTAATGTACAATCCTTTGTAATTAACATATTAAAGCTTATTTCATTTCAAACATGTTTATGTAGCATTATTTATTGACTCAGGGTTGAATGCAAGAGGTTTCTAACCTGTCTGAAGTTCAGTATTTAAACAGTCATAGTCATTGATTATATCCATAAACATTAAAAAGATGATTAAGTGAAAGGACAAACTTGCTCTTTTCAACATAGAGAATATATGTTGGTGTGATAGATGAAAGTTTAATTATTTATACAATAATGTGATTTAGTATACATTAAAATTAATGTTAATAGTTTAAAAATTCTTATTATGTATTGGTTATAGATTGCGTTGTTATTATGAGTAAATTAAAATTATTAATTTTTGTTTATATACTATTTTACTATAAATCGGGTTAAAATAGATAACATTGTGACATTTTTAAAATGGACACTTAATTGAATAAAATAAATAATTAATAAGATTAAAGTAATATTAAACCAATATAAAATTATATAAATAAACATGTCACAAGATATATTTAAATAAATGTATTTTTTATGCATAAGAATATATTTTCAAAATATTTATGAATTTAGTTTGATTTAATTTAAAACTCTTATAATCTTTAATTTGTAGACTAATTATATTTATATTTTATATATATATATATATATATATATATATTCTGCAAATAAACTTATTAATTTTATACTATATTTTACAATATTTTAAATTAAATTTAACATAAAAATATCATATTTTTAAGTAGATGTCATACTTTCATTGTATTAATTAATATAATGATTAAAATATCTTGAAGGGTATAAAATGTTAAAAATAAAATAATATTATAGTTAAAATACGTAATATTAAAAAAGTGATTAAATAAACAAGATTTTGTTAAGGTACACTGCAAAATCATATTTAAACTATACATTCCAACAATTGTGTACATACATAATTAAAATGTTATTATATATCTTGACAAAATCTTGTACAGAAAATTCTCAATAGTTGTATCAAGACAAATTTTGGTCGATACATAGAATACAAACATACTTTTATTATATGTTTTGATAAAATATAATCAAAATATATAATGAAAATGTGTTTCTCGTTAAAATATACAAGGAAAATATGATGGACATACATCACAAAAACATAATTTTCTTGTAGAGAATCATATTTCAAATGCAAAGGATGTTTTCGTCAAAAGAAAAATTTCTAAAAGGGAAGGTGGTCTAATGACAATTTGCAGGTGCCAATAGCAATGACTACTAAATAACTCTTAAAATGTATTGGGCTTTTAAAACTTTTATGAATACATTACATAAATATTTTTTAAAGAAAGTACATGAGCAATAACAATAATAATAAGGTTCTTGATTTTTACATTCCATAATTTCTTCCAGCACATAATTAAATTAAATATCATTTTATCCTTATATTTATCATTCCAAAGAATATCATTTTATCCTTATATTTATCTTTATCTTTGGAATGCATTTTAAATTGAGTGTTTTAAAATATATTTCTAGAAAAATCAATCTGAAAATATATTCTAGGATATTTTGGAATATATTTTCAAAATTCAATCTAATTTTTGAGACACATTTCAAATTAAACAATTTGAATCTGTTTATGTAATAAGATATAATTCATACATAATATTAGCGATTACTTATTTTTAATTGTTTGAAAATGTTTTCAGTAAAGATGATAACACAAAAAATCAAATAATGAGGTACAAAAGTTATACACAAATAAAAAAAATAAGAAATTAAGGTAAAAAAAATTATAAAAAAGATATTTTAAGTATTTGATGGAGATGCATATTATTATTATGGTAACCCAGAATACAAGAGCATAATAATAATAATAAAGGAATACCCTACCTTTCCTATGAATAATTCCAAAAGCTTTGTCTGCTTACTTTTCCTTTCACTCTGAGTAAATAATAATTTGATGCTCATGGCACAACAATTCTGATCTTTATTGCTACCATAACAACTTTTCTCTGTGTAATGTTGGTCTGTGATTTGAGCCAAATCTATTTGTCTGGTGGATATTTAACAGGCTTCATTCTCTCTGCCTTTGATGCCACTAATAATTTCTAAATGAAGCTTCAATGCATGTGTGGTAGTGACCTATCTGTCCTTAGCAATGGAACAGATAACCATAAATATAGTCCTAAATGGAATCTAACTTCAACCATTGATAGGTCCCTTGGCATATAGGAGGGACATAAAAAACACTCACCATGTGTTGTTGTAAAGGAATATTGTTCCCTGCAAACTCAGATCTCAATAAAACTCATCACTTTTTTTTTTTTTTCTTTCCTTTCTAACTGCCAAAGAAATTCGATTCCCCATGTTTCGCACAAAAACAACACAATTTCCTCTTTTTACCTTTTAACGTTATTCTTTTTCAATTTTTTTATTCCTTTTTCATTTTTTTCCATCGTGTTGCTTGTTCATTTCATTGCAGATGCATTTCATTGCAGATTTTTTTAATTGTGATATATATATTGTTATAAGGAAAGAATGGATGAAAAGTAAAAATTGTATTGAATGTTAGGTAAAATACATCTTATATACAAGATAGCTTTACAGAAGTACATAACAGATTGTAACCAACTAATTAACAGAAACTAAACTGAATTTATATTCAATATCCCCCCTCAAGCTGCAGCATATATATCCTTAATGCTCAGCTTGGACAACAAAGATTGAAATTGTGATGGATGTAATGCTTTAGTGTGAATGTCTGCAAGCTGTGCTGAAGTAGGAATGGGTAAGAGCTTAATAACACCAGCTTGAATTTTATCCCTTATGAGATGACAATCAATTTCAATATGTTTTGTCCTCTCATGCATAGCTGGATTTTGTGCAATTTGTATGGTAGATCGATTATCACAAAACAAAGAAACTGGTTGTGGGAGAGACTGTTTCAAATCATGGAGCAAATACAGAAGCCATTGAATTTCACATGCTGTGGATGCTAAGGCTCTATATTCTGCTTCAGTTGATGATCTATATATAGTTCCTTGCTTCTTGGACTTCCAGCTGATTAAAGATGCACCATAGAACACATTAAAACCAGTTACAGACCTTCTAGTTTCAGGGCAAGTAGCCCAATCGGAATCACTAAAAGCCTTGAGTGTATGTTCTGTATTGGAGGGAAAAAACAATCCTTGTCCTGGACTGTTCTTCATGTATTTTAGAATCCTTATTGCTGCTACATAGTGATCTTCCAAAGGATTGGAAAGGAATTGGCTGAGTGTGTTGACAGCAAAACATAAATCTGGCCTTGTGTTGGTTAGATAGAGTAACCTTCCAAGTAGTCTTATATAGGCATGCACATCTGAATAAGGTTTCCCTTTTGTCTTGGAAATTTTGTTCCTGGCTTTATGGGAGTAGAAACAGGTTGACATCCCAACAATCCTCCATCTTCTAGTAACTCTAGGGCGTACTTCCTCTGTGACAAAGTAATGCCTTGTTGAGATCTGGCAATTTCTAAGCCAAGAAAATACTTGAGTTGGCCTAGGTCTTTAATCTTGAACTTTGCATTCAATAGAGCCTTCACATTTTGAATTTCCTGGATGTTATCACCTGCCAATACTATATCATCGACATAAACAAGTAAGATGGTGATATGAGCAGAATCACTTTTGACAAAAAGTGAATAATCTGATTTTGATTGTATATAGCCCAAAGAAAGTAAAGTAGTTGTCAATTTGTAATTCCATCGTCTAGAGACCTGTTTGAGTCCATATAAAGATTTCAATAATTTGCAAACTTGTCCTGGTTTTTCTGTCTTGTAGCCAAGAGGAAGAGACATGTACACTTCTTCATCTAGATCCCCATGTAAAAAGGCATTATTTACATCTAGTTGATGTAAATACCAATGCTTTGAAGCTGCTAAGGCCAAAACCAACCTTACTGTTGTGAGTTTGACAACAGGTGAAAAAGTTTCAAAGTAATCTAAGCCTTGTTGTTGTGTGTAGCCTTTGGCTACTAACCTTGCTTTGTATCTTTCAATGCTTCCATAAACTTGCCTCTTTATTTTGTATACCCATTTACACCCTATAGGTTGCTTTCCATATGGTAGATCAGTCAAAGCCCATGTTTTGGTACTTTCTAAAGCTGCAATTTCTTGATCCATGACATTCTTCCAACAATCATGTTTGATGGCTTGGTTATAGGTTTTAGGTTCACTGACTTGGGAAAGATTAAGGACATATGATTTATGAAGAGATGATAATGCATCATAAGAGAGATATGAAGAGATAGGGTACAAGGTACATGTAGATGACTGAGTGGCTGAAGAAGTAGATAACATGTTGCAATGATAGTCCTGTAGGTAAGATGGTTTATGTTTTGGCCTGGTTGATTTTCTTTGTGGAGTAGCAGTGATAGGTTCAGCAGAAACAGGTTGAGAAGAAAAAATAATAGGGTCTGGAACAACAGAAGGAGAAGATATAGGTGGTAAAGAGGGTTGATCAGTAACTTCTGAGAAAAGAGGTGATGGAGATGAAGTAATTTTGGTGACAAAATCCAAGGAATTTTGTGTATCAGTAGGGGAGTGCTTGTCATTAGTAAGAAAAGGAAACATGTTTTCATAAAATACTACATTCCTTGATAGAAAAATTTCCCTAGAGTTGAGATCCAACAAAAGGTAGCCTTTCACTCCTTTTTTAAAACCAAGTAAAACACATTTTCTTGCTCGATGTTGAAATTTTGTTCTTTGAGCTTGAAGAGTTGAAGCATAGCAAAGGGAGCCAAAAACTCTTAAGTAAGTAATGTCAGGTTTAATATTGTGTAACAGCTGAGATGGAGAAAAATATGCTAAAACTTTGGAAGGTAAAATATTAATGAGATGCACAGCATAACGAACAACAAAAGACCAGAAAATTATGGACAAATGGGATAGAAACATTAAAGATCTAGCAACATTGAGAATGTGTTGATGTTTTCTCTCAACAACCCCATTTTGTTGAGGTGTTTCAACACAAGATAATTGATGTTGTATCCCTTTTTGTCTATAAAATTCTGTCATTGCAAACTCATTACCATTATCTGATCTAACAACTTTTACATTAATGCCAAATTGTGTTTTTATATAAGAAATAAAGCCAATAAGTTGTGATCTGGTATCTGATTTACTTGCCATCAATTTAATCCATGTGTATCTAGACATATCATCCACTATGGTTAAGAAATATTTGAAACCATCAACAGAAGAAGTACCATAGGGACCCCAAATATCAACATGAATTAAATCAAAAGGAGTTTTTGAAACAGTAGTACTTGATGGAAAAGACAGTTTTCTTTGCTTAGAATAGTGACAAGTATCATAATGAGTGTATTTTATATCAGGTATAATATCATACATGTTTTGTAATTTGATGTAACAAGAAGAAGAAGGATGACCTAGTCTATGGTGCCAAATATCACTAGAGTTAGGTCTTATGGTTGAACAAGCAACAGAATTCACAGCTAGTGAAACAGAATTCATAGGTGCAGGAACTATCATGATATACAAGCCATCTCTTTCTTCAACTTTCCCAATCATCTGCAAGGTTAACATGTCCTGTATCACACATGAAAATTCAGAAATGTCAAGCTTACAAGATAGAGATTTAGTTAACTTTGTGACCGAAATAAGATTTACTGAAAAATTAGGAACAAACAGGACATTATGTAGAATAAGTTGCGGGCTAAGGGAAACTGTGCCAGAAAAATGAGCAAGTGAGGAATTCTTGTTGGGTAGTGATACTGTAATTGGTGTGATTCTATGATAAGAAGTAAAATGAGACAAAGAATTGGATATGTGATCAGTAGCACCCGTGTCTAGAATCCATTGAGAATGGATATTACCTTGAGCCTGAGAAGAAGTGGAAGCCATTATGAGAGCTCACTAGATTGGTAGAATGTGTGGTTGTGGGATTAGATTGAGGAAGAAGAGCCAATAGACCATGAATTTGTTCTTGAGAAAGTCCCAGAGTTGAGGAATTTGACTGTGCCTGAGAATTAGAAGAATGAACTGTTGCAGAAGAATCTATGGTAACATTGTGGACTCTTTTGGATTTGAAACCAATAGAAAATCCAGGTGGTAATCCATGTAGGAGAAAACAAGTATCAATGGTGTGGTTTGTCCTACCACAGTGAGTGAGTGCATTGCCGAGAAGCATCAAACCTTCCCCCTGATGAGCGAGTTTGAGACCCTTGATATGAAGGTTTTCCTCGGCCATAATCACTAGCGAGTGAGGGTTTTCCTCTGCCATTGGAGGTAGAAAGAAAAGGTTTATATTGAGAAACTTGTGCTGCCATGACTGAAGGTTCAGGGAGAATTCCTGATTGTAATTGTCGCTCATGTTGAATTATCATCGAAAAAATCTTGGTTAAAGAAGGCAAGGGATCCATGAAAAGGATCTGAGAGCGAACAACAGAGTAATTATCATTCAAGCCTCTAAGAAAACAAAGAACACAATCATTTTCACGATATTCCTTCATTGTCTTAGAAACAATACAACAAGAAGCAGGAGATTTGCACTCGGAATTGGGCGAAAATTGCAAAGTTCATCCCGGAGAATCTTCATCTTAGTGTAATATGCAGTAACACTTAGGTCGATTGATGTATCGAATAAAGATCTTGATGCAATTGTGAAATTCGAACAGTAATCACCTTGGGAAAAACGATCTTTGAGATCCTTCCATGCCACAGCTGCAGAGTCAATCCAGATAATACTTGTAGCAATCTCCTGAGAAACAGAGTGATTGATCCAAGATAAAACCAAATTATTGCAGCGCTTCCATGCTGGAACCATGGGATTTGTCGCAGCGGGACAAGGAATGGAACCATCGGCAAAGCCAAATTTATTCTTTATTTGCAGTGACATAGACATCGAGCGGGCCCATCAATGATAATTGTGACCTTCAAGAATCAGAGAAACAAGCACCAGTGATGGATTCTCGTTAGGGTGAATGTAATAGTCACGTGTTGTATCTTGCAAAGATGCGAGAGTAACAGAGGGAGCAGCCATAGAAGGAGAAGAAATTGCAAAGAAGCAAAGAACGTAGAGAAAAAAAAAACGGTCAGGGAAGCAGTAACATAATCAAACGTAGAGAAAGAAAAACAGTCAGGGAAGCAGTAACAGAATCAGTTGCGGAAGAACGTGATGAAGAATGATTTTCCTTCTGATACCATGTTATAAGGAAAGAATGGATGAAAAGTAAAAATTGTATTAAATGTTAGGTAAAATACATCTTATATACAAGATATCTTTACAATAGTACATAACAGATTGTAACCAACTAATTAACAGAAACTAAACTTAATTTATATTCAATATTTATTATTCCAATAAAAATGTGAAGAATTTATGGGATATTCATCCAGCACATTATGCCAATGCCACCAAATTTTGACAAGAGGCAGAGAAAAAGAGAGTATATAAATTCATGATTATCTGGATAGAGACGAAGGCACGTGATAGCAGCACGTGCTGCCTTTTTCAATGTTCCCTTCATTCAAACCTCTTCTATTTCTGTCTTTCTCTCGCTAAATCAGTGATTTGGTCTTAATTTAAATAAAATTAACTTCTTCTTTTTTAAGTTTAACTTCAGTGTCTATATATATTTATTAAAAAATTGTTCAAATAACCTTAAGATTAGTATAACTCAAATTCCATTACTTTAATTTCACATACTATTATATAAAACCAAAAACAACTTTCAAAAAATGATGTAGCTTATATTTCAAGACTTAGTTATATTTCTAGACTCTTTCTATTATGGATTTATTTTAATTAGACGATACAATTTCAAAAGAAAAAATATATATAAAGAAAAGGATTACACACAATGTCTTATGCAGATGCCTTCTGACTACATAATATAATAACTAAAGAAATGGTACCTTGTGAGGTGCACCATTTCTTTTTTCACAAATGTTATATGCTTCCAATGCGAATATTAAAGTATAATTATATAAAAATCATATAGTTAATTATTAGAAAAATAATAATATATTTTGGTGTACTTACACAAGTTTTCTATCATTTAGAAATCAAAATTAAAATAATTTATATACGCTATTATTTTTTATCTACTAATTTTAAAAATAAAATTACAATCATACTTTTAAAATAAATAATATATTTTAAAATAAATAATATATCAGATATGAAAATTTACCTTGTAATATATGATACAATTATATGATAATATTTATCATTATTATATTATATATGATAAATAATAGTATTTATTGGTTTTAATCCTTCAATAGGAATAATAGAAATAGTTAATTTTATTTAAAATGAAAGTATATAAAATATAAGAAAATTAAAAAAAAAACTAATAAGAAAATTTAAACATATGATTTATTTTTATATCAAAAGTAGTTTTTTTTGAAGATTTTGGTATCATCAAATATACTCTCTTATGTAATATATTATTATATAATATACTATTTACCATTATTATATTGTATGTGAGGATAATAGTGTCCATTCGTTTTAATCCTCAATATGAATAGGAATTCTGTAATTGTTAATTTTATTTAAATTAAAAATATGTAGAGCATAAAAAAACAAAATAAAAAAATAATACGAAATTTAAAAGATATGATTTATTTTTAATCAAAAGTAGTTCTTTTTAAGATTTTGGTATCATCAAATATACTCTCTTATGTAATATATTATTATATCATTAGAGAGAATAAAAAATTAAAATTAAAAAAGTATATTTTTGGAAAAAGATTTTACAATAGTAACAATGAACAAAGTTTGTCTTATTTCTCTATTTTTGTAATATATTTATAATTTACTTGTTTATTTATATTGGTTTTTGAATAGGTACATGTAAATACAACAAAATAAAATTGTTATGTCAAGTGTTGATATATAAGTGTTATATAATTACTTACATGATAAAAAAATATTTTTTATTAATTTTGAATTGATTATGATAAGTCAACATATATAAACTATTTGATACAGTGTTTTTAAATTTTTATTTTTAAGTTACGTATAAACTAATTTTTTTTTATATTATAGAATTTTTTTTTAAATCCATCCAAATAATGATTATACGTTATATCTTGAGGGAATTCGAAAGAAAAAGGGTGAAAATGGAATCATAACGTAAAATCTGATTAGCAAACAAATCCAACCAATTTTCAGTGTAGCCCAACAACAAAGGTGGGGTGTTAAATTCATGTCCAACAATTTAAACATCAACTCCACTGTGTGTAAATAGATTTGTTAAAACGTATAATAAGTTTATTTCAAGTAATTTATTAAACATTTTTGCAAATTGTGTTGAATATTTTGTTCCGATTTCTCTTTGTATTTTTCTGTATTGGAGTAATGTGTAGGAGGTGACCCATTGTTTTCCATAAACAAGAGTTGCTTAATTAAGAAACGGAATCTTAGTCACATCAGAAAATATAATCAACTCCAATCATGGCACACAGTTTGGCTGCGATACTTTTGCTTAATTGTAAAACTGGCTTAATGAATAGTTTGAGAAAGGAGTTGCATTTATCATCAAATTTGGCTACTCCAACTGTTGCTGATTTTGAAAGCTTTGTTTTCTCCCCTCATCTTGGAAATTCTTAGTGGCAAACACTTTGACCTCCTCGGTTGTCACATTTGTTGTTATTATCTGGGAGAATGATTTTCCCTCATATTTTTAAAGTTGGTGTGTATGTAAAATCAGGAAATTTGTACGTGAATAATGCATCCTTCAAGGTGGAAAATCAGAGAAGACAGTGTAATAATGCATCTCTTACACAGAAGAAGAAAAAATACACGAGCTTTTGCGTGTATCAGAAATCACGCCTCAAACAAAAGACAATTATTAGGCTTCCAAGGTTGAATTGAAAAGCCTTTTCATAGATTCCCCCACCCTAAACACTGTTACGTGTGTAATACTTAAAATATATATAAAAGAAAAAGGATAAAGATTGAACCAAAATTGATCGTAGTAGCAGTACGGAACACATGGGTAAAAGAGTTGCGATGGGAAGGTGAAAGTTGAAATGACGTTTCCTCTCTAATCCTTTTGTTTTCTTGTATTGAGTGCAGATTAGACGAGTTGCTTTTCTTGTTTGTGTGCACAACTGATTACAAAAACTCATCACTTTTTCCCTTCTGCACCACTTCATCATGACCTTCTTCACTTCCCTCCATTATTTTCACTCCAAAATGCATCTACATTATTTAACTTCATTACACCTTTTAATTATTATTAGAGTTGCATAATAAGTTAGTCAAACTTAATGATACTCCTAAATAAAGCGATCAAATTACAATTAGTATTAATAATAGAGTTATAACATTTTTCTTCAAAACAATATAATCAAAAGCAATTAAGGAGAAATGGTAGACATCTTAAATAAAAATAATTTTTTACTGAATAAAAAATAATCGCCTTAAAAAAAATATATTAATATTTTTATGAATATGAAGCGTAATTTTTATATCAGACCTTAAAAAGTTAATGTGAATGATTATCTGTATCGATCCATGTTATAACATACGTAAAATTACATGATTTTAACATAATTTAATGTACCTTTCATTTTTTATTTTTAAAACCTTTTACGTTTGTTTCTATTTTATTCGACATACATTAATAATAATAATAATCCACGTAAATTTATTTCTTTTATATTAAATGAGACTTATATATTATGTAAAATAAAAGTTAAAATATAAAAAATTCATTTTCCAGTAGTAGACGTGCAGAGAATCTTGAATAATTGCGGTGATATGACATATCAAACAATGCTATGTATTTTAACATAGAAATGAATCAAATAATACGGAGTCAAATACTTAAATAAGAGGTCAACCTAAATCTTAGCAAGACTTTCTGGTGGGAACGGTATAAGATGCATACATTTTAATATATCCTTTTAACATACTTTCTTTCTCATTAGTTAAAAATTATTGAAAATCATAAAACATGCTATAAGAATGACAAATAATATTTTAGGTTATTTAGTTTAGTATTAAAAAATATGTATTACTATTATTAATACTTACTGATTTTATTTAATATTATAATAAGAAACTAATAACAAAGATTCTGGATAATGGATTATGTATAATCAAACTCATGGGCGACTTTCTTCGGGGATCCCCCTTTTATTTTTTAGTTTTTACCACATATTTCTCCACTTTTCCTTCCTCTTTCTCTCCCTCACTTTCTCCTACAAGAGAGAGGACGTAAATTTGTTCATCCGGGAAGGTCAAGTCAACACATCACATGCATACTCATATACATTACGGATTAAATTGTATCACCCAAAACTTTAAAAAATCAAATAGAAATTCATAGTAAAAATAAAAGGTGACGGTTAAAAAAGTATTAATAGTTCACTTTACGGCTTTCAAAAATTTGAATTTTCCATTAAGAAAAAATATAAGTAATTTCTTTGAAGTAATAGCCTTATTCATTGCAACAATGCAATACATTTTAAAAGTTGGGAGGCTTTAAATCATTTAGTTTGGCGGCAGCAGTTCCAATTTTCAGAAGTAAACTTCCAAATTAATAGTAGCTTTGTACAACTAATAAATGAGAACATGAAAGTAATAATATAGAATAAAACAGTAAGAGAAAAAAATGTGACAAAATTTTCCAACTTATCCATCTGTACAAGAAGCGACGAAGCAGAGATTCTTGGATATTTTGTTCTTCCAATCAGCAGCTCAAGCCCTCGTACTTGACCGGAATGGAACGGTTGAATCCCGTTTGCGAAAGCAAGTTCCCAACCACTGCAATATCGCGGCAAAACACTCCCTGAAAAACCGCGGGATTCCCAGTGGAAGGAGACGAAACTGTGCACATTTTGTTTTCTAATTTCTCGGCTTTGGCCTGAGCTTCCAGAACCTTCTTCTTCCGCTGCTTCTCAACAACCTCCTCGTCCATGATGGCACCCATCACGTTGGTGTAACCCTTCTGAAGCAGCCTGTAGAGCAAGAGCGACGACATTCTCGCCCTCTCCTTAACAGAATCGAGGTCGCGTTCATCCGCCAGCTCGCACCGCTCGATGAAGCTCGTGGCCTTGTCGGGCTTGTGTTTCAGAGACAACAGCAAATGCGCTCTCTGTAACTCCGACCGACCACAGCCGCGCCGCAATCCGATGAGACCGTGGTAGTCCACGTTGGCGGTGTCTCCGGAAGCCACCCTCTGTTTCAGTTCCTGGATCTTGGTCGTGAGGGCGCAGAGTTTCCCAGGGATTTCTCTTGCGCGCACGTTTTGGCGCTTCCAGGCGGGGCCGGCGAGTTTGCGATCGCGCAAAATAGTGTTGTAGAGGAGTTTGAGGTGTTCAAGGTCGTGGAGGGAATCTGGGAAGCACCGAATTGATTCGAGGAGGGAGGCTCGAGTTTCCAGCGCTTGGATGCAGGTGGGATCCAGGGCAAGGGTTCTGTTACAATCGGCGATTGAATCGGCGATTCGGCCGGCGGAGCGGTGGGCGGAGGCTCTGTGCATGTAGCACTCGGCGAGGAAGTGCTGCGGGGCGCCACGACGCCCGTCCACGATTTTGGAGAAGTGGCGGATAGCTTCGGAGTGGAGGCCGGCTTCCAGAGCAGCGAGCGCGGCGGCTCGGCGCCGGAGGAGGAGCTTTATGTGGGCGAGGAGTTGGGTCACTGCTTCGGACTCCGGGAGTGGAGCGCGGGGTGGTGTTGTGTCACCGGAGAAGAGGGGGTTGGAGAGGGAAAAGCTATCGTCGGACCAGCACACGCTCTCGCGGCGGAACGCGGCGGAGGCTAGGCGCTTACCCGTTTGGAGAAGGACCATTGCATCTTCCATTAGGCCTAGGTGGCAGCATGCTTTACCCAGAACCAAGTATCTGATACAAAAATTGACAAGAAAAATGTAAAAAAAATTTAACTATTAAACTATTTTTTCATTTTTTAATTACTTAAAATACCATACATTAAATTGAAAATACAATAAGTAATTTTACACGCAGTCTTTGATAATAATAAAAAAGTTAATTACATAATTATAATAGAAAACATATTTTTATGGATGTAAGTATGAGTGCGTTTTAATACATAGGTTAATTATAAATAAACTACAATATTTAGTGACTTTTTAAATTCTATAACCATAAACATTTTAAATCATATTATCCGACTAGAGACAAAATTTAGATGGATGGAATACAACTAACAAGTACAATAATATATAAAATTATTATTTTGTATTCATACAGATATTTTTTTAACCTTCACAATCATTTTATTTGTAAATCAAAGAATGATACTTTTAACAAACTATGTCAATAATAAAAAAATGTTTTAAAAAGAGTGATTCGAAAATATATGATTTACATTTACCTGTAATTATTTTAAATACGAACAAGCATGAAACAGTAACTAATGAAGATAAAAACGATTAAACATGAAGAAAATAGAAATTAAAGAATAAAAATTTAAGAATAAAAGTGGAAGTGACTTACTTTAAAAAGATAAAACTCCCGGATAAGTGAAGTGTGAGAAGGATTTCACGCAAACATTTGAATATATTATATTAGTATATTTCCTGGGGTTTCCCCGTTGTTACGGTGCATTCAATTGAATCGGGGTTTTTAAAAGAGGGAGTTAGGAAACACTTCATTTAGTCAGGCAGCTGGCAGGAGCATTTACTCAGACCCCATCCCCATATGACATCTACTCACAACTCGATCTCATCCAAAACTCAACTCCAATACGAATAAACTCCATTTTAATTTTAACTTTAAATGCTGTCACAAAACAATTCATTTTGAATAAAAATATTAAAACCAGGCGCAGGTGGCAGACTGGAAAACCAATGCAAGCGAGACATAGTAAATACTATAGGAATGGCAAATGACGTAGTATTTAATTTAATTTCTTAAAAAATAAGTTAGAATGATGTGAAATACCTCCAATACCCTTCCTTGTCGCAACTTTTACACAGTCCTGCCATAACCTTCTTCTTCAAGTCAGAGACAGAGAAGCACTTGAAACTCTGATCCGAACCCGAGGATTCAGAGGAGAGAAGCTTCGCTCCCTCCCTAGAAAGCTGCTGCGACGAACTATCCGAAGAAGCGGAGTCATCGTTCGCCATTTTCAGGCTCGGAATGTAGTCCTGAAGCATATTCGCCACCTCTTTGAACCTCCGAAGACAGAGCAGAGACCTTGCTCTCAGCTCCAGCGCTTCGTCCAACCGCGGATAGATCGCGAGCGCCGCGTCGAGAAGGTTCAGCGCCGAAGCGATCTCGCTCTGTTCCTGCGTGGCCATCAGAGTGCGAGCGTCTCTGATGTATTTCTCAACAACCTACACTAACAGGAGAGATTGTAAAGAAGAACGCAGGTTTGGATCGACGGAGGGAAATAGAGATTTCTTAAAACGAAAGCGAAAGGCGGTGGAAGTTTCTTACCTTTCGGTTGGTGAGCCACCAGTGCTTTTTTTCTGTGGCATTGAGACAGGGAGTGGTCACGGCCATTGATGGTGGTGTGGCAGAAGAATCAACCCTGGACCGTCAAGATATCATACACCCTCTCCTCTGGTCCCTTTTCTTTCTTCTCCCACCTGTTAAGGTAGGAGTTTAATCTCTCTCACCGCACTTATAATAAAAGGAAGAGGAATATATAAAGGGAAGAAGAGAGTGTGAGAGAGAAAATGGGGGCAATGGACTAGTGACGAACAAACTAGGGATTCTATCAGCGTTATTCACATCTTTTACCTTATTTCTCTTTTTTTATTTTTATCTTCTTACGTTATTTATTATAATAATTACTTTTTATTTTTACTTTAATAAATGTATAGATCTAGCATTTAAACATACCTATCATGTCCAGTGTGAATTTAAAAAATGTGAACAAATAAACAACTGTATTTCTTTCTTTTTATCTGGCTTTTTTTTTAGTTTTATTTAACTTTATATACTAACGTCACAGCCTTACAGGTGTAAATACATAATAATTTCAAAGACTAATTAAATATATATATATATATATATATATATATATGATAACTATGCATTTTCATTGATTAAAATAATATTTTACTCAATTGCAAAAAAAGAAAAAATACCTTCAAAGAGATATTGACAACTTTGACCTTTGTGTAAGAGCTTTCATCCTTTAACGTCATAGCTGGCAACACACCACAGATTTAGATTCTCTCACATTACCAATATTGGGACCTTGTTGCAGGTTTATGACCCCAGCTTTATAACTTGCATTTTATTTTTTCTTGATCAAATATTATATTGTTAACTAGTATTTTTAGGATAGTGATTCAAATTTATCATGTAATTCTTTTACTATGAGTTATTTCAAATTTACGACAAATTGTCCCAAAGCAGATAGAAGCAACATCGGCTACTAACTAATATTACTCGTAGTTCTTTTTTTAAGTGTTCATTTTTTTCTGAATTCTTATTTCTATTAATTTATTATTTATAAATTTAATAATATATTAATTACATTTTTAGGTACTTTCTAATTTCTAAATAATTTACTTATATGTTTATTGTGTTGGATAGAAAGAGAAAGAAATAAAATAAAAATGTAACTATTTTATTAAAATTAAGAAAAATTATTAATTTCTAAAAAGCTTTTTTTTTAAAACAGAAAAAAGGAAGGAGTGATTTATTATCATCTTAAAACGTTCAGGTTGTTTGATAAACTGTTTTTGTTTTTCCTTCCTCTTTTGTCTAACAATGGTCATTATCAACCCAAATAACTCAACATGGTTTGATAATAGCAGAGAAAAAGTGGATAAATAGTATCTTTGCATGTGATATTGGAGTTTGATTAGTGAAATGAGCATTAGTTTGGAATTTTGCATGGTAAAGCAGATTGTGATGATGGAACTTTAGGTAAGAAACCTTGTCAATTAATAAATAATAACACGTTAACAATTAAGTTTGACAAGTAGGACTACTTTAATTTTCTTTTGGTGAGGTGATTATGTTGATTGTGCAACTTTTCAAGTTGCCGTAATCACCGAGAAAGAGGTTGTGCCGTGTTTTCACAAACGGATAGATATTTTTATAGGCATTTGCATTTTCATTTCAATCAAAGTTTGTACTTTAATTATGAGAATAAATTATAATGATCCTGTATTCATCTTAGCGTTTACTAGACACGTTTTTGTAAAATTCGCATCATCATAAATTTCTGTATTCGGATCACACGTGTCTTAAGTTATATGTATTTAAATGTTATATATTTATAGGTAATTTTGTTCGTGAATTATGAAAAAACTGAAAGTATTGAATTCATAGACATGCATGACAAACCACATCGTGCGAAAATTTTTAATAAGATCAATAGATATGGAATCTCAAAAAGATAAACAGAAACTAAATTAGAAGAATGAGGTGTGATATATTTGGAGTTATTTTAAGAGGAGTAGTATGCAGTGAAGCTTAACTTAGGGTTGAATCCTAGGCAATAAAAAAAAAAAAAAAAGACAAGCAAAGGTGTAGTTGAAGTGACAACCTAAGACTTTTCAAATGTTAAAATTGAAGTCCATAATGTATGTATGATATTGTGAAAGCAGATTGTATACGCAAGAAGTAGAGGGTGGTCTCGTAAGGCACGGGAATGATGGTAATTGTTTGAAGAGGGTTAGGTTTTGATTTGAAGCATATGATATTATTAATGAATGCACGTGAATGGGGATAACTAGCCAGATGGGTTTGTCTTAAAGGCTTCTCCAACTTTGTACACTTCCTTCCATCTCGGCCACTACCATTCGCCACGTCACCCTCTGATGCTACCCTGTCTCCACGTGGCGTTCCACCATTTCCACGGATAAGCCTCAGCTTTTCAACTCTACCCTCTAATGTTTTATCATTTTTTTTCATTATTATTATTATGATCATTAATATAATATTATTGGTTAATTTCCATAATAATGTGAAGTTATTAAACTAACTTTTACCTCTTCAAATGATAAAAGTGTTTAATAATGTAAGAAAATTAATCTTAGTATAAACAAATCATCCCAAATTTCCATCTTATTTACTTTTTTTCTTAATTTTTATCAAATAGATATTAGTTAAATATTTTAAAAAGTTAACATTTTTTATCATATCATAATTTTTTATTTAATACTTACAATTCTAGTTACAATACATTTATTAAAAAATTCATTAATTAACTAATTAGTATGTATTTTTTTATTGGATTTAATAATTTATTTAATTTTGTTAAGTAAATAAAGTGAAATTAATATTATTTATTAATTGATATTTACTAATTAAATAACTATAACAAATTAAATAATTTTAATTTATGAATTTTAATTAACAAATTTAAATAGCATAAATTTATTAAATTATATGTCTAAATAATTATACTAAAATAATTACAATTAATTTAATTTAAGTTTTAAAATAAATTAAAAATTGAAGAACAAAATAACAATGTCAGTGTGGATTGGGCTCCCCAACTAAATTCACTTTGTTAGAATGTTTGCACTTTGAGAAATTCATTTTATTGTTAAAAAGAATATATATATATATATATATATATATACACATACACGCTTTCTCAGATCTCAACAGCAAAAAATATATTGCATGATTTAATTTCTTATAGTATTTTAAAAATAGGACTGATGAAGTTTTAAATAGTCATCATTTCTTATTTTCCTATCACATCACATGCCACATTCTATATTATGATGGCATAATAAGGAAATATCATTTTGTTAATATGGAAATAATAAGAATAATTTTAGACATCGTTAATTTAATAACATATGAAATACAGGATACATGTGTTGTATTTATTTACATTAATATCTATTCTCACATTCATATTTTTATATGATGTTTTCTAACGTAGGCCAACGACACTACTACAGAATGATCATTCAACGTCGGTTATACAAGGCATTCAACGTCGGTTCCAATGACGTCGTTGATTCAGGCGTCGTTGAATGTCAAAGGATTCTACGTCGGTTCAAAATATCCGACGTTGAAAGTGATATATATCTACGTCGGGTAACCAAATGTCCGTCGTAGAAATTAGTAAATTCTACGTCGGTTATTAAACTAACCGACGTTGAAAGTCCTTTCTCGCTCAAGCGACCGGTGTACTCGCTTGAGCGACGAAGCCTTCAAACAAAGGGGACTCTCGGGTTCTGTATCGCTCAAGCGACCTCTGTATCACTCAAGCGACCGACGTTACAACGTCGGTTAATGCAATAACCGACGTAGAATATCCCTTTTTTTTTTTTAAATGTTGGTCTGTTTTAGTGCCACCAACACACGACCTGCTATAATCTCAGTCCAGACAGTATATTTATTTCAGATAATCACTAATATATAAAATGATAAATATATATGTCAAAATCAGCCAAATTATGTACAAAATACACAAAAAATTATCAATCAATCCTATTCCTAACTACTTGTACAAACTTTTCTGTCCATTTGTTTCTAACCATGTCTATAGTATCCATAGGCAAAGGTTCTATATCTTTAAATGCCTGTAAGAAGTTGACAATAATAGAATTAAACCCTAAGCAATAAAAATAAAGGAATTGAATATAATAGTAAATGTTAACTTACCTCATTCCAACTATCCTGAATGCTACCAAAAATGATGAGCCACATCCAATACATTACATAGTAGCCGCACTCGTATCCTCCATTTTGTTTGTTACACTAAAAATGACTAAATATGTTAAAAATAACTATTAAATTTGAACATAAATTAATATATAGTATAATATATATAAAGACTACTTACTTTGATAAAATTCCAATTTGGAGCTGTGCTTTTACTTGTGTGTTTTCCACCTAATGTACTACAAACCTTGATAGCACTATATATTGAAAAGAAGGGGGTTAGAAATAGAATAATCAAGATGTTTAGACATAATATAAGAAATACTTACTCGTTTACAATATTTTTTAGCTCCATGTCAGGTTTCCTTCCCAATGAGCGAGAACCAACACACAAGATTCTCGCTTTGGACAAATAACTAATAGCTGCCAAGTGGTTTCGTATATACACATGATTAGAATCTATTAAAAAAACTTGTGTAAAACCGGAAGAGGCTGGGATAACTTACGAATGATGGTATGCTCCAAGGTAAATATCTCTTTTAGAATCGATGATCCAATTCGCATGTAACCGAGAATTTGATCACGCTTATTCCAGCACTTTTGTATGGATTGAGGCTCGAAGAATCCATACACATGACCAATGCCCTGCTCCACTCGTAATTTCGTGCATCATCCTAAAATATGCCAATTTAAGTGAACTTATAGCTTATATGTTTACTAAAATGAAAAGAGTCATGAAAGATATGAACTTACAATGTCCAAAATTGTAAAACAGCCTATATTTAGACATTGATTGCCCATCCCAATCTCCAGGGCATCGAGTGTGGGAAATGTATAGGGGGATATTGCTAGAAGCCATCCCAAATAATGTACAATCCCATGGAACTTGGAATGACTCCAGATACAATTGTGGGGAAAGAGACAAGAGATCAAAAATTGGATTTGGAGAAGTCTCCACAACTGGTGTCTTCTCCTTAGATGCGAAGGAGTGGCAATAGCTTTACCCAAGTCTTTTGGTCGCCGAACATCCTACATATTTTATAAAATATAATCATAAACAATAAATCAATTTATTTATGTGTTAGATGTATTATAACCATACATATACATACCTTTGCCATTATTGACCTAACTAAATGTCGGGGCCAAGTAATGAAGGTCTGAAGGGCTTGGCCCACTGTTTGCACCTCTTCAGTGGGGATAGGGACACTAGCCGCAGCGTCAACCACCTTTTCAACCACTACTTTGACCAAGTTAGGATCCAAAGACACATTGTGGATGGTTGAAGCCCCTTCATGAACTGATCCATGGGCCACTAGCCTTAGACCTTCATCTACCTCAACCCACAAGCCATATCGATCATCCTTTGTGGATTCGGGATGAATAGATGCCACCTCGAGTGTGACCTCGATAGTGGCTTCAAGACAACTGCCCTTTGTGCTAACTCTTGGACCTACAAATACGAGTAAATTCCAATAAGGACTAAGATTTTAGAAACATAAGTCAAGTACCAATTTGTGGTTGAAAATGCACTCGATGGAGGATGAGCATCGGCAAATGAAGTACCCATGGAGGTCATACGCAGAAGCTGCTCCTGCACACGTGCGGTGATGGTCTCCTCAAGTCGTGCGCCGATGGCAGGAGTCAACTCTTCCTCCAATTTTGCCCCGATGGCCGGTGTCAATTTCTCCGTGAGAGCCATCTCCAAGGCAGCAATATCTTCTTGGCTCGGGGATGTGGAGGTGCGGATATCCCGTGATGGTGATCCAAAATAGTGTCGGACACCCACACCTTGGCCAACAGCTCGAACACGACCTGGATGTTCCGGTCGTCCAATAGCAAGTGGTCAAGATATCCCGACGACCGAAGGGATGAAAGTTCCCGTGTACACTCGCTCCTCCAAGGCATCCTACATTATAAAAGTTAATTTTATTAATGAACAAGTTACATATAACTAATTCAGAGTAAATTAACTTCTTTTACTTACAATCCGAGCAGCAATTTCTCGGGCTTCCTGCGATGTCATGTCACCAGAAGGCTTTGTACGAGCCCTCTTCCACTTCTGGTGACGTTTTGGAGGAGATGGTGGAGGAATCTGCTCTTCGCTTAAACCAGAAGAGGCTAACTCCGACTGTCGAAGTCTCATCTTCTCCTCCATCATCTTCTTTGTCAATAGGTCGTACCCACCACGAGACAGAAGGTGGGGGGCGACATTCTTGCTCTGAATGTCTTTTGCTTTTTGTCTTCTTTCCTGCAACATAATTAAACACAATATTAGATACACAACTCATTATAAAATGTTCAAGTCAATTAAGGAATTAACATTACCTCCCACTCTGAACCAGTCCTACTATGTACAAACTTCTTCCAAGTCTCCTCATCTATGCCATATCTTTGGCAAGGGGTTAATCCCTTCCTCACTTTGTCCTCAGCATACACCCATTTAGTGGTCAATGTGGACTTGAACTGTCTCCACATTTTTGCTATGACTGTCATTATCTTCCTCCTCACATCCTTAGAATTGACTATATCAAAGTGTTCCTACAGTAGCAAACAAGTTTTAGTTAACCAATTGATAATAATGTATAAACAACTAAATACACATACTTACAAGAAGATCTTGCCATAACAAGTTCTTCACAGTTTCCTCCACATGATCCCAAGTAGGATGGAGAATAGATATCTACACAACATAAACAACATAAGTATCAACAATATATTTGAAATGAAATTAACTTTGAAATAGAATAAATACCTTCTCTCTAGCTAGTGTACCCAAGTAGCTACTAAATTGGGTACTAAAGGGACCTGACACCTTGCCAGTCCTAGGATCAACAGACACAGATAACTTCTGGCCAGATATGTGTCTAACGGTCAAGCCTTTCAACCGTGTAGATTGTCGACTCCTCTTACTGGAAAATGTCTTTCCAGATGCCTGAGGAGATGGTGGTGGAGATGGTGGAGATGGTGGAGGAGATGGTGAAGGACATGCCATTTACCTGTAATGAAAAAAACATAGAATTATATCAATACACATGCAAAGTCTCCTCAATTATATGTTAAAAAAATAAACAAATAGAAACTTTTGCCCATCACATGTTTTTCTCTTTGAATGCCAAATTAAATTTTCAGCATCTTCGTGAGCGTACAACCGCCTAAATCTTGGAATTATTGGAAGATACCATAAAACTTTTGCAGGAGGACATTTTTTACCACTCTCCTGACTACAATCATCACCATCCTTCGCTTTGTAACGTGATACACCACACGTTGGACATTGGTCTAAAGATGAGAATTCATTCCTATATAAGACACAATCATTAGGGCAAGCATGTATCTTCCTATATTCTAAACCCATCGGACATAGTATCTTCTTCACTTCATACATACGGTCCGGCAAGGTGTTATTGTCTGGGAGCATCTCCTTCAAAAGTTGGAGTAATTCATTAAAACTTGTATCACTCCAACCAAATTTTGATTTTAGATTGACCAATCTTAACACAGATGACAACCGTGTGAAAGTTGTACATCCGGGATACAAAGGTGTCTCTGAATCGGTCCTCAATGTATCATATATAGATGCATGTGCTTCAAGAAAACACTCTTGACCCACATCACAAAGCATGTCCTCTATTCGATCTTTGCAGGTTACATCATCCTCAATAGTTTGTGATACTGTTGGAATATCAACCACTTCACCGTGCCATGTCCATATGGTGTAATTCTTCATCATCCCATCGCAAATAAGATGTTCCCGCGTTGTGTCCATCTCTTGTACTCTCCCATTTACACAATTAACGCATGGACAATAAATTTTTCCATTCATTTTGGGAGCATTTTGTTAGGCAAATTTCAAAAAGGAGTCAACTCCATTCTCATACTCTTCTGACATGCGACTTGCATTGACCCAAGTTCGATCCATCTAACTACACAAAAAGGCTTGCCTAGATATTCAAGGTTTATTAGAAAAAGTTTAGCAAAACAATACAAAAAAATTTGTGTACATCTCATTTCCCACATCAAGATTGGGAAAATAAAACGTGTACATCTACATGAAAGAGTATATACCGCTTCGAAACCGAAAACAAACTTCCAAAATCCTAAACGAACCTATATCAAATCAAACCATACAAAATCATCCATCATCTTTCTAATGTTCATACGCAGGAAATGCTGTAAATAATCCATATTATGTTAAATGCATGCTGTAAATCATCCATACAACTTAATCTAACCTGATGAGAAGGGGTTTCCTTAGGGAAACGAGGGCTACCACACACACGGCAACAACGGGGGTACGCCGCGTAAGAGCGCGGTGAGTGGGCGGCGAAGGGGCGGCGAGGGGGCAGAGCACGGCAGTGAGGACTGAGGCAGCAGACCACAGCGAACTGAGGTAGCAGTGCACAACAGTGAGGACTGAAGGAGGGAGGTATGTGGGCACGAAGAAGAAGAAGGAGGGAGGTTTGTGGGCACGAAGAAGAAATAGAAGAACAACTTCGCGCCTTGGAGTCTAGGTATCATAGGACATTCAACGTCGGTTATTAAAAAACCCGACGTGGATAATGCTTTCGACGTCGGGTAAATCATGAAACCGACGTTGATTTTGGGATTTCAACGTCGGTTATACATAACCGACGTTAAATTTAAACATTTAACGTCGTCTGTCATCTAACCGACGTTATTTTTCATTACTACGTCGGATTTTTTATAACCGACGTTAAATATTGTTTCTTAATTACAAGTTTGCCACCGCGTCTTGTACAACGTCGGTCTTCATAAAAACCGACGTTGGATGCTGTCGTAGTAAGTGTTTTGTGTAGTAGTGTGAATTAAAACTTCAACTTTTACACACTGGATTGCATTATAGGTGTGTATAAATAGAGGTGCTTAGAGTAAGCTTGAATTGGAATTAAATTGTAAATGAATCAATCTTAAGGAAATATCATTTTTAAATATATAATAATACATTGTACACTCATATTAATAAAAATAAAGTAATAGTTACATAAAATATAAAATATAAATTTATTTTATATTTAAAAGTATTATAAAAACAAGTCAAAATATTATATTTAAGTTTAATAATAATGAATAAAAGTATTAATTTTTTAAAAGAAAATTAACTATATAAAAAATATATGTAAAATATTTTAATCCGCTCTTTTTTTTCCATCATCGGTTTGATTGATTCTATTGTGATTTGATTAAATTTTGGTTACTTGAAATATTTGGATAAAGGTTTGTCTAGTACAATTTTTATAAGTATGCTTTAAATTATATTTTGAAGTTTGTAAAATCATGAATATATATATATATATATATATATATATATATATATATATATATTATTCAGTAAATTTAAATTAAATTTAAAAATTATTTTAGTAAAATATCGTGGAGTATAATATATCTATATTATATGTAATATATATATTATTAAAAGATAATTCTTCCTTAGACGATATTTGTGATTAAGAACGTTCACCGTGCGTTTTTATTGAGTTTTATGTTAAAGAATTATTTAAATTAAACATAAAATTTAAATAAATTAGATATTTTTTTAAATTCAAAACAAATCAAATTAATATCTTATAATTTAGTTTGAGTGGTTTTTAAATTTTTTTTATCATAAATTTATTAAATATATTATAATAAATTAATTGTGATATTTATAAATTTAATTTATTTTCGTATATTTCTACAATTAATTTTAAAAATAATATATTTTTTTTACAATTTAAAAAACTAATAATTCACTTATCATTTTATATTTTAATTTTAGTAATATATATATATATATATATATATATATATTAATATCAATTTGGATTGATCGCACTCTATCAAATAAAAAAAATGAAAGCATTGTTAATCCATATTTTTTAAATTAATTTTAAATTTTTTGTTTAAATCAAATTTTTATTTTATTTTTAGATTTATTTGATTTTTAACTCCGTTATTCATCACTAAGGATGTTCATCGGATTAAACTTAGGCTAGAAACTTGATATATACAATCTCATTATCAAATTTAAAATATGAAAAAAAATTAAAGTAGAGAATCAAAGTAAACTCAATCTAGTATAGTATGATAAATATCGCAGTCACTATCTGGCTTCGAGTACAAATATTTGGAAAATGGTACGAAAATTATATTCTTATCTTACAGGATGTTTGTAGAATAAAAATAATGAGATTATTCTTGAGCGTAATAGTTTTTAAACAGTTTATATATAAATGTTGTTTTAAATTTTGTATGTAAATTGGTACTTTTTAAGAATCTTGTTTTACAACAAAATTTGGTTTGAAGTAAAAGATGGTTTTTCCAAAGAGGGAACTTGATGGGTTAAAATACAACACAGAAGCACGCAAAGTTTTGGAGAGAATGAGATTAGATTATTTTGAGAATTCAAGTGTATATAGATAGAAATGAAAAAAATCGAATAACTTATAACACCCGTAAGCTAAGGTTCTGGTTTGATGATGATGACGATGAGATATTCTCTTGAGAATATCCTTGTTAATAACCCATTCGAAATACCTACAAGATTATATAACGTCTGATATGTAAGCAGCTTTCATATAAGAGTTGTTCCCACAGGTTTGGGACCATTAATGGGGTGGCGAAGGCAAGGACACAAACTGGGTCTACAATACATACACATAGTTGTTACTCTGCTGTGCTAGAACAGCTAAGGAGATCCAGGTTGTAAGGAATTGGGGTCCATCATCGTGATGAGGATGACATGTTCTGTTTTATTGGTAGAGATTATCAATGGAATGGAGGAAACCATGGCATGGGATTCGAGGTCCACTTATTTTATGTAATGCTTTTGCCTGACCCACATTCTAAAATCCAATTTTACGTACCACATGCCAGTATACTATACTATACACTTTTTTTCTTTTGGTTTTGAAGTTTTTCACTACTTTATCTACTTCATGTTAGATCCTTTTCCCTAAGACGAGGTAGAGTGGGGATGTTTGTAATTTCTTGAATGGGTCTGCTAATTATGATGCTTTTGTTTGTTGTGTATGACAGTGGCAATTGGGTCCTGGAATTTATTCAGAGAATAAATTGAAATTTACAAAACTAGCTAACAATATAAAGTAGCTATTTAAGTTTAGCTCTGCTTCTGCTATGACACATGTTGTGTCTTAACTTGTTATTGTTAATGAAATGACAAGTTTTACAAGATGGCCTGATGCTGTACCCATGGCAGGGTCAATGTTTCCTCTTGGGTACTGTTTGATTGGTGCAGCCATTATTGGTCCGTTTTTTTCCTTTACTTTTGGATCTACCCTTGTTTCGTTCTCATTCTCCTCCTATTATTGCCAATTATTGTTTTATCCACAATTCAACAGGTAAGGTTGGTCCTTGTGCTGCAACTGCATATCTCAATACCTACCCATTAGTTTGCGATTGCTAGCTCTTTCTTTTCCTCGCTCCTTGTTTGTTTTCCACGCTGCAGCATATCATATGCTTCTTGTTGACTTCATGCAGAAAAATATATGCCACCAATGCCCCACTATGTCAATAAGAGGGAATCATATTTGGCGCTGCTTCGGTACAAACATCACAACAACGTAAATAATCAAAACACACCAAAATAAACAACCCCACAACCAAGAGAGAAATATTTTACATTTAAAGGATATCTTTTTTCTTACATGCCCATCTCCTTATTCAACTGAAAGGGAAAAAAGAAAAAATTGAATCAGAAGACAAAATAGAACCCCAAACTTCAATCTTCTATAGCACGTCAGTTTACTTTTTCAAAATAAAAAAAACGTTTCTTTCAAATAGATTAAACATAGCATACAGCTGTTCATTTATAATACATTGTTGCATTAGGGACAACAAATAAAACTCACGTCACAGTCATATCGACGGACACTCCAATTTTTATATATATAAGATTTTTTATAATTTTTTTTATTTGATTCCTCTAGAAACTTTTACTATATAGTTCCGCTGTTATGGAGATTTGGTTCAATTAAATAACACTGGAAAAAATAAAATAAGAGAAGAGGAAGTAGATAGGTTAAAAGAGAGAGAAAAAAAAATAGAGATTTTTTAGATGAAAAGTTAAAACATAAAAAAGGAAAATTGGGCAGAATATGATGTTAAACATATAGAAAATCAGTAACAAGAAAAAAGTTAGTATAGGAAAGCACATGTGGATAGTGCAAATTTCTTTTCCTTTTCTACCCTTTTTGCAAGAAACACCATTTTTTTTTTATAAAAGTCATGCCTATTTTGGTTTCGTTATCGCTTCCAAACATGGTCCAAACACAATGTTAAGTAATGTGAAATAAACTAAAAGATTAGAAGGTTAAGTAATGAACAAATTTTAGTTTTAGTGTTTGTAAAAACATTTACTTGCAACACAATTTTACATGTGTGCAACATTTGACTCGTGATTCAAGAGGTGTTCATATGAAAGTGATTTTTTTTTTTAAATTATTAACCTAGAACTAAACATAATTTCAAAATTTATCTGTTTAATATATTGAAACAAATAGGTGAATCTATTTTATATGTTTTAAAATTGCTTATTTTCAACTTATACATCTTATAAATGTTCATCGATATCTATAAATATTTAGATTATGTTCATCGATTCTTTTATAAATTGTATGGCTTTACGTAATTGGTACCTATTTTCATTCTTATTTCTACGATTGTAGTACTTGGTACGTAGTTAAGTATATATCAGTTAAGTAGCTAAAACAATAAATTGTATATAATGATTAATACTTATATATATATTTGAATTAAAATTAAGAAAAAAATGGGCTGTATTTGTATATTTATTATGTTAAAGGGAAACATTTATGTGACTGATGGGCATAAATAATAATTGGATCATATGCCTAACTACATTTCGTTATAATTTTAAGAAACACTCATTATTGGTGTAATTCTAATAATGGCACCCGAACATTCTTCTCCTAATTAGACAAAAAAAATTTAAACATAACTTCTTAATTATTGCTTTGTTACACCAGAAAAACGGCCCAATAGCTGAATTTCAATCGTGTTCTAGTTTTTATTTTTATTTTTATAAAATCATAAGTATTATTTTTATGAGATACTGCTGTTGAAGAATTGAGCTGAATGAAAATTGTAGAAGTAAGAAAGGTTTTAAAAATGATTTAATACAACTATATGTCTCATACTTAAACTTGAAATGAATGATTAAATTGAAAATATTGGGTGTGAATTTATGTTCGGAACTGATTTTTAAAAAATAAAGTGAGGAAAACTTAGGATTCCCACAAAGTATGCACTTTTTCCAGGGTGGCCATTTATTGCTTATCCTTACACAATAAGATCCTTTAGATATAAATAAAATGATTGAAGGAATTGCAGGGTCAGTTGGCAATCTGAGTAATTGCAAGTTTGAATATTGATTAAACAAAAAAGTTGGAGATTAAAAATAAAAAAATTCATGGGAAACGCTTTCCATTCTCAAAGACATGTTTGTACATTGGGAGGCAAAGTGTGACGCACATCACTAAAGATTCTCTTAAACTACCATTCTTGGATAAGGTTTTTCCTGTGTTTCACTTCCACAAAAAGCTCGGTGGCTATGCTCTATTTCCTGCGGAACAGTACATAATAACTATTTTTCTTATCTGTAAAGCTAGTTCTTTTCACTCAATGTTACAATGGGTTTTAGCATCATCACCATTTCCATAATTCTTTGAGTAATAACTTGGATATTCTCTAATCTATTTTTATTTTTTGAAGCTGTGAATATTTAAGTCCAAGCATTATGTGCAGCAGCCATTTGATTTTTTGCCTCGTATTCCTCTGATGGTTATCCATTGTGGTTATCTTTCCAAGGGCTTCTCTGCCAAAACTGAGGGAAACTCTGTGGGATGCACGTGTCTTGTTGATGAAATTTCACGTGGAGATGGTGACCCATGTGTAGTGTAGCTTTCGCTTTGCGAGCCAACAGTAATAATACACTAACATATACATATTGCTATGCATGTGTAAGCTTCAATTTCAACGGATTTCTGGCCAACAAGGCCAGCTTAATAAGGGTGTGATTTTTCCTCACTCTTCTGCTTAGCTCAAAAGCTTTCCCAATAATGCATCTTGCTCACCAAATTCAAATTCAAATTTTTGGATACACTATCATATGCTGCAGCTACCTTTCAATTTAATACTGCTTATTTTTCTTTCTTTATAAATGACTTATCTATCTCTTACTAATCATTTAGTCTTTTTAAATACAAACATTATGTGCTATATGTGTCTATTAATTCTCTGAATCTGTCAGTTAATTGTATATAAACGAGAGAATCTGTCAGCTAAACATTATATTAAACTTGATCTGGCCGTTAAGTCACATTGGAGTTATATAAATATAAAACTATCAAGTCTAAAACCGTGATGAATCATAATAAATTGTTGAAGTATGTAGAAGACTTAGATCAGGCTACAAAAGTTGACAAGTGGCACCCAGAGAAGGATTCTTCTTCCATCAAGTCATACTAAGGTTTTGACACATGAGGACTATACTACTGGTTTCCCGGTCATCAATCAGTAAGACACAGATGTAATGAAGTTTTTTAAGAATGGGAATAAAAAAACGAGAAGCTGGCAAACTGATATCTGAGAGGTAATGTCAAACTGCACTGAAAATTATAGCTGACCACTCGTAGAACATTAATCGGAAATCACTACAAATCCAAAAACAACACCATTGGGTGCACTAATGCGTATACAATTTTATGGGATCAGATTCCCTCAGTTAGGAATATTCTGCATCATACGTTCCACTATAATCAGAATCATTGGATAACAATCAAACTATTCATGTATTTATTTTATAAATCCAACTTAAAATATGTATTTGCAGAAATGAGTACACAATTAACGATTCTGATATATGAACGTATGAATGTATGAATATATGGTGTGAACGGTATCAGATTTGGTCTTGGAAGTGTCACATGAGAAAAAGTCAAAATTGAAGATGGTTGATGGCAGGCCGGGAAAGTGGACCAATTAAACTCATTTTTTCGAGCTGCTGACATTTGACATTTCTTAGGGCTGGTCCTCATCATCAGTGATTCAGCAAACAAACTCTTCCCAATAAGTTAAACATTTTGTGCAAACATTAATTTAACCAGCCTTGTGGGCTCTATGTGAGTCATCCTTCGCAATCTTGTGTCATAGCTTTTAATTAGCTGCCCCAAAGATAAAAGCCTTTCTAACTAGGACCACTGAATTCAACATCAAAAGGAAGTACCAAAAACATGTTATTGGTCTTTCCTCTTCCAGAGGTTGGTACTTAACATAGATGATAGAAGCATCCCCAATAATTGGAAACATTTTAAGAAATAGAAGTGAAAAAGTAGACGTGAAAAGATGCAATGCCTCGTGGAGTGTACCCCTTTTTTCTCTTCATTTTCAGCCCCTTATAGTATATTATAAGTCATCCTTTGTTAAAGTTAGTCCTTTGAATAATGACTGGTTGTGGATGGAAAAGGAAAGCCCTACTCAAGAAGCTAGTTTGCTTCTTCTATTCCTTGTTCATACTTCTTATCTAGCAAGAAATATTCTCCTCTAACCAATCCCTTCTTAAAGCCTTCACTTCAATTGTTTTGATGGAGCTTGAAGCATAATTGTTAAAGTAGAAACTTGAATTCAAAGTCAAGCATCATTTTAGAATCTACATATTCGGGTAACATCGTGGTTGTGGATCAATTTTATTCGTGAATTTGGTAAAGATAAGAAAAGTTACACAAAATGTAAGATAAAAACTGGTGTTGCTTATTAGTTCCACATGTCTGTATTGGCACGATGCAATAATTTTGTTGACACAGAGATAGTAATGAAAACAGGCAAAGTTTTTCTATCGATATGGTATATATTTTTTCCTTTTTTATTGTACTGCATAATTATTATACTTGAAAGCTATCTTGAACACTGGAAGTCCTTCATTCCAGCTGAATAATACAAATCAAAGCGTGGAATTTGCGACTCCATATTTTCAGAACATGGGAACTTGAATTAAATGCTTTACTATGTTCAATTGGCTTCGTATAACCTATGTGTCAACATCAAGGCCATTTCCAATGTCAAAGCTTTACTCCATATTTTTATTTTTATTGTATTGTTTCCACTAAGCTCCTTTTGGTCCACACATATGCCACCTTCTGTCATCAATTTGGGTCATTATTGGTTTACATGTCACATGATTGCCTTAATATAAGATGGGAGACACCCTTTTTGTTTTTGATACAAGATGGGAGCCTCACATTTTATTTATTTATTTATTATATAAGAGGCTCATTTTGTTCGAAGCCAAGTTCCATTCTGGTTTTTCTTTCCCCATTTGGGAAAATAGTGACCTGTTAATACATGTAATTTCCCTAACGTCTTACCTCATCTGTTTCATTTTTTTAATTTACATTTAAACAACTGTATCATATTCCTTCAAACAATAATATAAGAGTCTTGTACTTTTATTGAATTCAATATAAAAGACATGAGAAACAAATATACTTCCTGTTATTTTTTACAAAAACTTGTCACATTTTATTTGTTACATTTTAAAGTTCAAAGTCATCTTAATTTTATTCTGATAATTAATAAATATGATTTAAATTAATAAACATGAGAGATAAGGCATAATAAGAAATGAATATAAAATTTTAATAAAATCAAGAATATTTATTATATTCTTTACTATATATGCATAAAAAATTGGAGGAAGTACTAACATTTAGCCTAAGGAGAGATTAAGATCATTAAGAATTTAAGTGAAAATATAGTGTAATATTAAAATATTAATTTGTATCGTTCGGGTGGCACACTTTTTTTTTAATCTATTTATAATAATAATAATTAATAGTGTCTCATAACTTTGTATTATTGTCTTTTTAAAAATACATTAATGTGTTTATATATTAAGGTCAGAATTTACCAAGTTGATTCAACATATTAGGTGAGTTGTAAATCTAAGTTGTTGAAGCTGCCGTTAAAAATGAATGGAGTTCTGCAGATCGTGGTAAAAAAGCTCATTATTATTACCAATCTTACAATTACATCAACAAACGTATACATTAGTCTTGTATGGATAAAAATACATGTAAAAAGGAATGGTAAGCAGAACAGTGATGAATGGGAGAGAGAAGAATATATGTACCTAATCTCTCCTCCAAAAATCGCAACCAACCCTATGACTTTATTGGCTGTGATTGATGACACAATCTAACATGTCCGGTATTGGAAGCCATGTCATATCAACAAGTTGCGGTTTGAGTTGATGGTTCCTTTGAACCAAAACAGCAAATGTCTCCGGCATACTATGATTCTATCTATCTCATACACTTATGTGCATGGGCTGAGATTATTTAGCAGGTACTGTGTATATTTTGCAGCAAAAGGCAAGGAATAAAAATGGGAGGAATATGTTTAAAAAAAGTTCAGGACTTGATGATTCCAAGTGTGTGTGCCTGAAGTGCGAAAGAGTGTTTAACATCACCAATGTGAAGACTGTGCAAACCCATTGGAATTCTCCGAGTCCCGGAGGCGTCAACCACACTGAGGAGCTTGCAAACATGAATGTTGATACGCACTCGGTGTTGGGCCTTGGCAGGAACGTGTACTTTGTGGAATGCCACCAGTTGCTTGTGTGGAGCCCAGTGGCCATTACCTGCAGGTGGTGCTGAGAACACTAACAACGTGTGCGTGCCATCTCTGGAACCAACATTTTTAACGTCCACGTGAAGGCTAATAGAAAGCTTGCCACATCGTGCATGTGTCACTTTAATTGCCTTGTTCGCAATGTTGGAGCTATTGCCGTGCCTGTGTCCATCCACTGGAATTGATACCACTTTGGGTGCACTAGCCAATGTATGAACGAAATGGGTGTACGACAATCCGTAACCAAATGGATACACCACTGGCCCATTGTAAAATCTATAGGTTCTTCCAGGGTACCCTTTCGATCTGCTTGATCGCATTGCCATATTTGTCATTGCCAACTTTTCAACATACTCTTGTGGGTACCATGTCATAGGTACCTTCCCTCCTGAAATTAAAACATATAACAAACAATGTTGTCATGTAGTTTCTTCGGCCTACGAGGGCCATTTTGAGAAGAGAGAAAAACAAGACAAACCAGGGTTAGACGTTCCAAACACGATGTCTGCAATGGCAGCACCACCAGCTTGACCGGGATAACCGGCCCACAAGATTCCTTGGATTCCAGGATCATTCTTTGCAAAACTTATATCCACAGGCCCACCAGACATTATGACCAAAATTGTTGGGCCCTTGGAGGCTGCTGCTACTTTGGAGGCAAGGTCTTGTTGACGACCAGGAAGAAGCAGGCCAGCCCTGTCCACAGTTTCAGCCTCGATGGACTGGTCCAGGCCCATGACTAGCACGGTTGCATCTGCTTGTTGGGCTGCATTGATAGCTCTCCCAAACAGCTTGTCATCTGTACAAGCCACGTTTGCACAACCCAGCTCGTGAATAGTGTTGGCGTATTTCGCTATTCCCTGTAAAGGGCTTGTGTATCCACAAGCAATACCTAATAAGCAGGTGAAGAAATGGTTAGTAAGAGAGTCTGAAGGGTTTATTTTTAGGGTTTGAAAAGAAGGAGTTACCAGCATAGTTTCCAATCATTGTGACAGTGACATTAGAATTGGGTCCAATAACAGCCAGGGTGCGGTGACGCCTTGTGGAGAGAGGCAAAGAAGGGCCTTTGTTTTTGAGTAGCACAATTCCTTGTCTTGCGGCTTCAAGAGCAAGCTCTTGATGACTTGGGGTGCAAACATCACTTGGCCCGAGGTTGCCATATGGATGACCTGATGGATCACCATCATACATCCCTAGCCTCATTTGGACCGTCAATGTGTTGGCCAAGGCCCCATCCACATCAGCTTCTCTTAACAGGCCTTTCCGCACAGCATTCTGCGTATGCTGGGCTAGGAAAGGCCCACAATCCAAATCCAGACCTGTAACATGATCCACTATAAAGTGTTATGTCTCCCCCACCACACCATCTTAATAATAACGAGGAGAAAAGAAGAAGAGTAATTGGAGCTAGCCTGCTTTAATGGCATCCGCAGCAGCTTCTTCAGGGGTAGATGTGTAATGTTGGGCGTTGTAAAACACCCCAACAGAGTCACAGTCTGATACAATGTACCTGAAGCAGAGCAAAAACAGTAAGATTTGTTGGAGAGCGAATGATGATTATTGGGCTATGCTATGATGGGAGGGTGAGCTTACCCATTGAGACCCCAAAGGCCACGAACTGTTCTCTTAAGGAGGACGGGGTCGGCACAGGTAGGAACACCGTTAACCTGATTGTAAGAACACATCACACTCGCCACTTTTCCTTCCTTCACACACATCCTGAATGGCACGTTGAACGTGTCCTCGATATCCTGCTTGCTAACCTCTGCATTAAAGTGAAACCGATCCACGCCCTTCCAATTATCAAGGTCGTAAGCCGTGAAGTGCTTGCAAGAAGCAGCCACCTTGAGTCGGTTACCGTCGGTTCCCTGTAGTCCCCTCACGTAACTGGCTGCATATTTACCGGCTAGTATTGGGTCCTCACCGGGAGTCTCCTGTCCCCGGCCCCACCGTGGGTCTCTAAATATGTTCACGTTCGGGCTCCAGTATGTAAGCCCACTGCTTCCTCCGTTGTACATCGCTCTTGCTTCGTCTGAGGCAACCTGCACATTCCCGCTTCTATTCAGGGCAACACCGACACATTTCATAATAATGTAACTTTCTTTCTGGAGTGTCATCTTGTCTTACTAGAAAAGACCAATCGATGAATGAATGATGTGAGTATCCAAGAAAAGTCCCACTCACTCCACTTGTTCAATTTGTTGACTAAAGTCGTGAGAAAGAAAAATGTGTGACATCTACATTATTTTTTTCGCCGCTAAATTAAATTTGTATTTTGTCAATTTCTTTCCCTTTAATTTTTTCTACATCAACCAAACATAAAGAAAATATGCACCTCAACAAAAAATATTAATTATACAAATTAATGTGATTATTAAAATAGGAAGAGAAAATATGAAATAATATAAAAAAATAGAGAGGAAGAGAGATGTTAATTAAATATTCAAAAATAATGAATGTAATTCTATCTAGGTTTTTATATTATCTGAAAATATGACGTATTATTCTATCTATTAATTCTTTTCCAAGGATATATTAGCATGTGTAGGAATAAAAAAATATTTTTTTATAAATCTCAAAAATGATATAAATATATGTATATATGTATACTTTGGAAAAAGATATTTACAAACAACCCATAAAATAACAGCATTTTATATTATAATAATAATTTTAATTTTTATTAAATCATTTTCATAATTATTATATAAAATGAGTTATTTTTGGAATTGTTTTCTTGAATGGTTGTGATGGTTCTGTATACTTTGTGTGATTGAATTGCAGGGAAAAGAAAAGAAGAGCTTACCCGTCCAAGAGCTTCCCAGAGAGAAGCATTGAAAGCAGCAGCGGTAGTGATGACTTGAGGGAAGCTAGTGGCGGCGGGGAAGCGGCCACCAAACTTGGTTCCGGGGCCCACATTTGAGACCCCATGCAGAGCCTCCGACCACCACTCATAGCCTTTGATTCCAAGCCGTGGAACTGCCGCAGCATTGTTCACGAGCAACCTCACTTTCTCTTCCACTGCCAACCTCCCAATCAGGTCCTTCACCCTCTCTGCTATTCCCAACGACGCCTTGCAAAACGGTAAGCTCCTTGTGCCTGCGTTCTTTGGGTCACACGCAAAAGGGTCACGTGCCTGGCCACCCCTAAGGAGGACTAAGAGGAAGATGATAGTGGTGAGAGGTGGAAAGATTGAAGCCATTTGGGAAAGGGAGATAAAAAGTGGAATGTTGCTTAGGCGTTAATTATGGGAGGGATGGAACAATATGTATTTATATAGGTGAGGGGACATCATGGCTTGTTCAATGCCATGTTGTTTGAGATACAAGTTGCTGTTACCTGGCTTTCAGCCATTGGATTTTCCATTACCTTTTTACCTTCATCTTCTTAGGAAATGAAGCAACTTGGCTGGTGAGATTTAATGTAAGTTGGTGACTAACAAAAAAAAGTTGTGTGTCAATTTGTCAAATTAAAAACTCAGAGAATTCACCTGCCGTATGTGGGTTTTAAATTAAAATCACCGAATACTATTACTTTCTTATTCTTCACGAAAGTGAATTTGGCATATTTACAATCACAACCATTCTGGTGTGTTTTTAATATTTGTTTTACAATCACAACCACGGAATGTCTTTAGTCATATATATGGGTCCAACAACACTTGGGTGGACATTAGTGATCCTATTCCTTGGGTATTGTTGATCCTATTCCTTGAGTATGGTTGGTCCTACTCGTCAGACATTAATAATTACAACAAATGTGTAGTGTTGCTAGGTGGAGTGCAGAAGATTGACTTTCTTTATTTTAGTGGAAACATTTTCAAAATGTTTATCTGGCAAGCATAACTTATCTTGCCCAGTAAAATGATTAGGTGGTCCAAAATTTCTTGTTACGTCTGGTTTAGAAGCTAAAGAAGCTTTGGCCAGAATCAAGAAACAGCTTTCATCACCGAAATCACCAATGCTGATGGCAACTCATGACAATTGGTGATAGGCGTTATTAATGAACCGATTTCACCCTTTGCCATTTATCACCAATATTGAGAAGATATTTTGACTTTTTTGCTTGGTACCAATTTACATAATTGGAGTTTATTAATTTCTGTGGTATTATTATACTGAAATCAATTATTGCCGTGATTGGTAGTTTGCTACCAATGTCAAATCATTGTAAGCAATTTCATCATTCGTGCATGAGTTGCTCGATGGTTTTTGTTTTACTCTTGAGCTGTTAACTTACAAAATGGACCCAACCAGAGCTAGCTTGAGTATATCACACACATTATTCGAAGGTAGTTGATATAGAAATCAGAGACACTATCAGAGACATCAAAACTAAGTGGAGTCCAGTTCAACAGAAATTACAGGGTCAAGAAAGTATAAGCTAAATTCCAATAAAATATTGTCCAATTTTAATTTAGATATTTACAGAAGAAGCTTAGTTTACAAGTGAGGTTCGGATCTGGGACAGATTTTGTCTCAGATCATATCTTATTTCAAACCTAGAGCTAGCCAAAATGGTGGATATCTAATATATGCACTATGACATATAATTGCATAATCCGAAAGATAGAAGAAATTAAAAAGAGGAAAGCTAAGCATTGTTTTGCATGTTCTTTTCCCCCTCAATTATATGAATAAGTAGACCTAGATCAGGAGAAACAGTGAAAGGAGAACTACACAGATATCAATTTTAGGTGGGAAACGAGGTTGCACATATTACACGCTATGAATTGGAAACATTTTTTAATCATTCTTATCACAACCTTTTCACTTTTGTGTGGTGACGTTTTTTCAAATTTAAGTAAGGGAAGAACATGGAAAGAAAAAAAGATATTATTTATAGATATTTGGATATGGGTGATTGGAGGAGCAGTGTTGTACTCTTCACCTGGATGAGCAGAGATCAAACTTTCCACTTGAGTTTGTCATCTGATTGTATCGAAAATACTTTAATGAAAAGCTTGCTCTTGGGAAGGTGCCCATAATGTGCTCCATGTTTTGTCTGCTTTCGTTCTCCATTTCGCACTTTTACTTCGTTCTTATCTTCGCTCAAACTCTACCATTTCATTAGTCAAATGTTTGATACAAAATTTGACCTTTTATTGTTTTGGCTTATCAAGATTTGTTACGTAGATGCAGAATCGCATGAATAAAACACATAAACGATGAAACTTTTCCTAGATGGGATGCTAAGCATAAATGTCTTTACTAGTTAAATTTGGGATTGTTAAGATAAAATATTAGGACTTCTAGAACTATATTTTTTTAAATTAGATTCTTATTCAAGTGATTATTTTAACTTCCTTAATATGTGATTGCATTTTATTAATGGAAAGGAGTGTTCTCGTGTAACCTTAGGAATATAAACTAATAATATAAAGTTTTAAACAATAAAGTATTAAATTTTATTTTAATCTTACAAATTAATTGATAAAATAAATTTAATATATTACAATTTAATTGTTTTTATCATCAATAAAAAATTAACTTATATTTATTAGAATTGATAAAAATAATAAAATTAAATAATATATAAACACGAAAATTTCACGTTTATTGTCTTTAGATCGAATATAAAGTTATATTGATATTTTATTTTCTAAATATCTTACCTCATGTGATTAAACCAAACAAGACTTTAAAAGATGTTAATAATGATACGAGAAATCATATTTTGAATAAAATTTTTATATTATTTTAAACTATAAATTATAAATTTAATTCTGACTTGTAGAAATAGATTTTTTATTATTTATATATTAAAAATTATTATATTTTTAATCAAATAAGATTTTAACAGAAATAAATTTAAACAAAATTTATTAAAGTCTACTTAATTTTAAGGAATTTAGATATTTGCAGAGTCTCGTGTTAAACTTTGTTCTCACCATTATTCACGAAAAAGAAAAAGAGAAGAATTTGAATAAGAACAGCCATTCGGGAAAGGGACTTGAAAAGTTTGATTCATTGTAAAATTTTGAGGAATAGTACGACAACTCAAAGTTATCATCTAACTCTATTGTAAATATTAAGATATTTGAGAAATTGAGGAAGAATAGGAACGTTCTTTCTAAGACAATAACCAAAATGTTATTTTAGAAGACCTATTGAAAATATCAAGGTTTAGGTAACCTAAAAGGATGACAATGGGATGTTTTTCAAAATAGAATTTAAAGACTTCTTTAAAAGTGAAAATCTCTTAATTAGTTTGAGAAGAAGCTTTAGAAAATTTTGTAGATAAAAGAGATTCTTTAAAGACAAAAAACTCAAAAATAGTTATTAAGGTTATTGAAAAAAAAAGAGAGAATAATATTACTTAATGAGAAAAAAAATCAAAACCATTACTTTAGTATATTAGTTCATGGTAGTTATGACGATGCGCTTTCGTTTCAAGATTCTATCGCAAAGAATTTTATGGGTATGCATTATGTTATCCTAGATGTGTGAATTTATATGTATTATATTCTATCATTTTTCATAAATATTATATTTATTTTTTATAATGTTTGATGTATAATAAAAAAATATTTTAGACAATAATTTGTAGGAAATATAACCTTCTTTGGTCATTTTTAATCATAGGTTGACTAGTAAAAAAAAAAATGTTATTGATATTATATATTCTTCATTAATATAATCATTAAGGGAGAGATCTCAATAATAAAAAAAGTGAAAATCATAATTTCTATTTAATTTAATGATTTTTAAATTTAAAATTAAATTATTTATTAGTTTCAATTTGATTTTACTTTTGTTTTATATAGAGACGGATCAACCTTCATGGGTAGGGACTTGGTCCTCTAGATTTGTTTAATTCATGTTATATATATTCTTCATTAATATAATCATTAAGGGAGAGATCTCAATAATAATAAAAAGTGAAAATAATAATTTCTATTTAATTTAATGATTTTTAAATTTAAAATTAAATTATTTATTAGTTTCAATTTGATTTTACTTTTGTTTTATATAGAGACGGAACAACCTTCATGGTAAGGGACCTTGGTCCTCTAGATTTGTTTAATTCATGTTATATATATATATATATATATATATATATATATATATATATATATATATATATATATATATATATATATATATATATATATATTATAATGTAATTATTTTTATTTTAAAATTAAATATAGAAATAGTACCATTTACTATAATTCATTTTAAAACTATTATATTTTTTTTACAAACTTTACTGTACAGATAATTTTAGTTTTTATCATTTACAGAGAAATTGAAATATTATATATTTTAATTTTTTATAATTTTCTTTTATAATATTGTGATATTATAATTTAAACATTATATATCATTTTAATTTAAAGTAATTCATTAAAATTTTTTTAATATTAATTTGAAAATTGAAAATTATTTACTATGGTATTAGAGATAGCTTAATGGTTAATTGATTATGTTGAATAAATAGTTGCTCGTTATGTATAGTTGTGTTGTTATATGTTTGTTTCTCTTTTTTTTCTTTACAAACTTAACCTCCATATATGCTAAGTTCTTTTTCATTGTAAAGTGAGTTGATCAATGAATAAAAAGATGCATTCTATTATTATAAACTCTAATATGGTATTAGAGCCAGTTTTTTTGTATTGATTTCCACATAATGAATATAAGGTTAGGAACAAAATCTGGTACGCATCAACAAGAGTTAATTTTTAAGGGTAATATTGTCAGAAAATTTTTGCAATCACAATGATTTTATTGGGTAGTTTTATCTAAATAGGTGGTATGGATTTTAAGAAAGAAAAATAAGATTGTGATGAACAGATGTGATCTGTCACACCACTATCCAGAATCTAGGAGGAAAAGGAAGAAATATCACCTGCAGTTTAACAGAGGAACTATGAGTGTGATTTACAGAAGAAGCCCCAAACTTAGATTGTTGAAGAATAACTAAAATGACCTGATATTGTTCTTTTGAGAAGCTGAATTGGTCACATGGAGAACCGTCAACCATTGAAGATTGCTGTGAGGGTGTGACAGATTTTCTATACCCAGAGGGAAACCAATTTTCCAGTAACAGGTTTCAATTGCGTAATTTGTTTTCTTGCAATTTTCACAATATTTCGTGTTTTGATTGGTAGATTTTCCTGGATTGGTGGGCTTGGTTGTTCGAGTCAAATTCTTGAAATTGAGGTTTTTGGAAGAATCATCTAATTGCATAAAGAAGACAACTGAGTCTTGAGGAGGAAGATTGGAGACAACTAAGTCAAATTCTCTTTCATGTTATAGAACGATAGAAAAAATCCTGAGGATCGAAGGCATGAGATCCATGATCAATATCTGGGATCGTACTTGAGAGTAGTCATCGTTTAAACTACGGAGAAACCGAATGACATAATCATCCTCCCTTTCTTTTTTCAAAGCTTTGTAAGAAGACCACAAGAATAAGATACAAGACATTTACAAAGAAGAACACACAGATAAAGTTCAATCTCTTTCCACAAAATTTTTAATCTTGTTTAATAATCAGAAATTGATGAATCACCTTGTTTGTAATTTTGGATTTGATCTTGAAGATCGACAATGCGAAATTTGTCTGGATATTCTTTCAAAATTTGGACTAATTGGGTGCAAGCCACTGAGTTCTCCAGCCACCCCTTTAGTTAAGCTCGTTAATAATGAGGGTGAACTCATCCCTGATCCCACCAATTTTAGAAGACTCATTGGCAAGCTGCTGTACTTGACACACACCCGTCCAGACATTAGCTTTGTTGTCAAACAAATAAGTCAGTTTATGACTTAACCTAGAACCCCTCACTTGTAGGCAACTTTTCGATTCCTTAGATACTAAGGCCTTTTCTATCTTGTTCAGAACCCACACAGATTACAAGCCTATTTTGATTGGGCTACATGTCACACCATTCAAAGGTCCATAATTGGTTATTGCATCTTTTATGACAATTCCCTCATTTCTTGGAAGTCAAAAAATAGAACACTGTGTCCCGCAGTTCAACATAACAGAATATCGGGCATTAGCCATTGTGACTTGTGAATTACAATGGCTGAAATATGTTGTTAATGATGATCTTCGCCTCACCATTCCTCTCTCTGTCTGCACCTTCTATAATAATCAATCTGTCATCCAACTTGCCACAATTAATCCTTCCTTTCATGAAAGAACCTAACATATAAAAGTGGATTGTCACTTCATAAGTAGCAAAATTCTCGATGAACTGATTCTTTTATCTCATATTCCCTCTCAACACCAACTTGTCGATATGTTCACCAAAACTTTGTTTCTTGCGTCTTTCACTGCTAACATGTCCAAGATGAGTCTTCTCAATATCCACAACCCACCTTGAGAGGAGGTATTCGAGATAACTCAATGGTTAGTTGATTATGTTGTATAAACAGTCGAACTGTTATGCACAATTGCCCTATTATCCGTTTGTTTTTCTTTCATTTATAAACTTAATCTATATATGTTAAGTTCCTATTCATTGTAAAGTGAGTTGATTAATGAATAAAAAGATACATTCTATTCTTAAAAACTCTAATACACGTTGATAATAATATAATTAACAACTTGTGTTTTGTTACCAAATATCTTATTTTTTATAATTTTTTATGTTATTTTTTGTTCTTATCATTTTTTTTAATCATATTTTCAAGTATCAAACCCAAAGGCTAAGTTGAGTATATTATGTAAAAATCGTGAGAATAAATTAAAAATCAAATATGTGCCATAAGTTTTTTAAAGTTACATATTTGTTAAGATACAAATTTCTCTTATATTTTATAATTGTCTCATAACAAATTATCCTTTGGTAATTTTTTAATTATATTAAGAAATATATAATTTATTCTAATTTAGTTGATTTTGTGAGTATAATTAATAAGAATATTTGAAAAACATTATGAATAAAAACAGCAACTGTATAATAAATTCACGAAGAACACGTAAAATTATTGAATTTGATTTGTAATTCTGGATCTAAAACAAAAAGAATACCTAATTGTTGTAATATATTTTTATTTTGAAAATTAAAATATTATTGTATGAATTTTAATAATTTTATAGTGATTCTTATATATTTTCTAACTATTTGTTTGTTCTTATGCTATTATTATTAAGAGCAAGTTACTTATCATTCTTACTAATTTTATATATTTTGTAACATGAATAACGACTTTGACTTCATCTGCAAGTCTTTTCATTGAATAGTTGTTAAATCACTATAGCAAATTGTTAGAATCGCGCAGCGGAATGTTCGCGTGGTCGGACAAAAACCAAGAGGGGGGGTGAATTGGTTTCTTAATAAAAATTAGGTTTTCAAAATTTTCCCCAAATTTTACCGATTAAAAACTGCGTAAATGTAAATAGAGAAGAGTAGAGAAGATTACACAAGAGGTTTATACTGGTTCGGATCAAAAGACCCTACGTCCAGATTGCTAATCACTCAAAAGAGGATTAACGCTGTCACTAAGAACAAATTGTTACAAACAGTTTACAAATCAAAGAGATAAAGTAAAGACAACACCTCTCTTGAAATCCACAAGAGATGAAGAACAACTTTTCCCCGAGATCGACATAACGACACAATCCACTAAGAACTCCACTTAGTGATTCTTATCGCTTCTAGCCTCACACCAGGTTCCAAAAGCCCCCTTTCCTTGCAACAAACAGTTCTCCGGCACTCACAAGACTTAACTTTTGTATGGAAAGAGTTGTTCTTATTTTCTCGAGTGCCAAAGCAGAGTTTAAGTAGGGAAATTAGGGTTTAGGAATTGGGGATTTCGAAACTAGGGTTCTTGGTAATTGGGTTTTCGAAAATAGGGTTAATTTGAAATTTAAAATGAAAAACAAACTGAAATAATCGATTATTTGGAGTGATAATCGATTAAAACGAGCCAAATACGTCGTAACCCAAACCTCTTCGGATTAATCGATTATTTGGTGAAATAATCGATTATCTCATACGGATCAAGTACAAAACAATCGATTATTTTGCTGTTTTAATCGATTAAAACAAGTGAGTTTGTATAGAAAGTGTTTTCTCATCTGCTTTAATCGATTATTTACCTATATAATCGATTAAAGCCGAGCCTAAATGATAAATTTGAGCTTTTTGAAGCTTCTAAGTTACGGACTATGTACCGACTATCTTAGACTCTAAAAATACAGACTCAATCTTAAATAAAACAGAGTTATTACAATACAATTATCACCAATCTTCAATCTTCAATATTCTAAGTCTTTAGTTCTTGGATCATCATCAAAATCCATTCTTCATATTCATCAAGTGCAACATCAAGTCCTTGAATTGTCAACAATCTCCCCTTTTTGATGATGATCAAAATTTTCTTTTAAAGCCCTTTGTAATAACCTCGTTTTATCCGTCATACTAACAAACACATTAAACATACCGAGATGAATCATAGGCTTTAAATTTTTCTCCCCTATTTTGATTATAATAAAAAAGAACTCGCAACATCAATCATAAGAGCTCCCCTCAAAATATGCATAAGTTAGAGAAAGCTCCCCCTCAATCATAGCATGAAAGAAACATCGTATTTTATTTCATAATCATTCATCTATTACAACATCAAGACAATAACAGAAGAAAATACATCAATTATCTCTATATCTGACAGCTTTAATCGATTATTTTTAGCAAATAATCGATTATCAGAGGCATTTAATCGATTATTTCACGAAATAATCGATTATTCCAGAGGAGAATACCCTGTTTTGGATGTTTTGAGGAAAAATAATCGATTATTACTTCCAGTAATCGATTATTCCAGAGGCTATATCAAGTTTTTGAGATTTATATGCATAATAACCTATGAACATGCTACACCACGAATTTTAACATAACAATCATCCGAAACAGTCAAATTAAGCGGAATTTAAGCTATTTCTAATATCCCTAAGTTTCTTCTAAGATCATAGAATCTATCCTTTGGTAGAGGCTTAGTAAATATATCTCGCTAATTGACGTTTAGTGTCTACATACTCTATCTTACAGCTTCCTTTATCGATGTTATCTCTTAAAAAGTGATGTCTAATCTCAATATGTTTAGTCCTAGAGTGCATTACTCGGATTCTTAGTTAGGTTGATTGCACTCGTATTATCACACATTAATGGAATGTCATTTAAATATATGCTATAATCCTCTAATTGTTGTTTCATCCACGTAATTTGAGCACAACAACTACCGACTGCAATATATTCAACTTCAGTGGTAGATAAAGCTACACATGCTTGTTTCTTAGAATGCCATGATATTAAGGATGAACCCAACAAATGACATGTCCCACTAGTGCTTTTCCTATCAATTTTACATCCACCATAATCAGCATCGAATATCCTAATAAACTAATACAAGCATCGATCGGATACCACAAGCCAAATCCAAGTAGTTCCTTTTAAGTATTTTAAAATATGTTTTACTGCAATTAGATGAGATTCTTTAGGACAAGCCTGAAATCTAGCACACACACATGCAGTAATGCATAATATCGTGTCTACTAGCAGCTAAGTATAATAGTGATCCTATCATACCTCTATACATAGTTTGATTTACTTCCAAACTTGATTCATCCTTGTCTAAATAGCATGAAGTTCCCATGGGTGTGTTAGCTTCCTTTGAGGTGTCCATACCAAACTTTTTTAGGATCTCTTTGCAGTACTTAGTTTGAGAGATGAAAGTGCCATCTTTAAGTTGCTTGATTTGTAGTCCAAGGAAGAATGTCAATTCTCCCATCATAGACATTTCAAACTCTCCCTGCATTATCTTAGCAAATTCTATACATAACGAATTATCAGTTGATCCAAAAATTATATCATCAACATATACCTGGACCAATAAGATATGTTCTTTAACTTTCTTAATAAACAATGTAGAATCAATTCTTCCTCTTGAAAAATCATTTGCAGTTAGGAAACTACTTAATCTTTCATACCAAGATCTAGGAGCTTGTTTTAACCCATATAATGCTTTCTTTAATTTGTAAATATGATTAGGATTATTAAAATCTTCAAATCCAGGGGGTTGCTCTACATATACTTCTTCTTTGATAAAACCATTTAAAAAAACACTTTTAACATCCATTTGATATAATTTAAATTTCATCATAGATGCATAGGCAAGAAGTAGGCGTATAGCCTCTAACCTGGCAACAGGAGCATAAGTTTCATCATAATCTATACCTTCCTCCTGACAATAGCCTTTTGCAACAAGTCTGGCTTTATTCTTTGTTATATTACCATCTTCATCAAGCTTATTTCTGAATACCCATTTAGTTCCAATAACTTGATGTGACTCTTCTCTTGGGATTAGTTCCCAGACTTGATTCCTTTCAAATTGGTTAAGTTCTTCTTGCATGGCTATGCACCATTGATCATCTTTAAGTGCTTCCTCAATGTTTTTATGTTCAATCTGTGACACAAAAGCAACAAACATACATAAATTATTCATATTTCTAGTTCTTACCCCTTTTGAGATATCACCTATGATATTGTCCATTGAGAGTCCTCTAGGTGATTGCCATTCTTTTGCTAATTGAGGAGTTTGAGAAGGCACATTATCTTCCAAGTATAATTCATCAAGGGCCTCTCTTATATATTCATCATCACCTACAAGTCTTTTATTTGACTCAAGAGGATTTCCCCCAAGGTCTACAATCTCATCAAAGGTAACATGTATAGATTCTTCTATGTTCAAAGTTCTCCTATTAAATACTCTATACGCCTTGCTAGTTAGAGAATAACCTAGAAAAATGCCCTCATCGGCTTTTGAATCAAATTTTCCTAGATTGTCCTTTCCATTATTTAGCACAAAACATTTACATCCAAAAATCTTTAAATGTGCAACATTAGGTTTTCTACCATTAAACAATTCATATGGAGTAGATTTAATAATTGACCTAATGAGCATTCTATTTAAAACATAACATGCCGTACTAACCGCATCAGCCCAAAAATATTTAGGAACATTAGATTCATTTAACATAGTTCTTGCAAGTTCCTCTAATGACCTATTTTTCCTCTCAACTACACCATTTTGTTGGGGAGTCCTAGGAGCAGAAAAGTTATGTAATATACCATTTTCCTCACAATAATTCTCAAACTTTTCATTTTGAAACTCACCACCATGGTCACTTCTTAAAACTTTAATTCTTAGGTCTTTCTCATTTTGTATTTGTTTAGCAAACTTTCTAAAGACTTTAAAAGCTTCACTTTTCATAGTTAGGAAAAATGTCCAAGTGTACCTAGAGTAATCATCAACAATTACAAGTCCATAATAATTTCCACCAAAACTTTTTATCCTAGAAGGTCCAAATAAATCTAAATGTAATAATTCTAGGGGTTTTGAAGTGGAAATCACATTCTTTGATTTAAAAGATGATTTTACTTGTTTACCTTTTTGGCATGCATCACACAATCTATCTTTTTCAAATTTTAACTTAGGCAATCCAATAACTAAGTCTTTTGATATTAATTTATTCAATTGATGCATGTTTATATGAGCCGCTCTTTTATGCCATAACCAAGGGTTTTCTTCCTTAGCAACTAAACATGTTATACTAGACTCATGTAAACAATCCAAATCAATCAAATATATGTTGTTATGCCTAATGCCTTTTAATTCTACTTTTTCGGAATTTACTAAATGTATGGTGCAAAATTTGCTTTCAAAAGTTACCTTGAATCCTTTGTCACACAATTGGCTTATGCTAAGAAGGTTATGCTTTAATCCATCAACAAGAAGCACATCCTTAATCTCCAATGTGTTTGCATCACCTATGTTTCCAATTCCGAGAATCTTTCCTTTGTTGTTATCCCCATAAGTCACATATCCTTGTTCTTTGGCTTTGAAACTAACAAATTTCGTTTTATCTCCAGTCATATGTTTTGAGCATCCACTATCAAGATACCACATAGACTTCTTTGATTTGGAAGTTTCCTACAAAACAAGAACATAGTAAACTTAGGTCCCCATAACTTTTGGGTCCTTGAGGTTAGAGACATAACAATCTATTTAAAATACTGCAAAACAATCTATTCTTTGTGTGTTTAAAAAGTTCAAGCAAAACTGTTTTTATAGATCATTTTCAAAACTGCTGGTTTAATTAATCTGTTAAAACATTCTTTTAATCTGTTAAAAGTGCAGTTTTAATCTGTTAAAACATCTTTTAATCGATTAAAACGCAGTGTAGAAAAAAAATTTTAAGTTGTTTTAATCGATTGAAACGAGTTTTTAATCGATTAAAAGAGTTCTGATCGGTCATAACTAAATTCTGATCGATCATAACTGATTCTGACCGGTCATAATAAAAATATGATCGATCATCCTGACCCTTTAAGTGATTTTAATCGATTGAAACGTGTTTTAATCGATTGAAAAGAATTCTGATCGCTTATAATTAAAATCTGATCGATCACATTTGATTCTGATCGGTCATAGTTGGATTCTGATCGATCATCCTTACCCTTTAAGTGATTTTAATCGATTGAAACGTGTTTTTAATCGATTTAAAGGATTCTGACCGCTCATAATAAAAATTTGATCGATCATAATGAGTTCTAAATGGTTTTAATCGATTAAAAACAAGTTGTATCGATTAAAATACTGTAAAAACACTTCTTTGAACATTCTAAGTGATTTTATTTGGTTCTTTCAAAACTGCATCATTTAAAAACATGTTTTAAGGAAGCTTTTGTAAAAATACTTTGTTTTTAGTTGTTTAAAACAATTTTAGAGGCATTTCGCAAGAATCTTTAAGTGAAGAACCTTCATGCAATAGAAAAGATAAAATGATTTTACCTAAGCATTCTGTTTAAAACATACTAAATGATCCATTTTCTTTGAATAAATAAAAGAGACAAACAATTCATTTAACTATAGGAACCCAAACATATTTTCCTTTAGGAACTCCAAAATGCTTAATTTTACATCTATTTGAAGTGTGACCTTGTTTCATACAATAGAAGCATGCATTTGAAGTAGTTTTAGAACAAGATACATTATTAACATGACATGCTCTAGTTCCTTTTTCTACCCATACTCTTTTCTTTTTAGTTTTACTCTTTTTCAAAGAAACTCTATGATTTACATTATTTTGAGCAAATACCATTTCATTCTTCTTAAGATCATCAATTTCTTTTTCGGCTTTGTCAAGTAATTGATTAAGAATATCTATATCATATTCATGCTCTTTACAATTTGCACAAGCTAAGTCCTTATTCTCTTCTAAGCATACAATTTTCGTATTAGCTACCTCCTTTTCTTCTAAACATGCAATTTTCAATTTTAAGGACTCATTTTCCTTTTCGGATCTTCTTAGATTTTTCCTTACAACTTTAAATTCGTTTTTCATATCCATAAATGCAGTAAATAACTCATTATAAGCATTTTGCAATTCATCATGGTCATTTTCTTCACTAGAGGATGAATCGGAATCACTAACCTCAAAATCCGAAGAAATTTTGTCATTTGCCATTAAGAAATTGTTTGCTTCTATTTCCGAGTCGCTTGATTCTGAATTTGAATCACTGTCATCCCAAGCAATATATGCTTTCTTCTTGAATTGCTTTTTGCCCTTGTGTTCATCATTTTTCTTGTTTGTGCATTCGGTCTTCATATGCCCTGCTTCACCACAACCAAAGCATTTTATATTAACGGAAGAATTTTCTTTTACCTTTCCCTTACCTTTGAAAGGATGTCTTCCTTTTGCTTTCATCATCTTGGTGAACTTCTTTATAAAAAGACTCATCTCTTCTTCATCAATTTCAGAGTCTTCTTCTTCTTCTTTCTTATTTTTGCTTTTTGAAATCTCGGTCTTGAAAGCTAGGTTCTTCTTTTGATATTGACCCTCTTCCTCATTTAGTCTTCCAAGGTCAAGTTCATGCTCCCTAAGCTTTCCAAATAACGCCGCCATAGACATAGTGGCAAGATTTTGTGACTCCGAGATGGCCGTCACCTTTGGTTGCCATTTCCTATCCGAGAGATTTCAAAATTTTAACATTTAATTCATCAACATCAAAAATTTTACCTAGTCCGGTGAGATGGTTCACGATATGAGTGAAACGTTTCGTACGTCAAATATCGTTTCGCCTGGTTGCATCCGAACATCTCGTATTCTTGGATTAAAGAATTTTTACGTGCTCTTTTGACGTCGTCGGTTCCTTCGTGGGTCACCCTTAGCATTTCCCACATTTCCTGTGCACTTTTACAAACCGAAATTCTATAAAACTCATCAAGGGTTAGAGCAGATGAAATAATGTTTCTAGCCCTAACATCAAATTGTGCTTTTCGACTTTCTTCTTCAGTCCATCTAGAAATAGGTTTAAGAACGTCAACACCGTTCTCCGTAATTTTAGGAACAAATGGACCGTTTAAAATTGCGTCCCAAACGCCTCTATCAACGTGACTCTAAAAATATTTGCATACGTACCTTCCAAAAAGGATAATTTTGACCCGCAAAAAGTGGGGGTCTCGTTGATAGACGCACCTTCGGCAAAAGTTTGATTTTGTCCGGCCATTTTCGAAAATATTTGAATGACTATCAAAGCAAGCTCCGATACCACTTGTTAGAATCGCGCAGCTGAATGTTCGCGTGGTCGGACAAAAACCAAGAGGGGGGTGAATTGGTTTCTTAATAAAAATTAGGTTTTCAAAATTTTCCCCAAATTTTACCGATTAAAAACTGCGTAAATGTAAATAGAGAAGAGTAGAGAAGATTACACAAGTAGGTTTATACTCGGTTCGGATCAAAAGACCCTACGTCCAGCTTGCTAATCACTCAAAAGAGGATTAACGCCGTCACTAAGAACAAATTGTTACAAACAGTTTACAAATCAAAGAGATAAAGTAAAGACAACACCTCTCTTGAAATCCACAAGAGATGAAGAACAGCTTTCCCCGAGAGACGGCACAACACACAATCCACTAAGAACTCCACTTAGTGATTCTTATCGCTTCTAGCCTCACACCAGGTTCCAAAAGCCCCCTTTCCTTGCAACAAACGAGTTCTCGGCACTCACAACACTTAACTTTTGTATGGAAAGAGTTGTTCTTATTTTCTCGAGTGCCAAAGCAGAGTTTAAGTAGGGAAATTAGGGTTTAGGAATTGGGGATTTCGAAACTAGGGTTCTTGGTAATTGGGTTTTCGAAAATAGGGTTAATTTGAAATTTAAAATGAAAAACAGATCGAAATAATCGATTATTTGGAGTGATAATCGATTAAAACAGAGCCAAATACGTCGAACCCAAACCTCTCGGATTAATCGATTATTTGGTGAAATAATCGATTATCTCGTACTGGATCAAGTACAAAACAATCGATTATTTTGCTGTTTTAATCGATTAAAATAGTGAGTTTGTATAGAAAGTGTTTTCTCACTGTTTTAATCGATTGTTTACCTATATAATCGATTAAAGCCGAGCCTAAATGATAAATTTGAGCTTTTTGAAGCTTCTAAGTTACGGACTATGTACTGGCTATCTTAGACTCTAAAAATACAGACTCAATCTTAAATAAAACAGAGTTATTACAATACAATTATCACCAATCTTCAATCTTCAATATTCTAAGTCTTTAGTTCTTGGATTATCATCAAAATCCATTCTTCATATTCATCAAGTGCAACATCAAGTCCTTGAATTGTCAACACAAATAAGGTGAATAATTTTTTTAAAATATTTTGGCACCATCTTTTTATAAATATACAAATAACAATTTTAAAAAATTAATATTTTAATTGATTCACGAAGAAAAATAAAAAATAAAAAATAATATAAAAATGTAAAAATTGATTATTGAATGATTATTTTTTTCTTTAATGCTGTGAAAATATCCACGCTATTTTTTTTTTTTGGATACAACCATTTTCCAAAGAAATGTCAATTTTTTAAGAAGTGCATTGTAATAGCTGGTTCTAGGTGGCTGCATGGGAAGAAGAAGTTCTTGATTATTATGGTGAGTAACTAACTAACTAACTTAGTTGGGGTGACAACTTTCTGCATTATTTCTCTTGTCCTTTTGGATGATCATCATACGTTGCACTACTACAAATAAAGCTTTCAACGTCGGTTCTGGAAGGCTTTCAACGTCGGTTTAATAACCGACGTTGTATCAGGCGACGTTGAAAGTCGTAACTTTCAACGTCGGTTATAATAAACCGACGTTAAAGTTTTTACTTTAGATAGCGGTTATAAGGGAACCGCTATCTAATATAGACTTTGGATAGCGGTTGTAAGGGAACCGCTATCTAATATAGACTTTAGATAGCGGTTATAAGGGAACCGCTATCTAATATAGACTTTAGATAGCGGTTGTAAGGGAACCGCTATCTAATATAGATTTTAGATAGCGGTTATAAGGGAACCGCTATCTAATATAGACTTTAGATAGCGGTTATAAGGGAACCGCTATCTAATATACAGATTATAAGTCTACTTTCAACGTCGGTTTATTAGAACCGACGTTGAAAGTATGATTTTTTAAATTAATAATTTTTATTTATTTACAACCCCTTTACCCCCTTTTATTTATCTAGAAGTCTCCCTCTCTTCATATTATATTTTTATTAGGTCCTCTATCTCTTTATATTATATTTTTTAGAAGTTTTTTAATTTTTAAGAGAATTGTCATTGGCGGGATTCGAACCCAGATCTTTAGAGTTGGAGGTCGATACTCCAACCACTAAACTACTTGAATTTTTTAATAATAACTTACAAATAAATTATATTTATATACAAATAAATATATATCCGTGTAATTATCACTACTAGAAAAATGTAAAATAGTAACTTCGAATCTCAACCACGACCTCAACCTCGACGAACTCGAGGTCGAACCCCAACTTCTGGCGACATCGAACCCCAATGTCAAGCCAAACCCAATTGTCATGCTTCGTGAAACCCAACGCTTTGTTTTAAGCTGATACGACAACGTTTATATCAATTAAAACACTTTACAAAAAATCTTCTAAGTTGATTTAATCGATTGTTTCGCGATTCAATCGATTGAAATACTTGCAAAACTTTCGCGTGACACTTTTCAAGTAATTTTAATCGATAAAAATAAGTTTTAATCGATTAAAACGCTGTGCAGAAATTGTTTTAATCGATTGAAACGAGATTTAATCGATTAAAATAGTTCTGATCGGTCATAATCGCATTCTGATCGATCATAATTGAAACAATATAATAGCGGTTCCAGGTTAACCGCTATCTAAAATGTATCTCGCTTGAGCGACACCCTCCTCGCTCGAGCGAAACGCCCTGCACAAAATTAGCATTCTCGGGTTGTATTTCGCTTGAGCGACACTACCCTCGCTCGAGCGAAATTAGATTCTGATCGATCATAACTTGAAATGATCGATCATAATTGACAGGATATAATAGCGGTTCCCTTATAACCGCTATCTAAAGTGTATATTAGATAGCGGTTATAAGGGAACCGCTATCTAAAGTGCATATTAGATAGCGGTTATAAGGGAACCTAATTTGTATTTTGTAAAACAATTGTTTTGTTGTTGTGATGGAAAATTGAGGTTGCCAGAGCATACTGAAAGACGCCTGAACCTTATTAGAAGCCCGTGAAGGTCATCAGTTAATGTTTTATGCTCCACGACCCTTCTGCATATGCAAATCATAAAACCCAAAAGTTAAAGGAAACAAAACACAATCATATGAACAAAATATTTACGTAAGTTGCTTGACATTTAAGAAAAATGTTGTGTAAGTTTGAAAAACATACACTTTCAAATTGGTGTGATGTTTAGAGAAATGTCTGAGTAAGTTTTAAAAACTTACACTGTCAAATTGGTGTGATGTTTAGAGTACAGGGATTTTGAAAAATATCTCGTCAAGCGGTGAGACATAAGATGATCTTATGTTAGATATCTTATATTTTTAAAATAATATTAGAATTAATTTTAAAAAATTTGAAACATTAACTATTAATAATTGTTAATTAAATCATCTTATTATTCATAATTTTCAATCTTACCATAATCAATATAAGAAGAATTAAATATCTTATAATTTTTTAAGATGAAACACACCTTTTAAAATATAAATAACAGAAATTATTCAAATTCAAACATAATATATATATATATATATTTTTTTACTTATTCACAAAAAATTAAATATTTATCAAATATAACATATCTTTAAAGTTTAATTTTGATGAAGACTTAATAAATAAAATTCATGTTATCTTTTTATTTGACTTTTACTATTTTCTGAAAATACAAAAGTATGAAAAATTTAAAAATACATATTAAAAAATATCAAGCTTTTTGTTATGAAAGTATAAACAAATTTTAACTAAGTTAACCTTCTTTAATATATTATTTAAAAAATACATTTCAATTCGTGAACACTATTATTTCTAAAAAATATAATTAAATGTAGTTTAAAAATTATGGTTTGCAACAATCCAAAAATGTTGAAACCAGCTTAAATACACCCAACCAGATTCCTGAATAAAATCGTCAGTCTAAATCTCTAAAAAATAGTATCTTGCAAATAATTTTCCTTTCTGAATCCTCTTGGACAATATGAGTAAAGTCATCAAAGCAAAGTCTTTTCTTTTCATTGGCAACTTTTTCAAACAAATTCTACCAAAATGAAAATAATTCTTTCAACACAATCTAGAGATAAAGATTGTTAAAGACCACTTGATGATTATACATGCACTGTTCATCAATAATGGTAAAAGTCTAGTAAAGTTATCAACACTGCATATCAACAGTTTTCACATCATGTTATCTGTATGGTAACATTTTATTTTCTATTCAAGGAAACTTTTTTCATGTTAAGAGACATCCTTAGGACAAAACGGAAAAAGAGAGTTGCCCTCGTAATTATTGACCAAACATAGTCGAATTTTTTACAAATCCCTATGAATCCAACACAACAGAATTGTTTTTGCTTGGTTTGAATCTGCTGGGTCTGGTTGATTAGGTAATGGGCCGGGTATACCCAGGACCAGGAAACCTTTTCTTTCTGTTTTTGGGTTATTGTTAGTTACCTGTACATTTTAATTTTAAAGAACTATTTACGGGTGGTATTTGAGATTTATATGAACATTTTGCATTCGTTGTACATAAAAAAATATTATCTCTAACTAGTGAGCATATATAGCAACATTTTCAAAATTTTACCTTTTGATTTCTGTAACATTCTTCTCAAATCATTTATGAAAAACAATTCATGCCATGCAAAAGATTTCTATATTACTTAACTACAAATTCCCGTACATAATATATTTGTTAAATTTTTGTAATAATTATTTTAAAAACCAACATATATACTATGATTTATGATTAATTAAATATGTTAATATTTTATAAACGAGACATAAAATTGATTTCATACTATATTTTCATAAGAAAATGTCCTTAATTCACTACTACAAAATATACGTCGTCATTTAACGTCGGTTATAGGTCGAGACGACGTAGAAAGTACTTTCCACGTCGGTTCCCAGATGAACCGACGTTGAAAGTTGAATATTAAACACATTCTACGTGGGTTCTTAGTCAACCTTTCTACGTCGGTTCCCATATAAACCGATGTTGAAAATATTTTTTTTTATTTTTACTTATTGATACTTTCCACGTCAGTATGGGAACCGACGTGGAAAGTTTTTTTTTTTTAATTTTTTTTCACCCAAAAACTCACTTAAATTTGAAAATTATCGTGGGCAAGATTCGAACCCAATACTTTAGAGTTAAAGACTGATACTCTAACCACTAAGCTACTAGAATTTTCTAATAATAACTTACAAATAAATTATATTTATATACAAATAAATATATATCCATGTAAATATATATTTATTTGTATATATTTTCTGGAAAGTATTTTTATTTTTATTTTCAGCCAAAAATTCTCTTAAGTTAATGAATTGTCAACGATAGCATTTGAACCCGAGTATTTTAGGGTTGAAAGTTAATATCCCAACCACTAAACTACTATAATTTTTTGATAATAACTTACAAATAAATTATATTGGTATTTTTCGATCGATGGTGAAAGTGTGATTGACTCTTGCTTGAGTGAAAATATGTTAAAGCTCACGAAAATTCACTTACTCAAGTCTCGCTTGAGCGAAAATTGGTATTTTTCGCTTGAGAGCAAATAACGCGTTTCTCAAATTTATTTTATATCATTATATAAATAAAATTATAAAGATTATATTACTGTCATTAAATTACAAACTCATATAAAGATACCTGCTCACAAATTTAGCATCAAATTTTGAAAACCCACTCGACACACACTTTCACTTTCAAGTGTGCCCTCACATCCAACATATAAATATATAATTATATAAATATATCAAAATATATAAATATATTTGTATTTATATATTTACACGGATATATATTTATTTGTATATAAATATAATTTATTTGTAAGTTATTATAAAAAAATTTTAGTAGTTCGATGGTTGGAGTATCGGCCTCCAACTCTAAAGTACTTGGGTTCGAATCATGTCGGTGACAATTCTCTTAAAAAATTAATAAACTTCTAAAAAATATAATATAAAGAGATGGAGGACCTAATAAAAATATAATATAAAGAGAGGGGAGACTTCTAGATAAATAAAAGGGATAAAGGGGTTGTAAATAAATAAAAATTATTAATTTAAAAAATCATACTTTCAACGTTGGTAAAGCCTTCCAGAACCGACGTTGAAAGCTTTATTTGTAGTAGTGATTTTCTTTTCTCAATACTAAACTATAAATATTATAAATCAATCTCATCAACACTTTCATGAGAAAAATTGAAGCTTATTGACCGATTTGCTTACAAAAAATATTATCCATCAGGTGTTGATAGGTAGTTCAAACATTTTTTAATTTGAATGACATAATATCATAGTAGAAATTTGCATATTCGGTCATGAAAACTGTTTTTAACTTGTCCTCCTGATGCATGAGTATTTTGTTGTATTCGAATAGGCATCCATAAAACTAAGTATATTAAGATTCCTGTAGTTGATGCACATGAGTCATTTTTCGTTGGCCTTTTTTATTAGTACCACATTCGATAGTCATGTTGTGTATTGGTCTTCCTAGATGAATTTGGATTCCAGTAACTTATCCACCTCCTCCCGCATCGCTTGTCGATGTTCCTCTCCCATTCTTCTCTTCCTCTGAGAGCAGTGGTGGATCTTGACTATTCATCTCGAGAGGACCAAATAATATAGTATTAATAAATATAAAAAAGACAAAAGAATATGAAAAGGGGAGTGGTCAAATTTGTAAATATACAATTAGTTATATTTAATAATCATTAAGTTTGGGGGCCAAAATCATAAATGTTAATGAAAGTTACAAAACTTTAACAATAATGAGGGACAAAAATCATAAATATTTATGTAAGTTACAAAATTTTGGAGGGGCCATAGCCCCCTCGTCTCCCAAGAAGGTCTGCCACCACTGTTAGAGAGACTGGTCTTGTTTCTCGGCATACAACAAGTCGATGAGATATTATCTAGGGGTCAATGCCTGACATGTCGGCAGTTATCCATGCAAATAAGTTAGCATTTTCTATTTGGGTTTGCCTTATTATTTGTACATCCTCTTTCTCCAATTTTGTCCCTATGTATGTGTTTTGTCCTTCGTCTCCTACTTGAACGGGAAAGGTCTTCTCTCTAGGCTCAAACCGGATATCTTCACCAGTGCGGGAATCCATATCTATCATAGCCACTACTCGTGATGGTGTCTTGGCTCGTGCATTAGATGATGGTGAAAGTTTTAGGCTCACGACATAACATGTTTGAGTCGTTCGTGCACAGTGGCTATCGTCTCGGTGCTGGTTGGAAACTTCATTACTGTTGGTATCGCGCAGCGAAATGTTTGTGTTTGGGACAAAAACCAAGAGGGGAGGGTGAATTGGTTTCTTAAAAAAAATATCCCTTTGAAAAGTTTTCGCAAGATTTTACTGATTAAACGATAATATAAAAAGTAAAGAGATAAGGGAAGAAGATTACATAAGTAATTTATACTGGTTCAGATCAAAAGACCCTATGTCCAGTTGTTAATCACTCTAAAAGAGGATTAACCCAGTCACTAAAATAATAGTTCAAAGAGATTACAAATTACAAGTAATAAGGATTAGAAAACATATCTCTTGAGTCACACAAGAGATGAACACCTCCTTTGAAGCCACAAAGGATGAAGACAACTTTTTCTAGAGACGGCACAACACACAGTCCACCAATAAACCCACTTAGTGATTCTTATCGCTTCTAGCCCACACTAGGTTACAAAAGCCCCTTTTTCTTCTCTACTTAAAGTTCTCTCAACAATCACAACTATAAACTTTAGTATGAAAAAAGTTGTTCTTTACATAGAGCCTGAGAGTTCCTTAAATAGAGATTTTAGGGTTTTGAATTTAGGGTTTTCAAAAATAGGTCTGAAATTTGAAATTCAAAATCATAACTGACACAAATAATCGATTATCATAAGTGATAATCGATTATCACAGAGCTACTTTCACAGAAGACAAAATTTGACTAGAATAATCGATTATCCATAGAGATAATCAATTATTCTAGTAATTTTTAGAAACCAGTTTTAACTATGATAATCGATTATCACTAGTGATAATCAATTATTCCAGTGGTTTTCACAAATATGTTTTTTTAAGTAGGATAATCGATTATCCCAGGTGATAATCGATTATCACAAGAGTTTTTGTTAAAAATGAACTTTCAATGGTTAGACTATGTGCTGACTATCTTGGACTCTATTTTTACAAACTCAAAAATGATAACACAGAGTTATTGCAAACAAATACAATTGTATATAAGTCTTCTAATCTTGAAGTCCTTTGTCTTTGAATCATCATCAAAATCTTCAGGCATCATTACCCTTGTATTTTCAACAATCTCCCCCTTTTTGATGATAATCAAAATTTGCTTTAAATCCCTTTGTAATAACCTATTTTTTTCTGTCACAGCTATCATAGAAAAATATTAAACATACCAGGCTTTAAGTATTTTCTCCCCCTATTTTATCATTATAAAAAAGAATATAAGCTCCCCCCCTCAATATATGCAAAAATAATCAACTCCCCCTCAATATATGCAAAGATATATTTTATTTAAGTTTATCAAAATCAATACAAAATATGGAAAAGAGAAAAGAAAATTTGCTAAGCCTATGAATACAAAAAATTCTAAAATTTTTCGCTTTCGGAATCACTATTAAATTTCATGTCAAATCTGTCTTCTAGATTTGACACATGTTCATCCACATCCAAAATGCGATTGATAATTTCCTGATGCCGTTCTGCAGAGATGGAAAAGAAGTCTTGCATTCTTTGGTTCATGCTGAAAATCATATATTCAATGGAGGAGCTGACTTCAGTATGGGCACCAGATGAAGTCCCTCCGACATGCGTATCAGCAACAACCATTTCTTCATCTTCAGAATTTTCAGCAACCTCAACAACATGAGGTGCATCATCTTTATGGAAGTAAGTTCCATTAATATTGACCATTTGAAGCTGAGATAATGTTTCATCAAGCATCCGATTGGAATTCAACGTTTGAAATCTTTGTTCTCCTTCAAGATTAACTCCCTTGTATTCCAGAATTCGGTAGATGAGAAGAGCATAAGGAATCTTAAAGGTAGGATGTCGCTTGGCTTTGAGCATTGTTAAAATAATAAGGCTAGACCAATCAATTGGCTCATTGTTCATAATCGCATGGATTATACGAAGATCAACAGTAGAACACTGAGCATGATTAGTGGCCTGGGGACAAAGGATCCATACTATAAGATGAAGGAGCATTCGTTCTTCTTTCTTTAGTGGTCCGGCAAGAAATTGTCTGCCAATCTCCATGGAAGGATTGCGGAGGAAGGAGCGGTATGCCAAAATTCTATGAAAGTTGTCTAGATCCATCAGGATGTTGACGACATCATCTCGAATGGGAAATTTAGCTACATTTTCCCATATATCATCATCAAGGATGATGGTGATGCCTTTTATTTGAGAGGTAGCAACATGATCTCTGTATTTAAAATGAGAATAAAATACACGTACCAAGTCAGGATAGTACGTCCCTTCCATTTCAATGAAGAGTAAGACACCTTGGTTTTCAAGTAAATTTGGGAAATGAAATCCCCGATTGATGAATTGATCCCCTTTCAAGAATTTTGGAGTGATGATACTCCTTTCTTTCCAAAAAGTAAGAAACTCTTGTCTCTGCTCCTCATCAAATATTCTGTTAGAAATGTAGGCTGAGATCAAGAGGGGGGGGGGTGAATTGATCTTTGAAAGATTTTCGCAATTTACAGATTATCTATTTCAAAGATTAAGAATTCTGATCAATTCTTGAATCAAACACAGCAAACAATCAAAGTAAAGGCAGTGACAGAATTAAAGAGAGAAAGGTTTAGAAAGATACAACCAAGATTTATACTTGGTTCACCCAATCCTAGGGCTACGTCCAGTTTCCAGCCAAATTCCAGCTGGGTTCCACTAGATTGAACGTTTTACAGATTACAACTTCAATCACACACTCAATCTACCACAAGAACCAAAATTCCAGTCCTTGCACCTAAACCTTCACCAAGAACCAATTTCCAGTTCTTGAACAACCTTGCAGCCAAATTCCAGTCACAGAAACCAGTGCCCACACTTCCAGGCACCCACAATACAGAAAAGAAAAGTAAAGAAACAAAGAGAAGAAACTAGAACACCCAAACCAGGTTTATGCAGCTCTGTAGAATGAGTTTCTTCACCAAAAGAATGCAAATTTTACCTCAAGAAAGAACTTCTAAGAACTTCACAAAACTAGCGCGATTCTCTCTTGAAAGTAGCACTTATGATTGCTTGATTGATTGCCAAAAGATGTATTTTAAAATGTTCAAGCAACTCTGTTTATATAGAAGTTTTTCCAAACTGCTGGTTTATTTAATCTGTTAAAATAATCTTTTAATCTGTTAAAAGTCTTGTTTTAATCTGTTAAAACTTCTTTTAATCTATTAAAATGTTCTTAATTATTTTCCAGATTTGTTTTAACTGATACGACAATGTTTATATCAATTAAAACTCTTTGTAAAAAATCTTTCAAATTGTTTTAATTGATTGTTTTGTCTTTTAATCGATTAAAATATTGCTAAAGGTTTTCATAAAACTTTCTAAGTGATTTTAATTGATAATAATCTGTTTTAATCGATTAAAACATTCTGGAAAAACCTCTTAGTTGTTTTAATCGATTATTTCGCATTTGTATCGATTAAAATACTGACAAAACAACTTTCAAAACACTTCAAGTTATTTTAATCGATTATTTCGAGTTTGTATCGATTAAAATCCTGCCAGAACACTTTTCAAAATATTCTAAGTCATTTTAATCGATTATATCAATTCTATATCAGTTAAAATACTGGCAGAAGGTTTTCACAAATCCTTCTAATGAAAACAATCGATTATTTCGAAAACATATCAGTAAAAAACCTGTTACAAAAGTGTTAAGAATATTTTAGCTGATAAAGCTCATATACTATTAGTTAAAATAGTTACTTAAAACCTTTTAACAAAATACTTTGTTTTTAACAGTTTAAACACGTTTTAGAGGCATTTGCAAAATCTTTTAAATGAAGAAACCTCATGCAGCAGAGAGATAAAAATGATTATACCTAAGTAAAGATGTAGACTCACTAATCACTCTACCCTTTTATCTAATTGACCTTTGACTGCAACATAGTAGCCGTTGACTTCATTTTGACTTCATCAAATTAACAAGATATTTGTTTAAGTAATTTAATAAGATCTTCATCACTTTCAGTCTCCCCCTATTTGATGAAGACAAAAACCTCTTTGAATAATATCTCTGCAGAAGAAGTCACTTGAATATATAGATTAGTGAGTATTCAAAAAATTAATCATTTTTCCCATTTCTCCCCCTATATTACTGCTCCCCCTAAATAAGGAAAATTATTATAAAAAATAAAAACAAAGCAATTATTTCTCCCCCTTTTTGACTTTATCAAAAATAGGGAACAAAGGAACAAAACAAATACTATGCATGGTATGTATTAAAATTTTGTTTTTGAAAACAGTAAAAAAAATTTGAACAAGATACATTACTCATATAAAGACCAATCAAAGTTGATTCAAGCTTATCTTCATTAACACGTTTGTAATGAATACAATTGACATGTGTAAAGATAAGGGAACCATGCTTTAGAAGCATGTTACAAGAACAACCATTAACTAAAGCCTTTAATTTTTCTTTCCAGAGTAATAATCGATTAAAAATAGGACAAAATCGATTAAAATGTTGTTTTAATCGATTAAAATGCTGTTTTAATCGATTAAAACAGAGATGAATTTAGAAAGTGAGAAACTTAAGTTCATTTAATCGATTAAATCAACATTTAATCAATTAAAACAGTAAGAAAAATGCTGTATAAGTGCTTTTAATCGATTTAAAGCTTGTTTTTATCGATTAAAACAACCAGATTTTGAAAATTAAGTAATGTTGGATGCATCTAAAATGCCTAATTCAGTTCGGATTTTGTAAAATCGATTATTAGGAAAATGTTTTAAGATAATATCAACTAGATTGATTAAGTTTTAACCAATAGATCCATCAAAATCAGAATAGTATCTTATCTAGTTGATTTAACTGATGTAAACTAGTTTTAGTTGATACAAATACATGACATACAACTTTTAATCGATTAATACGCAAATTAATCGATTATATTGATGCGAATTTCTTATGGAAATGTTTCTTTTAAATGATTTAATCGATTGAATCTATTTTGTATCAACTAAAATTATCAGAAAAGTATTTTTGATTCTATCTAGGCTCTCTTAATTCGAATAAAAACCTACATCATATTTGAGCAAAGTTAAAGGATTGTTTCTGGTTTAAAACCAGTTAATATTACAGTCAAAAAATGAAAATTAGCAGCAAAAGAAATATGACATAAGGAAAGAAAAAGGATTATGATAGGAAGGGACCCTTGTTGTCAAAAACTCAATCATCCCAATTCCCTTGATTGAGCTGCATATCTTCTAGTTTGGTGTAGATATCAGCGATCTGGTTTCCAAGATTTGTGAACTGTGTGTTGGTCTGCTGGAAGTGTTGATAGGTCATTTGCATATGCTTCCTTTGGTTTTCCTGCATTGTGGCCATTTGAGAAAGCATAGACCTTTCGAATTGTGAAAGAGGAGTCCCACGGTCAGGCTGTTCCATGTAGGAAATTATCTCCATGTTCTCATATGAAGCCTCCCCACCAGTGGACTCAGGAACTTCAGCAACTGGAGGAGAAGGAATTTGTTCAGCTTCTTCTTCATCTTCATCCTCATCTTCAGACATTCCAGCATCAATTTTTGAAATCCATTCATCATCAATTTTGATATACCCCATTTTCCTCAAAGTGGAGTCATCAATTTCATTTGAAGCTTTAGGAGTTTCCACACTTTCTCTTGTAAGATCAACTTCAAAATATCTAAAGAAATTGTTAATCAACATGGTATACGGCAATTTGTAATCAACTAACCTTTTTGCCTTCAACATATGATCTTTGATTACATAAACCCAATTGACCCGGATATTATTTGAAATGCAGTACATGAGAGCAAGATCGCCCTCATTGAGTATATCATGATTACTTCCTCTTGGAGTAGGCATCCATGCCACAATAAAAGCTAACAACCTATGTTCAAGTGATAGTTTTCCAGCATTTAAAATTCTTACCGAATCATTTGGATCTTTAAGACAAGACCTGAAAAATTGAATTTTGTTGAAGTCAGGTATTTCAGAGATGTTTCCTCTGGATACTTTGACACCACTATCCCTGAGACCAGCAACTTGTTCCCAAACAGAAGGAGTAATTTCCATATTAACTCCTTTCACCTGGGATCTGATTATAGAACCATTCACAGTTAGATTGGAATAAAAGACCCGAACCAAATCAGGTTGAATATTCCCGGTAAACTCCATGAAGGTCCTTAGTTTTTGACTTTTCAGCTTTCTTCTCAGAGCAGTAAATCCTTCTTCATCAAGCCATTTGAACTTGATAAACTTGGGAATAACAATCTGCTTCTGACTGAACTCAGCAATGAAAGTGTTCATTCTTCCAATATCACCATCAAACCATGCTTCCAAATGACCACCAGGATTGGCAGCAGAGGAAGATTCTCCTTTATGCTTCTTTCTTTATTTTGATCTCCTAAGCATCTTGATGTGCAGTTTAGAGAGGAGTTTTGATACGTGAGTACAAGAGAGAAGAGAGAAGGAATTTGAACCAGAGAATGAAGAATGAGAATGATGGACCAAGTGTGCAAAATAATGAGTTACGAATTTCAAATTTTGTAAATTGCAGTCCAATTTGACAGAACCTGCAAAGAAACAGCTTTAATTGCATATGTCCCCTTGACTGAAAGTAGAAGCGCAGGTTTCTGGACAGTGGGTACATCAGCTAAAGTGTTATTGGAAGAATGTTTGACTTGGTCAAAGAGTATATTTAATGCATTATGCAGATTTTGATTAACACAAAAACTTGGAATTTTGACTTTGATTAGCTGAGCAATTTTCAATTGGCTGTTGTTAAAACAATTTTCAGGAACAAATTAATCAATTAATCAACAAATTAACCTATTAATTTGATCTTTAATATTAGGTTTGAAAATGCAACAGTGAAATAATCGATTAATACATAAAAGAATCGATTATTTCTGTACTGGAAGAAATTAATAAAATGATAACATAATTCTAATCGATTAAAACGAAGAAGAATAGATTAAATTTGACCTTTTAGTGGTTTTAACTGATATAAATCCCTTTTAATCGATTAAAACAGCTAAACTAAAAATCTGAGAGCATTTTAATCGATTAATTCATATTTTAATCGATTAAAACTGTACGACCAACTTTTCTAGTATTCTCTGTAAGTGAATTTAATCAATTAAAACTGTTTTATATGAATTAAAATATTCAGTACATGAAACCAGAATCAAATTTGCTGTTTTGATACCAAGGGACTTCTATATATTGTTCTTGCAAAACAAATTTAGCATATTTCTGGTACCCTTTTTATAATCACTGGGTCCAATCAGGTTATTTGAAATGAATTTTTGGGAATCCACTTCATTCTAGTTCTAGGAATAGCATACTTCTTGATTCTACAGAATTTCACAGAATGACCTTTTTTCATACAGTAAAAGCATTTAATGACAGATGATGAGTATGATTTCCTGTTTACATTTGTTTTTCTGAATTTCTTGCTAGATGTAAATCCAATGCCAGATTTGTGACCCAAGAAGAACATCAAGATTAGCTTGACCTTGTGTAAACTTTGAAACAATTTGTGATAAAAAATTAATCTTTTTTTGTAATTCTGGACAATTATTACATGGTTTATTACATACACAATCAGAATTATCATGGATTAATTTAAGAAATCAAGATCAGTTTCATCTTCAAGAATTTTCTTTTCAAGAGAATCAACTTTATTTACTAACCAATTATTCATGCCTTTTAGCCTATCATTTTCTTTTTGAAGTTTCTTGGTTTCTTCATGCATTTCATTAAATGCCTCTTGTAATGAATTGTAATTCACCAAATTTGAAGAAGAGTTAGAACTTACACTGCTGGTTTGATAATTTTGATTTGCCATTAGAACAAGCTAGCTTCTTCATTATCAAAATTTCCTGTTGATGAGGTATCATTGTCATCCCATGCTACATATGCTCTTCTTTTGACCTTTTCGTCTTTCTTATCATTGTATTTATTCTTTTCTGCACACTCCATTCTTACATGACCCTACTTACCACAACCATAGCATTTATAGTTAAAAGAATCAGATTTATTTTCATACCTTTTGTGTTTTTCTTTATCTTGAATCTTTTTCTTGAGAAACTTGTTGAACTTTCTAACAAGCAGTCCAAGATTTTCACTTTCCTCCTCTGATTCTTGATTTCTTTCTTCAACTTTGAGTGCTATGCTTCTACCTTTTTTTTCTCAGAGACTTCTTGCTCATTGAATCTGTTAATTTCCATTTCATGTTCTCTGAGTTTACCAAATAAGGAGGCTGTTGTCATGACGGATAAGTCTTTTGATTCTGAGATTGCTGTGACCTTAGGCTGCCATGACCTGTCAATACATTTCAAAACTTTAATATTTAATTCTTCTTTATCAAAAGTTTTACCTAAGCCCATTAGATGATTGATGATGTTGTTAGAAAAGTAGTTTTAGATCAAGAGGGGGGGTGAATTGATCTTTAAAAGTTTTCGCAAATAACAGATTATCTAATTCGAAAATTAAGTTTAAAGATCTGTTCTTGAATTACAAAGCAATCAATCAAAATAATGCAACAACATAATTTAAATGAGAGAAAGGTTAAGGAAGATATCACCGGTATTTTATACTGGTTCACCCAATACCAGGGCTACGTCCAGTCTCCAGCCAAATTCCAGCTGGGTTCCACTAGATTAAATGTTTTACAGATTCAACAATCTTACACCTAATCTATCACAAGAACCAAATTCCAGTTCCTGCACTCAACCTCTCACCAAGAACCAAATTCCAGTTCTTTATAACCTCTACAACCAAATTCCAGCTGCAGAGAAACTAGTGCCCAAATTCCAGGCACCAACACCTAACCTTTCACCAAGAACCAAATTCCAGTTCTTGACAACCTCTACAACCAAATTCCAGCTGCAGAGAAACCAGTGCCCAAATTCCAGGCACCAAACAATACAAACGAATGAAAAAGAATAGACAAAGAAGAAACTAGAAAGCTCAAACCAGTTTATCCAAATCTGCAGTGAGTTTCTTCTTCAAAGAAAAGCAATATGCCTCAAGAAAGATTTGAAAAGAACTTCTCAAAAACAACCACGAATCTTTCTTGAAAAAGTGTGCTAAAGTTGCTTGAGTGATTGCTTAAGGATGTGTAAAAACTGGTGTTCAATGTATGTTTAAAAAGTTCAAGCCAAACTGTTTTTAAAGAGTATTTTCAAAACTGCTGCATTAATTAATCTGTTAAAAGTTTGTTTTAATCTGTTGAAATAGCCGTTTCAATCTGTTAAAAGTCCTTTCAATCCATTAATACGTTCTTGATTCTTTAACAAATTTGTTTTAGCTGATACAACAACGTTTATATCAGTTAAAGCACTTTACAAAAAATCTTCTAAGTTAATTCAATCGATTCTTTCGCGTTTTAATCGATTGAAATACTGCAAACTTTCTTATAAAACTTTTTCAAGTTATTTTAACTGATAAACCATAGGTTTTAATCGATTAAAACTCTGTACAAAATTTTTCCAAGTTGTTTTAATCGGTTGAAATGCGTTTTAATCGATTGAAACAGATCTGATCGGTCATAATTCAATTCTGATCGATCATAACCAACTCTGATCGGTCATAACTTCATTCTGATCGATCATTCTGACCCTTTAAGTGATTTTAATCGATTGAAACGTATTTTAATTGATTGAAAAATTTCTGATCACTCATAATTCAAATCTGATCGATCACATCTGATTCTGATCGGTCATATTTGTATTCTGATCGATCATAATGAGTTCTAAATGGTTTTAATCGATTAAAATCAAGTTGTATCGATTAAAATACTGTAAAAACACTTCTTTGAACATTCTAAGTGATTTTAATTGGTTCTTTCAAAACTATATCAGTTAAAAACATGTTTAAGAAAACTTTTGTAAAAATACTTTGTTTTTAGTTGTTTAAAACGATTTTAGAGGCATTTCGCAAAATCTTTAAGTGAAGAACCTTCATGCAGCAGAAAAGATAAAATGATTTTACCTAAGTATTCTGTAGGCACACTAATCCTTCTACTCTTTTATCTAAGTGACTTGTTGACCGCTGCAAAGATGACTTTTGACTTTATCTTTGACTTCATCAAATCAATGTGATCTTTGCCAAATTATTTCAATAAGATCTTCATCACTATCAGATGTGAGTGAAGCACTTCTGCACATCTGCAATACTTTCTCCAGTTTGCATTTTAAACAACTCATATTCTCTTATGAGAGTATGCTTTCTGGCTCTCTTTACATCAGCTGTCCCCTCATGAGTAACCTCAAGAACTTCCCACATTTCCTTGGCAGATTTGCATTGGGAGACCCTGAAAAACTCATCCATATTTAGTGCAGAAGTAATTATGTTTTTAGCAGTACAATCACTTTGAACTTTTTTCTTTTCTTCATCATTTAAACTAGACCATTCTTTTTTCTGTAATTAATGGACCATTAGTAATTACATCCCAAACATTCCTATCAATAGATTCAATAAAGATCTTCATCCTAATATTCCAAAATGGATAATCTGTACCACAAAATAGTGGAGGTCTATTTATAGAAGCTCCCTCAGAAAAATGTAATTTGTTTTCAGCCATTAAAGATTTGGACCGAAAGACTTGAGTATTTTTCAAGACCCTTGCTCTGATACCAATTGTTAGAAATGTAGGCTGAGATCAAGAGGGGGGTGAATTGATCTTTGAAAGATTTTCGCAATTTACAGATTATCTATTTCAAAGATTAAGAATTCTGACCAATTCTTGAATCAAACACAACAAACAATCAAAGTAAAGGCAGTGACAGAATTAAAGAGAGAAAGGTTTAGAAAGATACAACCAAGATTTATACTGGTTCACCCAATCCTAGGGCTACGTCCAGTTTCCAGCCAAATTCCAGCTGGGTTCCACTAGATTGAACGTTTTACAGATTACAACTTCAATCACACACTCAATCTACCATAAGAACCAAAATTCCAGTCCTTGCACCTAAACCTTCACCAAGAACCAATTTCCAGTTCTTGAACAACCCTGCAGCCAAATTCCAGCCACAGAAACTAGTGCCCACACTTCCAGGCACCCACAATACAGAAAAGAAAAGTAAAGAAACAAAGAGAAGAAACTAGAACACCCAAACCAGGTTTATGCAGCTCTGCAGAATGAGTTTCTTCACCAAAAGAATGCAAAATTTGCCTCAAGAAAGAACTTATAAGAACTTCACAAAACTAGCGCGATTCTCTCTTGAAAGTAGCACTTATGATTGCTTGATTGATTGCCAAAAGATGTATTTTAAAATGTTCAAGCAACTCTGTTTATATAAAAGTTTTTCCAAACTGCTAGTTTATTTAATCTGTTAAAATAATCTTTTAATTTGTTAAAAGTCTTGTTTTAATCTGTTAAAACTTCTTTTAATCTATTAAAATGTTCTTGATTATTTTCCAGATTTGTTTTAACTGATACGACAACGTTTATATAAATTAAAACTCTTTGTAAAAAATCTTTCAAATTGTTTTAATTGATTGTTTCGTCTTTTAATCGATTAAAATACTGCTAAAGGTTTTCATAAAACTTTCTAAGTGATTTTAACTGATAACAATCTGTTTTAATCGATTAAAACATTCTGGAAAAACCTCTTAGCTGTTTTAATCAATTATTTCGCATTTGTATCGATTAAAATACTGACAAAACAACTTTCAAAACACTTCAAGTTATTTTAATCGATTATTTCAAGTTTGTATCGATTAAAATCCTGCCAGAACACTTTTCAAAATATTCTAAGTCATTTTAATCGATTATATCAATTCTATATCAGTTAAAATACTGGCAGAAGGTTTTCACAAATTCTTCTAATGAAAACAATCGATTATTTCGAAAACATATCAGTTAAAAACCTGTTACAAAAGTGTTAAGAACATTTTAGTTGATAAAGCTCATATACTATTAGTTAAAATAGTTACTTAAAAATCTTTTAACAAAATACTTTGTTTTTAACAATTTAAACACGTTTTAGAGGCATTTGCAAAATCTTTTAAATGAAGAAACCTTATGCAGCAGAGAGATAAAAATGATTATACTTAAGTAAAGATGCAGAGTCACTAATCACTCTACCTTTTTATCTAATTGACCTTTGACTGTAACATAGTAGCTGTTGACTTCATTTTGACTTCATCAAATCAACAAGATCTTTGTTTAAGTAATTCAATAAGGTCTTCATCACTTTCATATTCATCCTTCAATAGAATTTGGGCGAGGTTGAGAGGCAGGAACAGATCTTCTCCCGGTGGGGATCTTTCTTTTGGATGAGGAAGCCATTTTTCAGAGAGGATGGAGATTTGAAAGGAAATAAGGAATAGTATGAGAAAGAGAGAAAAGCTTTGAATCAATGGAGAATACTTGAAGGAGAGGCTTGGAATGAGTTTGGATGAGTTTCTAAGTCCTCCTATATATAGAGAACATCTCCAACGACTATAAACACAAGATTTAAAGCCAAAAGAGCTGTTACCAACTTCTAGTTAATCCCCAACGACATAGAATAATCGATTATCAATTGAGATAATAAATTATTTCTTCATCAGTTGCCTAGAAAATTTTCAGAGATGCATGGATAATCGAATATCATTGAGGATAATCGATTATGTAAGCATGGATAATCGATTTTCACTTGAAATAATCGATTATTCCAGAGAGTTTGGCAAAATTTTCATAGAAGTTAGGATAATCGATTATTACTTGAGATAATCGATTATTCTAGAGAGCTTGACAATTTTAATATGTATGAGACATAAAATAATCGATTATTACCCAAGATCAGTACAAAATGCAAAGATTTTACAGTTTTACAGAGTTTAAGCTATTTCTAATACTCCTAAGTCTTTTCTACGTTCATAGAATCTATCCTTTGGGATAAATTTGGTAAATATGCATGCTAATTGATGTTTTGTATCTATATATTCAATTTTACAATTTTTCTTAGAAATTTGATCTCTTAAAAAGTGATGCCCAATTTCAATATGCTTAGTTCTAGAGTGCATAACAGGATTCTTAGTAAGGTTAATTGCACTCGTATTATCACATTTAAAAGGAATGTCCTTAAGAAAAATACTATAATCTTCTAGTTGTTGCTTCATCCAAAGAATTTGAGCACAACAATTTCTAGCTGCTATATATTTGGCCTCAGTTGTGGATAATGCAACACATACTTGTTTCTTAGAATGCTAAGATACTAAAGAAGATCCTAATAAATGACATGTCCCATTGGTACTTTTTCTATCAATTTTACAGCCCCCATAGTCTGCATCAGAAAATCCTACTAAACTAGGTGAAGCTTCAGAAGGATACCATAAACCAAATCTTGTGGTTCCTTTCAGATATTTTAAAATTCTTTTTACTGCAGTTAAATGAGATTCTTTTGGACATGCTTTAAATCTAGCGCACACACAAACATATTGCATAATATCAGATCTACTTGCAATTAAGTATAATAGAGAGCCTATAATACCTCTATACATTGATTGATTTATTTCCAAACCTGATTCGTCCTTATCCAAATAACAGGATGTTCCCATTGGTGTGTGTGCTTCTTTGGCAGTATCCATTCCAAATTTCTTGAGAATTTCTTTGCAGTATTTAGTTTGTGACACAAAAATGCCATCTTTTAGTTGCTTAATTTGAAGTCCAAGGAAGAAGGTTAATTCTCCCATCATGTACATTTCAAATTCACCCTGCATTATACTAGCAAATCCTTCACACAAAGAGTTATCAGTTGATCCAAAGATAATATCATCAACATACACTTGTACTAGCAGAATATGTTCTCCTACTTTCTTAATAAACAAAGTAGAATCAATTTGTCCTTTAGAAAAGTAATTTGATATTAGAAAATTGCTTAATCTTTCATACCATAATCTAGGAGCTTGTTTTAATCCATAAAGTGCCTTTTTTAATTTAAAAATATGATCAGGGTATTTGAAATCTTCAAAACCCGGAGGTTGTTGCACATATACATCTTCTTTAATAAAACCATTTAGAAAAACACTTTTCACATCCATTTGATATAGTTTAAATTTCATCATTGAGGCATAAGCAAGAAGTAGGTGTATAGTTGTCGCCGCCTTCAAAAGAGGCGGTCGAAGCGACACGATGATTTTGTATGACTCGCATTTTTTTAAAGATGGTCAACATTCTTAAGATGTCCGCTAATCGAACTGATCTTAAGAATGAGGTTTTTGAAAAGAGGTTCTATGGATTCGCCACCAGTATTTTATCCTTAAACACTGAAAAAGGTAAAAAGGATTTAGTTTTAGAAAAAACCAACTTTGACCATTACAACCAGAGTCAGGTAAGAGAATTAGTTACGTGTGGGGAAGGTGTTAGCATCCCATAATGCCCCTTTCGGGTTTCCTATGATGGACTAGTTTATAAAATAAATACTGAAAGAAACTATGTTTTTACCCTATTATTTTATCTACTTGTAGAATTTATATGTCTACATGACCCTAATATCTAATGCATACAAGATAAGCAATTAAAGAAAGTAGTTAAAGAGAGAACAGGGAAGAAACCTTCGAAGCAAGCTTTTATATTAACGTTTCAAAGTTGAGGATGCTTTTTGGCTATCCCCTTGCTCTACAACGCTGCTCACTCCTCTACCGAATGAAAATCTCTAGCTACAGAGTGTCTGAAAAGAGCACTCGAACTCCGAAAAATGCTTAGAGTTGACCCAGAGATTCTAGGGGGGGGGGGTAGGAGAGTATATGAGAGCAAAGACTACGTGATTGTGTGTGAAATGAGGGGGGGGAGGTCTTATATATAGAAATTCGTGCCAGCCAGGTCGGGACAACCGTCTAGACCCCTGTCAGGCGAGATGACCGTCTCGCCTTTCACTGATGGCAAGACGGCCGTCTGGCCAAATGGGACGGCTGTCTCGGGCTTTTGGTCAAAATTCTCTTATTTTTCTTGTAAAAAAACCCTCCTATCCTATCATGGAGCCTAGTAAATATGCCTAGGGGCCTAGAGAAGCCTTATCCATCTTCAAACGGAGGTTTTCTGGCTTTATTGTGAAGCCGGACAAGATTTGGGGTCTATAGCTACCCCCCCTTTACCTGACCGATTGACTATGGGTTGGTGTACCATAAGGTTGATTGGCGGGTAAAGGAGTTAACCCTCTTTCCCAGTTGTCCTTTGGATGCTCCTCTTGACGTGGTAGCTGACCCTTGGGATGATGAATGTAATCTGACGTTGTCTTCAGGATGCTTCCTTGTTGCAAAGGTGACCTTTGGACGATATGTTGTGAAGCTTCAAAATGCTCCTTTGATACGGTAGTTGACCCTTTAGCTGTGATGAATAGGGAACCTCAGGATACTCCTTTGAAGCGGTAGTTGACCCCTTGGTTGGTGAATGCATGTAGAGTTTTTGACTTCAGGATACTTCCGTGCTGTGGAAGCCGACCCTTTAAATGGTAAAAGTGGACCGTGTCTTTTGGATACACCTTTGGAACAGGGCTGATCCTTCGGACGATGTGTGTAAATCCTACCTTCGAGATACTCCTTTGCAACAGAACTGATTCTTTAGGCGATGACAACAGATTGCGTCTTCCAGATACTCCTTTGCAGTGGAGCTAATCCTTTGGACAATGTGTGAAACTCTATCTTTTGGATGCCCCTTTTACTGTGGTGGCTGATCCTTTTGATAGAGAAAAGGGGTGGCAACTTACTGCTCTAGCTCATACGCCGGCTCCATAGGGAGTGACTTTCGTTCGAAAATGTTTTTTTGGCTTTCTAGGTAGCCATCTAGTGGTTTTTGATGAATGCCTCTTAAGTACACAGGAATCCGCTAGGGGGATTTGTTGATTTTGACGGTGCCTCTGAATAGGCAGGTGCTTCATCGGAAGTGAAGGTTTTTAATTGTAGTTCTTCTGCCTCTGAGTAGGCTGATGTTCCTTTTGGGGATGTTGGCTTTTTTGCTTGCCAGGTTTTGCCTATGCGTAGGCGAGCGACTCTCTGAGGATGAGTTTTTGGAGATAGCCTTTGCGGTAGGCTCACTGGGGATAAATTCCTCTTTTTGGCGATCCATTGGGGAATTTGTGCTTCCCTGGGGATCTAATTTCGGTAGTCCTTTGTGGGGAAATAAAGTCTTGTCTCCTCGATTGTGTTGGTGATGGGCTTTTACGAAACCTTTATTTCTCCCTTGGTGGTGATGGAGAATGGTTTGAGTACGCTTGATGACTCATTGTGGTAACGATGCTGAGTCGTTCAAATATGTTTTTACTTGCCTCTAGAGTAGGCAATGATCCGCTTGAGGATAATCGAGCCTTTTCGTCATCTTTGTTTCAGTTTGAAAGAATGCCTTCCCTTGGCGGAAGGGTGGTAGTCGGAGCTTATTTGGTTCTGGACGCTCTTGGTTAATTTCACCTTTTTCCGCGATTTATTCTTTTTTCTCATAATTTGAAATTTGGCTTTTTTGGAACAATGTGTGTGCCTTTTTATTTCCTAGTTTCTTTTGTGTACGCTAGCTTTTTCAAAAGAGAGCGGAGGTAAATAGCTAAAGAAAGTCTTTATTCATAATTTTCGTTAGGGGTTTTACAACAAAATTGTAAGGGACCCTATTCTGGCGGATCCGATCGTGATGCAGATGAAGGTTCCGACGGAGGGAACTGGCGAAGCATATGTCGTTGGAATTCCTCCTAGCTCCGAATCAAATTGAGCACATTCTGATTAATTCCGTCCATACCCTGGGTGAGCCCGTCTAACTTTTGACCGAAAACTTCCTGTCTCTGGTCGAACATATCTTGCCTCAAGGATAAGTGCTCCAACTGCTGGCAGATGCTTTGGAATTCATCGTTCATGTGCTGATGGAGGTCGGGGATTCCATCTCCGTACTACTGCTACTGCTGTTGGAATTCTGGGGGCATGGGGATCTTGTCTGACGTATCCAAGTTGCGGATGTCGATTGCCATGGCGAGTGCAGGGTGCAAGACAACCCCGAATCCTTGTCTAATGAACATGCCCATATGAACGAGCATTGACCCACTGATAGGTTCTGGTCGGAGAGCTGCAAGTATGTCTTCCCCGTCAGTACATCCTCATCACTCGGGCAGAGGAGTGATAAAGGGAGCCATCATGATGGTCCCCACCGGGCGACTCTCGAAATCTTTCAGTGCCTTCAGGAAGAAATATCCAGGGTTGCACCGAATCCCCTATGCATGCAGTAGATGACAAAGAGATCAGGTTCGGTGATCTTACCCTAACTCTTTGCGTCTATGGATGGTCCCTGCCAACAACTTGTGGCAGATACGGAGTGCATGGCTTAATGTTGAGCCTTTTAGCTGGGCAGGCACGTGCTGGGCCCCGGTGAGGTACTCCCAGATTTCGCCAGTGGTAAGGGTGGCTGGTCTCTCGTAGAGTGCACTCTAGTACTCTACCATCATGATATCAGCAGGTTGGTTGAAGCCCATAAGGACATTAAATTCATCCAGCATCGTTGTCCTATAAGTAGGGGTGTCAATATGGGTTCTAACCCGTGAGCCAACCCGGCTCACCACGGGTTCGAGCCGGGTTGGGTTTGATTTTTTTATTTCTACCGATTATGGGCTAAAAATGAACCCGGCTCACTTAACCCACAGGTTAAACGGGTTCGAGCCGGGTTATGGTGGGTTGGCCCGCAACCCACCATTAATTTTAAATTTTAAAAATAATTATAATAATATATTAACCCTAATTAATCATTTATTTTAAATTTTAAAAATAATTATAATATTTTAGTAACCTTAATTGATGTTATCCTATCTTATGTCTACCCTACATTGTTGGTTGTCGCCACAAGCCAAACCCTCACTTAAACTTGTTATCAGTTGTTCGTTGCACCACTACGTTTGCAGCTGCACTTGGGTCATTTGTCTTATTATCTGTCCACCGTACCACTACACCATGTCCACTGTATTGCTTTCAAAGGTAAGAATTTGTTTCATAACCTAAACTATTGGATTGATGAATCTTTATTTGAAAATTGTAGCATCTATACATTATTTGTTGTTTGTTATTGATTTATACGTATATCTCTTTAATATATGAATTTTTGACTTCTTTCTTTTAAATTAATTTACAGTATGGAATCTAAAACAATATGTGTCAATGTAAATTGTATTGTTGATGATTTTATTATTAATGAAAAACTCAATGAGCCAATTTCAGGTAATAACGAAGATACTGATGTTGAGAAAGAAAGGAAGAAAGCATAAGTTTCTACATCCGAAGTTTCTATATAATTTAAAAAATTAAAAAAATATGGGTTAGTGAGCCAACCCACCTAACCACCAACCCGTAGTGGGTTGAGCCGGGTTGTAAAATTTCTGGCTTGCCAAAAAGTGAGCCGGGTTGAGCTCACCTATTTTCAGCTCAACCCGTGGTGAGTCAACCCGTGTGAGCGAGGTTGGCTCACTTTGACACCCCTACCTATAAGCCCCATTCATGAAATAAGAGACTGCCTTTGCAGGAGGGACGCCGGGATACAAGGCCGACATATCCACCAGTGTTATGGAAGCAAGGAATTCCATTGTGGCTTCTCGAAAGATGCGGGTAGGAGGAGCTCTTAGGAGGAAGTCCCATCCTATGCCTTGGATGTAGTTCCTCACATCTTCATCCCAACCGAAAGTGGCTAGGATGCCAAAATCTAGTTGCAACATGGATGCCAAGTGTACTGTCAGATGTTGTCGAACCTGGCTTGGTGCTGGGGCATCAACTGATTAAGAGCTTGAGGATTTGGTGGGGCTTGAGGAGCCGGAGCACCTCTGGTGGGTCCCCGACCGCGTTTTATGGGTGCTGAAGACTCTCCTTGATACATTGTAGCTCAAACACACTCAAATATGATAGAAGATGTAGGAAATGAAGAGATAATGCAGGAATGAGATGTGTTGGAAGTGCCCCGGACGCGCCTATATATAGGCAAAATTCTGAAGGTCAGGACGGCCGTGCGGGATTTGGGACAGCTGTCTCGCCCTAATGGAAATGTGGGACGATCGTCTGGGATAACGAGACGATCGTCTCGCCATTTCCTTTGAACGAGACTCCCGTTTGGCCAAACGAGATGACTATCTCGACCTAACGGTAATATGGGACGACCATCTGGCCAAACGAGACGACCATCTCGACCATCAGAGATGTCCAGACGGTCGTCTAGGTTTTTTAGGTTTTTTTTTGAGAAAGAAAATAGGACTCTATTCATCAACATCTATGCATGTAATGTTCATGATATGCATCCTATAATAGTATTCCAGTTAATATTTTCAGAAAGATTAACCGATGTGTTTTTGATGATGAGGTTCTTCTGATGTCATGCTTAGCTGTACCATTTTTGCCATTTCGAATTTGCCATGACCGAATAATGATTGTGTTTGAAGAGTTATTTGCCATATTAGTGTGCTTCTTCCTTTCTTTAGGAATTTCAATCCTCCTATTGATCACTATTTTTTCACATTGCCTAGTTAATCACTAGAATGTCGTAGTGGTAAGGGTAAAGAGAAAAGAAGAAAGAGGATAATTAATTCAAAGGTTTGTGTTTTAGAGGGGATTTTTATTTTTGAAAAATGGTCTTTGTAAGAATGGCTAGCCACAATTGGTTATAGACTGTTTAGGCTAGTTTAAACAAACTTTTATTTGTGAGGTTACGTCTTTAATTGATTATTTTGTGGTGCTTATTTATGACTGATTGACTTCCCCAGACCGCCATTCGGGTTTTCAATCTAGGATGTTGTGTTTTGTCCTAACTTTTGTCTAGGCTTCCTTTTTTATTTTGTTTTAGGAATTCTAGCGGACTTTATTTTGTAACCCTCTCTTTTGCCTAGGCTACCTCTCTTTTGCGTAGCCCCCTTAGTGGGTTTCCCACCGGGTAATTTGCCCTTTCTTGTTGGTCTTTGGCTTCTACGAGCTTCTTTTTTATTTTTGTTTTCTTTTTGCACAACATTGACGAAACACGATTTCATTATGACGAGGTAAACCTTACTTGTGTTTCTAATCAATCAGTGATGGCGAATTCGCTTCATTATGATGATAATGCGTTTTTGATTATTTAGACACTTTTTAAAGACGTTTGTTTAAACATGATTATTAATGAGGTATAGACATGAATAACAAGAAAAGAAGCAGATAATAAGAATTGCATTCTTTATGATTAAGAGGGAAATATGTGCCCTAAAAATGCTCGGGGGTTGGGCTTGCCCCGGGGAGTAATCTCTAATAGTCATTGGGTTCACATTCCTTAAAATTGGAAGAAGAACACCTAATGACTAAAGTCATTTTTGATGCTTGTAGCCCTCCGCTTCGAAAAATCTGATTCAGTGTACGGAGGGGAGACTTTCCCTTTTTTCTTGTAGCTCGATCCTTTGTAGGGTCATACCCTAGGCTGCGCTTCAAAGGATTATCTTTAAAATCCGGTGGCTCCCTTATTCCTTGGGAATTTGCACCGAGTCCTTGGCCTGGGCGGTATCCATATTTTGACATCATGTGGGCAACCTTCATACTGTTGGGAAGTCTTTCTACATTGGCTATTTCGTGCGCTTGAAAAGATGTTTCAAGGGCCTCTTCAACTACATCCACATAAGGTATGATAGATGACTTGCTGATCAAGATATCGTCTTCAGCTTGAACTGTGACCAGCTTGTCGCCTACCACAGATTTGACTTTTTGGTGGAGCATTGAAGGTATTGCCTTAGCGTCATGAATCCAAGGTCTGTTGAGGAGACAACTATATGCTAGAGTAATATCCATCACGTGGAAGTCCACATTGAAGATAGTGGGGCCAACTTGAATTGGCAGGTTGATCCCCCCACTACTTCGCGTCTTGATCCATCAAAGGCCCGAACGACGGTGTTGCTTGGGCGCATATGGGTTCCTTGTATCGTTAGATTATCAAGAGTGCACTTGGGCAATACATTCAAGGATGAGCCATTATCCACAAGAACTTTGGAGATAAGGTACTCCTTGCACTTTACAAAGATGTGGAAGGCCTTGTTGTGGTTCGACCCTTCAGGGGGGAGTTCTTCATTTGTGAATGTTAGATGATTATTGGTAGTAATGTTACCAATGATCCCTTCAAATTTATCTTGAGATATGGTATGCGGCACATAGGCTTTGTTCAAGACCCTCAACAGTGCATTCCAGTGTGGTTCCGAATTCATTATTAATGATAACAAAGTTATCTTCGTAGACGTGCAATTGAGTTGGTCTATGATGGAGTACTCACTTTGTCTTATAAACTGGAGTAGCTCATCAGTCTCTTCCTTGGATTCTTTATTGTTTTCCTCTTCGGTCTCTTTATTTTTCCCTTTATTTTTGGGGGCATCTTCTCATGACTCCTTGGGGGAGTAGATCCGTCCGCTTCTTGTCGTGCTCCCAATGCCGGCTATGTTGGAAACATCTTCGTTTATTGCATATTTCCAAGGTACAGAGCTTTATTTGATTCGTAGGGGAAAGGACGAGGCATAAATAATCGTAATATCATCCTTGCCCCCTCTTCCTTATTGACTGTGATGACCAACGACTGAGGTATATTATCTTAGGTGGATCAGCCGTTGGGAGAGCTTGATTACGAGTAATTTTCTCTCCATTCTTCTGATTTTTGGAAACACATAAGCTAATCTTTCCTTTTTTATTATCTTATTAATTTTAAACAAGGAGGGATATGTGAATGAATGCGAGATGAATGCAATAGACAGTTGTAAAGATAAACAAAAGGTGATTTTATTTATCAAGGAAAAAGTGTACATTCCCCTATACTATGCTATGAAGCACATTTTGGTAAAAGCGGAAAAGCCTAAAGAAACCCACAGGCGGGTTATGATTTCTACGTAATTCTTCTTCGGATTCCCGTACATGATGAGCGAGTGCTTCAGACTGCCGATGGACCGCCTGACTCATATCTTCACTGTATCGCTGAGCCTCTTTTATTTTCGCCTCTTGATGGACAACCAAGGCTTGTAAGTTATCGAGTTTCTCAACGGCTCGGTCTCTTTCTTGCAAAACTTGGCCATACTGAGCTAACCCATCTCTTTCTTTGTAGCGTAGCTCAGTAAGGCTTCTGTTAATTCTCTGGGTGGTCTCCCACCCGCGTTGTGCTTCAGACCGAATCCTCGCGAGATCTTGTTGTATCATCTTGGTCATCTGTGCCTATTTTGCATATTCGGCCTCAAAGTGTGCTAATTTGGCTGTCATCTCTTGGAGTTGATTATCCGAGTTGACTCTTGGAACTTTGGATGCTCGGATAACCTCCTCGTTGAAATCAACACATTTGTCCTTGAGACGCTCTATCACTTAGTCCTTCTTCTTGCACTGCCTTTGCAGACCATCAATGGTAAGGATAGATTCTTATTCTTTCTCCTCAAAGGCCCTCAACTGGGCTCCCATGATTTCTATCCTTTGGGTCAAGGTGTCGACTTGGGTTTGCAATTCTCCATTTGCTGATGGTGAGGCTAGTGGAGCGGGTGATTGTGACACCCCTCTATTTTTTCTCCATTCCTCATAGTTACTAGAGACAGCCACTCGAGCTTTTCCAAGCTCTCCATCCCCTATATAGACTAGTCTCTCCCATGCTCTTCGGATCACAGACACGTCCTTGAAGCTACTGAAATTACATAAGAAACACAGTCCCCCGAGTTCTTTTCGTGCTGACACAATTTGGGTTCTCATAAGCTGCCTCATAGCTATCCTTGGGGAATAGGCTATGCAGCCCCTAAGACCCAACAATGGTACATTCAGGTGATCTCTGCATCTGATGAGGATCTGGCCTGGTCGGAACCATGGGCAGATCCTAGATATATGATCTATGTTCCAGTGTTCCAACTCAATTTTCCATTCCATGGTGTGACGACGACGGAGAGGGATCTTTGAGAAGCTCCTCAAAGGATCAGAGAATGATCGCATGTGGCTTGAGGCATAGAAGTGAATGATGCCCCAAACATACAACAATGTAGAACAACATCTGAGTGTTTTTTCTTGCTTGTGATGATAGAATTCTACTAACAGCAAGGTTTCGACAAGAAGCGCAGACACAAGACTCTTCAAGTGCACATCCCAGGCAAAAAAAGCGTCCATCGCAGCGTGATCCACATTGTCATTATGGAAAGGGAACAAAAAGGTCCCAAACACAATTAGTGCTAGAGTCTTGTTGAATGTAGACCAATCTCCTTTATCAGCAAAGAGGATAGATGGTCTTCTAGCAGTGAGATCTTCCACCCTTGGACACTCCCTTTTCCATTTAGGGCAGACTGTGGAAGTGGCAATTGGATAAGGTTGGCGACCTTGTTCACCAAGACATAAGCTCCCTGGCTAATATAGACCTCGGCTGACTTGGGTCATTGGATCATAAGCTCATATTCTTCCAAGGTCGGAACCAAATCAAATTGAGGGAACTCAAAGCAATGTAGTCTGGAGCTCCAAAAGTGGATCAAGACTCTCACGAATATGTGGTCAACGTAGATTCTTAAGAGGTCAAGGATCCATTCGTAAGATCTCTCGAAATCGGAACGAATCTCCAACGGCATTAACGAGCATAACTGTTCCAACCTCTCGACACAGTACCGGGGAACATCCACTTTTCCCAACTGTTTATTGCTGGATCCCTCCATTAACTAAAAACAAAAAATGCATGCTATGAGTATGATGCTTTGTGAGGGCATGCATGAAAGTGTTTTGTTTTTCCTAAACATTATCATGTTTTATTTTCTACATGGTGCATGATAGTGTTTGGATTTTGGCTTTTTATATTTTTTGAAGAAAAAGGAAACTGCCTATATGGATGTTATGGATTCGATGCTTAACACCATGAAAAGGGTCCCATTTTATCTTATTAGTGTTATTTGATTTGTTTTTTATAACCTTTTATCTCTTCTGTCGATCCGCGTGGCTACTTAGCTTACAAAGAACCTGAAACCAGGCTAGCTAAAATGCAAACTATCCGAGATAAAGGTGGTTTATTATGAAAAACCTTGTTTTATGATCCCTTATCTCTTCTGTCGGTCTACGTGACTACTTAGTTTACAAAGAACCTGAAACCAGACTAGCTAAAATGTAGACTGTCCGAGATAAGGGTGTTTATTACGAAAGGGTTTTTGAGATTTTGTTTTTATTCTATTGTTGTATGATTATGCTATGTAACAAACAAATGCAATAAACAAATGCACAAATAATTCACTCATCCGCGAACAGAGTGACGTCGTTTCATTATGAGGTAGGGTTTTCCTGCACAAAAGTGCATTGGCAAAGGTAGGTTCTAACTGTTCTCACCAAGGCCAGGTCCCTAAGGTGCCCCCATTATAGGGATCCTTCAATCTCTCAGTCTTTGAACCATGCATGGCAAAAAGGCCTTGTCGACGTTCTTAGACCAAGAGAAGAAGGTTATCACCTTGAGTGGCGGTTTTCGACAACGACCTACTGGCACTAAGGCCATTACCATGGTCGGCCGTCCCTGCCACCCACTCCCTATGTGTATTCACTTTTGCCCCTGGGTATAGAGGAAACTATTGTGTGCAAGGGTTTGTGTACAATTTATTTCAAACAATTGCAGAAAATAAGAATACAACAGTTATTAAAGCCATACAATAAAGCATGTTATAAAAGTAAGGAAGGGCAAAAGCATAATTTCAAGTTTTTATTTTCTAAACTTAGTCCATCACTAAATGGGATCAACTCTCTAGCTTCCCCAGTGGAGTCACCATCTGTCGCCGCTGTCAAAAGAGGCGGTTGGAGCGACGCGATGGTTTTGTATGACTCGCATATTTTTAAAGATGGTCAACATTCTTAAGATGTCCGCTAACTGAACTAATCTTAAGAATGAGGTTTTTGAAAACAGGTTCTATGGAGTCGTTACCAATGCTTTATCCTTAAACACTGAAAAAGGTAAAAAGGCTTTGGTTTTAGAAAAAACCAACTTTGGCCATTACAACTAGAGTTGGGTAAGGGAGTTAGTTACGTGTGGGAAAGGTGTTAGCACCCCATAACTCCCCTTTCGGGTTCCCTATGATGGACTAGTTTATAAAATAAATACTTAAAGAAACTATGTTTTTACCCTATTATTTTATCTACTTGTAGAATTTAAATGTCTACATGGCCCTAATATCTAATGCATACAAGATAAGCAATTAAAGAAAGTAGTAAAAGAGAGAACATGGAATAATCCTTTGAAGCAAGCTTTTATATTAACGTTTCAAAGTTGTGGATGCTTTTTGGCTATCCCTTCGCTCTACAACGCTTCTCACTCCTCTACCGAATGAAAAGCTCTAGCTACAGAGTGTTTGAAAAGAGCACTCGAACTCTGGAAAATACTTAGAGTTGACCTAGAGATTCTAGGGGGGTAGGAGAGTATATGAGAGAAAATAATGTGTGATTGTGTGTGAAATGAGGGGGGGGGGGGGATAAGTCCTATTTTAGAAATTTGAGCCATTCAGGATGGGACGTCCGTCTGAACCCCTGTCAGGCGAGACAACCGTCTGGCCAAACGAGACGACCGTCTCTTATTTAATCTTATTTTTCTTGTATAGAAAACCCTCCTATCCTATCATGGAGCCTAGTAAATATGCCTAGGGGCCTAGAGAAACCTTGTCCACCTTCGAACGAAGGTTTTCTAGCTTTATTGTGAAGCTGGGCAAGATCTGGGGTCTACAATAGCCTCTAACCTGACAACAGGAGTATAGGTCTCATCATAATCTATACTTTCCTCTTGACAATATCCTTTAGCCACAACTCTAGCTTTATTTTTAGTTATGTTTCCATCTTCATCAAGCTTATTAATTCCTAAATACCCATTTAGTTCCAATTACTTGATGATATTCTTCTTTTGGAATTAGTTCCCAAACTTGATTATGAAGGTTTTCTAGCTTTATTGTGAAGCCGGGCAAGATCTGGGGTCTACAATAGCCTCTAACCTGACAACAGGAGCATAGGTCTCATCATAATCTATACTTTCCTCTTGACAATATCATTTAGCCATAACTCTAGCTTTATTTTTAGTTATGTTTCCATCTTCATCAAGCTTATTCCTAAATACCCATTTAGTTCCAATTACTTGATGATATTCTTCTTTTGGAATTAGTTCCCAAACTTGATTTCTTTCAAACTGATTTAATTCTTCTTGCATATCAATACACCATTGATCATCCTTGAGGGCTTCCTCAACATTCTTGGGTTCTATCTGTGGGACAAAAACTACAGTCATACAAAAATTAAACATATTTCTAGTAATTACCCCTTTTGAAATATCACCAATTATGTTGTCAAGTGAAAGTGATGACACTCAAAATAGAAGGGAAACAATTTAGGGTTAGGTTTTGGAAGGTGGTTTGATTGGAAATAGAAATAAGAAAAATATAGGACAACGTAGGTGCCACAAATAAGAATATTTGATAAGCAAAGAAGGATCACCACAAGAATTGGAGAATTCTTGATAAGATCAAAAGATGCAAGGAAGAACCCTAGCAGAGCAACAACTCACAAATTGATTCTGAATAACACGTACATTCATTCTGAATTTCCAAAATGTTTAATACAACTTAAGTTTATTAGTTTGTCTCATTTACAGAAAATAAAGATAAATTAAAATCCTAATATCCCAAGCAAAGTTAAGTTGCCTTGATGGTTCAGTGAAAACATTATAAGCTTTGGGTCTTGGGTTCAAGTCCCCACTGTAGCAAATGATAATAATAATAAGTAAATCTTCTAGTTGGCCTCTTAAGTCTCTATAGAGCCCAAATCTTGCCCGACTTCACAAATAAATTCAGAAGACCTCCGTTCGAAGTTGGACAAGACCTTTTTAGGTCCCTAGGCATATGTACTAGACTCCATAGTAGCATAGGAAGGCCTCCTGTACACAAAAATAAGGGTCGAGACGGCCGTCTCACCCCTGACAGGCCACTAGTGCAAAAATGGGCTTTTACGTCAGGTATTTAGGGCTTTTTACGTCGTATTTAAGTCCGAAGTTAAAACGGGAGACGTAAATTTACGTCGGACCCTTTAGCCTGACGTAGATTTACGTCAGTTATCAAGACCCGACGTAATTTTGCGTGGCATATACCACTAAACAGACGTAAAAACTTTCGAAAATAAAAAAAAGAAAGCAAATTTACGTCACATATGGTATATGCGACGTAAATTTACGTCGCATATTAGTATATGCGACGTAAATTTACGTCACATATACCATATGCGACGTAAATTTGCTGTTTTTTTTTTAAAATTGGGTTTATTTATTCTGTTTTACAACTAAAACCTGTAAATATTACAACCAGACAGTCCAGAGGTTCAGTTTTCTTTAGCTAGTAAATTAAAAATATAATATTATATAATTCAAACTACATAATAAATCAATATAATACAAACATACAAACTAAAAAATCTATTACAAACTAAAAGTTAATACAAACTAAGCTACCTAAACTACATAATACACACAATATAATATGAATAAGAACTTAAAAAATTATGTACTAGAATTGTTGAACAAAAAATTTTGCCCATTGTTCTCTAATTTGTGTAATATCAGATTCTGGTAATGGAGATGGATATTGAAATACCTGAAATATGAATTTGACTCTTGTAAACATGCAACATGAATAAAGTTAAATAAACTTAACTAATGTTAAAAGTAATTACCTCCAGTCCAAGAATCAATTAAACCCGCACAAACTATGGCTCTCATCCAATACATTACATGGTAACCACATTCAAGCGACTCTGTTTGCTTATTACACTGAAATGATGAAAAAAACATAATATTATTTTCAAAATTTAAATACAAACAATAATTATGGTATTCACTTATATAAATAAGTTTCTAACCTTAGGATAAATGAGCTGCAAAGTCTTTGTTCTAGGTTTTCCACTTAGAACATTAGTTCCAGGACACTATTCTAAGTGAAAAAAGTCATATATTATTCAATATGTATTCACAATTTAAAAACATAATTAATGAATAAAAGATAAAGTTACCCTTGTAATAAGCTTTTCATTTCTTGACTCGGTTTCGATGTAATGAACAAAACCACACCACGGTGTAATCCGGGGCATGATTACAATTAGCTGCCAATGGGACCTACATTATATAACATAAAAATTAGTTACAAAAATATAAATTAAAATACAAATTAAAATACTAACCCTTCAATGTATGGAGCCAAATATATATGTCTTTTTGAGTCACTCATCCATGTTTGCATATATTGTTGGATTCCAACCTTTGTATTTCCAGATTTTTGTAAGGATTGAGGCTCAATAAATCCGTATACATCGGATTTTTCTTGTTCCACACTCAATTTGTCAAGGTACCTAAAACAATTAATTATAAGTTGAATATAATTATTATAATCTTAGAAACATAAATGAGAATGACTTACATTGCCCACAATTGTATGATGGAAATGTTTAACATGCAATTTCCCCGACAATTTCTAAAGCATCGGGCAAGGAAATGTATAATGGAACACTTGGAATTGTCAATTCCAAACACTCTAACATCCCATTGTATCGACACGGTCTCTTCCTCAACCGTGGTAATATGGTCAACAACATAGAGATGGGATCATCATCACATTCTGTCAGATCCTCATCAATAATAGGTTGTTTTTTATGCTTAGCACGACGCAAGTCCTCCTAAACAAATGATAACAATTAATTAAACATTTATATAATTATAATACTAGAAAAGAGAAAATAGACTATATATATATATATATATATATATATATATTACCTTGGTACTGTGTCTGATAGTGGCATAACTAAACGTCTTGGCCAAGCCAAGAATGTCCGCTTGCCTGCCCCACTAATTGAATCTCTTCATTAGGAAAAGGCACTTGGAGCATTAGCATCATGAACTTCATCAACTACTACTCGTGTCCGGTCTGCCTGTAGAGGGACACCATGGATGGTTAAGCCACCCTCAAAAACTCGACCAATAGCCACTAGACGTGGGGGTCATCTTCAACATATAACTCACACTTGGTGTGATGCATCGATCTGAGTATATTCTCCTGAAGGATCGGCAGCAGTAGCAGCACAACTCCCTTTAGTGCTGACTCGAACAAAATCATGTTCAATTGTTTGAGGTGTTCCTTGAGTGCATTCTTGAGAGCGGGCAAGAGATTCAATTTTCTCATCAAACTCTTCTTCGCAAGGACTTGCCTTATTTGATTTAACTTTTCTTCAAACTGCATCTCCATTTTATGCAAGGCCTCCTGGCTGCAAGAGTCGGCAGTGGTCCTTCGTGATGTTGGACCAAAGTAATCACGAAGGCCCCAGGTTCCACCAGCACCACACACACGTCTGAGTAATCCTGCTTTTCCTATGGTTGTCGCCAATATATCTTGTCGACCATGAGGAATAAATGATCCTTGGTGGTGCTGCTCAACTAAATCATCCTACAACACATTAACAATAATTAAGTCATACACTAACTTTCACATTAGAATAAATTCAAATTGACATTATAACTTACGATTTTACGAGCAATGATTCGTGCGGATTCGGAAGTCATTTGTCCATCAGATTTTGTCAGGCTGCCTTCCACATCTCGATAGCGAGGGGTGGAGATGCAAGGTCGGTAGAATCAACTCCTGCTGAATCTTCTCCGGATTTCATGAGATGTTGCTCCAATAATGCATACCCTCCTCGTGACAATACATGGGGTGCATCATTCAACCTCGACGTTGTTGGGCAACACGTCTTTTATCCTGCCAAGAGGGGTCCATTCGGCTGGCACAAAGCTGTAACCAATCCTCCTCACTAATTTGATACTTTAGACAGGGAGATTCATCTTGAAACTTTCCAAATACATACTCCAGTGTCAAGAAAGTCTTAAAGTCCCTCCATCTAATGGCAATGGAGGATAAAATCTTCTTCCTCATCACCTCGGTGTTAGGAACATCAAAATTTTGTTTGTGAAATGACCAATAAATGTTAAATTCAATTAATAATGATATATAAAGTATTCAACAAATATAGAAATAGCTGAACATCCTGCCACATGAGGTTCTTCTCGGTTTCCTCTACATCATCCCAAGATGGAGTAGTAATCGGAACATGGTGTCGAGCTAGTAGTCCCAAATAGCTCTTAAACTTAGCAACATTTGGGCTAGATGCCTTACCGAACGTGGATCAACTTCAACTTGAGTTTTCTCTCTAGCTACCCTCCTTCTTTGTCAACCCCTTTAACAGAGTGACAGATCTACCTTTATCACCACTTCAGCTCCACCTACTGCCACTACCACTACCGAGTACCAGCTATGGAATCCGACATATCTCGAAAAACAAAACAATATGAAGTCAACATACTTTATAAGTTTGAATAAAAAGAACTAGAAAATGTGAAGATAAACACCTATTATGTTGGTATGTTTTCCCATATCCCTTCATCATGATCACTTCGAATTGCATGTATGTCATCAACTTCATTGTCAACTATGTCATCAAATGGTCTACTTGAAAATGAAGGTGTTTCATGTATATCTAGAGACTCATCTTCATGAATTCCGTGCATGCTTCTTCCTTCAAGGACAATTGACCATCTCTCATTACTTGGATCCTTGACATAAAATATTTGTCTCGCTTGATATGCCAAAATAAAAGGTTCATCCTTATACCCAACTTTACTCAAATCAACCAAAGTAAATCCTAGGTCATCTGTTCGCACACCAGTATTCCCTTCAACCCATTTACACTTGAAGACAGGCACCCTAAAAGTAACATAATCAATTTCCCATATCTCTTGTATGACCCCAAAATAACTCATAGAAGTCTGTGATAGGATTTTTGTCTTTAGAACTAGAAAAATGCATAGATTCGAGCTTGAATTGTGACCCCACTATTTTGTACTCTACCTTTATCATCTTCTATTTTTGAGTAGAAACAATAGTTATTAATGTCATACCCACCAAATGTAATGACATCACTATTAGGCCCACGAGCAAGTCTCTAAAGTGTTTACGAAGCATTAATCTCAACATATACCCTTTTTTTAAACCAAGAAAGGAAACTTTTGTTATGTTCATTCAATACCCATTTTTCATTCATTCGTGGATGTGTTGCCTTTATTTCAGTTATGTGTTGTGATATGTAAGGGATTACTTCATCGGTGTTGTTCAATATGTATAAATGTGCTTGGTCAACTTCTTTCAGACTAACATTTTTAATCTTTAAATTTCAAGTACCCTTACCTTCACATCTTCCATCATGTCTCATCTTAGGAATACCTATTGGTTCTGATTTTGACATGTATCCTAAACAAAACTCAATGGCTTCTTACGCAATGTACCTTTCCACAATAGAAGCTTCGGCTGTACTTGATTCTTCACATATCCTTTTAAGATCTTCATGTATCTCTCAACAGGATACATCCATCTAAGAAAAATTGGACCACATAATCGAATTTCCCTTACCAAATGGACTATCAAATGCACCATGATATCAAAAAATGAAGGGGGAAAATACATTTCTAAGCTGGCACACTATTACAATTGCTTCATTTTCTAATTCATCGAACTTTTTTGGATCAATTACCTTTTTACAAATGGCGTTGAAAAACAAACATAACCAGAGTAATAGCAATTCTAACAGAATATGGTAAGATGTTTCGAATCGCCATTGGTAAAAGTTGTTGCATCAACACATGACAATCATGAGACTTTAAACCAACTAATTTCAACTCTTGCATAGACACAAGACTCTTAACATTTGAGGAGTATCCTTGTGGCACTTTGACCTCATGTAAACACTCATAAAAGCTTCTCTTTTCTTTCTTTGATAGAGTATGACAAGGCTGGAGGTAAGTAAGTGCGTTTTCCAAGCTGATTGTGGATGTAATTCGGAACGTATACCCATGTCACGCCAAATCTTGTCTTGCTTTTATTCCATCTTTTGTCTTTCCTTTTATGTTAAGCAATGTCCCAATTATACTATCACAAACATTTTTTTCAACATGCATCACATCTATACAGTGTCTAACTTCCAACTTACACCAATAAGGAAGATTGAAGAATATAGACTGTTTCTTCCAAATGTTTTTCTCATTGGATTTCTTTTGGGTCTTTCTAAACACAATATTAATATTTTTCACTTGCTCATATACTTGTTCACCATTGCGTGGTACTGATGCAATTGCATTCTCCTGACATCCATTAAATGCTTTCTTCATTTTACGATATGGATGATTAGCAACTAGAAACTTTCTATGCCTATTGTACGCAGTTTTTTGTCCATGTTTCAATTGGATATAACTTGTGTCTTCTTGACATAAAGGACACGCTAAATGACCTTTCACACTATAACCGCTCAAATTACCATATGCTGAAAAATCATTTATAGTACAAAATAACATTGCACGCAACCTAAAATTCACTTCGTGATATGAATCAAATACATCCACTCCTGTTTCCCACAACATCTTCAAATCATCAATAAAGGACTAAGATATACATCTATGTCATTTCCTGGTTGTCGAGGTCCTGAAATCATCATAGATAACATCATATATTTTCTCTTCATGCATAACCAAGGAGGCAAATTGTAAATGATCAACATAACTGGCCATGAACTATGTTTACTACTTAAATTTCCATAAGGATTCATCCCATCTGTAGCTAATCCAATTCTCAAGTTTCTTGGCTCTGCACCAAATTCTGAAAAGGTTTCATCAATCCTTTTCCATTATGGAGAATCAGCTGGATGTCGAAGAAGATTGTCACATTTTCTACCATTTGCATGCCATGTCAAGTTTCTTGCATCTTCTTTTATGGCAAATAATCTTTTAAACCTAGGTATAATTGGCAAATACCATAACACCTTAGCAGGGGGACCATCTAGTTCTTCCTCACCACTACTTTCCTCAACTTTGTTTTTGAACCTCGACAAACCACATGTCGGACACATCTTTAATTTAGCAAAATCATTTCTGTACAATATACAATCATTAGGACATGCATGTATTTTCTTGTACTCTAAACCCATTGGACATAATATCTTCTTTGCCTCATAGTTACGAATAGGTAATGTATTATCTTCGGAAGCATCTCCTTCAACAACTCCAATAATTCGGTGAAACTTTTATCAGTCCATCCATTTCTTGCTTTTAAAGTAAACAATTTTAAAGTTGCTGATAATCTTGTAAAACTACATCCTATGTACAATTGTTGCGCAAAATCAGATTTCAAAGAATCATATAGATGTGCTTTCATAAAATTTTCTTCACCAATATCACGTATCATATCCTCTAGATTATCATCCATCCCTTCATCAAAATTGTCTGTAGTTGACATAGTTGGGATGTCTAATATTTCTCCATGCCATGTCCATATTGTATAACTCTTAATAATACCATAAACAAACAAGTGATCACGTATATCCTCAAGTTTATGAAGAATTTGATTCAAACAACGAACACATGGACAATAATATGTCCCTTTCATAGCTTTTCCATTTTCACTAGCAAATTTCAAAAATTCCTCAACTCCCTTTTCGTACTCTTCACTAATACGACGTGCATTCATCCAACTTCGATTCATATTATGTTATAAAGTTTCGTCACTCCTAGAGATTTAAAAATTATATGTAAAAAGAAATTAATATACAAACAACAAAGCACGTTCCAACAACAATGGAGTGTGTAAACTGAATGCACTCAAACAAATAAACAAATAATTACATTCCAATAACAATCCAGTGGAGACATTCATACTATAACGTGATTGAGATCCCCAAAAACAATCACGGATTCAATGTAAACATATAGCAATGACATAGAACACTAACCTCGAGTGTAGACGAAAAATGATTTCAAACTCGAATCCAATCGGGGAGAAATATCAAGTTCGTCAAATGACACACAATGTAGATGTTTTTCACTGTAAAACTGATCGAAAATGGTGTGCAGAGGTAGCTGTTGTCGTCGTTCTCGTCGTCGTTCTCAAAAACCCTGGTTGCGCGAGACGAGGGAGTGTGCCAAGGAGGGAATAAAAGAGACTTTTTACGTCGCGCATCCCAGCATGCGACGTAAGAAGCTCTCTTTTACGTCGCACCTGGGTGGCGCGACGTAAAAGGAGGCCTTTTACGTCGCGTGCTGGGAGGCGCGACGTAAAAACCTATCACTTTTTACGTCGCGCCCCCAGCACGCGACGTAAAGGCCTTCTTTACGTCGTGCCACCTAGGTGCGACGTAAAAGAGGCTTTTACGTCGCGTGCTCGGGGTGTGCGACGTAAAAGTTTTGTCCCTTAGTTACAAAATTGCCACTGCGTTTTATTTACGTCAAATATTTTTACATGTGACGACAATTGGGTGACGTAAAAGCCCTTTTCTGCACTAGTGGGCGCGAATCCCTACAAATAGGCCTCTCCCCCTCCTCATTTCAGACACTTCGGCACAGATTTCGAGTCCTTATACTCTTCTTAAACCTCTCTGACGCATTTCTAAAGTTTGAGTGCTCTTTTTAGACACTCTGTAGTTAGAATTCTTCTGTCGATAGAGGCGTGAGCAACATTGCAGAGTGAGGGGATAGCCAAAAAGTATCCTCAATTTTTGAATACTTAATACAAAGCTTGCCTTAGAGGTTTTTTTCACATGCTCTCCTTTATTGCCTTCTTTATAGCTTGCTTTGTATGCATATTAGATATTAGAGCCATGTAGACGTTTAATTTTTGCAAGTAGATGAAATAATAAGGGTAAAAGCGTAATTTCTTTAGTCTTTATTTTATAAGCTAGTCCATCATAGGGAACCCGAAAGGGGCGTTGTGGGGTGCTAACACCTTCCCCACACGTAACTAACTCCCTTACCCGACTCTGGTTGTAATGGCCAAAGTTGGTTTTTTCTAAAAAACCACTATCTTTTTACCTTTTTTAGTGTTTAAGGTTAAAACACTAGTGGCGACTCCATAGAACCTTTTACGAAAACTTCGCCTTTAGGTCCAACCCGGTTATTGGACAACCTAAAGATGTTGACCACCTCTTTAGAAAACGCAAGTCATACAAAAAACCATCACATCGCTCCGACCGCCTCTTTTGACAACGACGACAGATGGTGACTCCACTGGGGAAGCTAGAGAGTTGATCCCATTTAGTGATGGACTAAGTTTAGAAAATAAAAACTTGAAATTACGCCTTTCCCTTTCTTGTTTTTATAACATGTTTTACTGTTTGACTTTAATAACTGTTGTATGTTTACTTTATGCAATTGTTTGAAATAATAACTGTACACAAACCCTTGCACACAACAGTCCCCCCTATACCCGGGGGGCAAGTGGGATAACCTTAGGGAATGGGTGACAGGTACGATTTGTCGTAGTGAGGGCCATGAGCCCACTGGTATGGTCGAAAACCACCACTCAAGGTGATAACCTTCCTCTTTTGGCTTAAAGACTGATAAGGCCCTAGTGCCATGCATGGTCTGAAGGCTGGGAGAGTGGGGACCCTATAATGGGGGCACCTTGGGAGCCTGGCCTTGGTGAGGAAAATTAGAACCACCTTGAATACTTGCTTTTCTACAGGATACCCTTACCTCGTGATAAAAATGTCATCACACTGTTCGCGGATCAGTGAATTGTTTGTGCATTTGTTTGTTGCATTTGTTTGGTGCATAACATAATCATACAACAACAAAATAAAAACAAAAAAAATCTCAAAAATATTTCCATAATAAACAACCTTATCTCGGATAGTCTACATTTTAGCTAGCCTGATTTTAGATTCTTTGTAAGCTAAGTAGCCACGTGGACCGATAGAAGAGATAAGGGATTCTAAAAACCATTTTTCATAATAAATCACTTTTATCTCGGACAATCTGTATTTTAACTAGCTTGGTTTCAGGTTCTTTGTGAGCTAAGTAGCCATGCAGTCCGACAGAAGAGATAAAGCGGTAATAAAACAATAAAACTCATTTTAAAGTCAAAGTATTCATAATAAGACGATTTTTGACAAAGTCAATCATTCCTGCATCATCTCATAAGTGGTAAAACCAAGAGAGAAAATAAATGCATGAGGAAGACATGTATATGCATCATCCCAATAAAACCCTTCATCCATGAACACATTCATGCTAGGGGGCATTAGATATCCCTAAGACAAAGGCGAAAGAGGCCCCAAACACATTTGTAACCATCTACAAGGAAGGGACAAGTGTACTAAGGTATATGGTGACCTTCGTTATACTTGTCAAATCCATGATGGAGAAGGAACCATTATACCGAAGTGGGTATGGTGCTCTGTGAAGCGTAAAACTTTAAGGATGATACCAAAAGTCATTGTCTTAAGGCATATCTATCCCACACCAAATCATTCATTTTAAGTAATAAAATTCATTTTTGCATCCTAGAAAGTGGCTGGTCTTTCTGTGGTCCGAACTCGTGCACAAAAGGCTAAAGCGATGGAGTAGCTAGAAGAGCAGAACCGTAAACTCACTGCTGAAGTCAACTCCTTAAGAGAACAAATGACGTAGATGATGGAGTTAATGCGCCAGCAGAACCTCAATAAGGGAGATACTCATGATGAGCTCTCATCTCACCATGAGGAAGAAGAAGAGGAATTCTTCTACGAGCAAAAGGGCCCCGTGCAGTCCGAAGCAAGGGCAGTGCTCATCCAGCCCCCTGAAGTCTCCAAGCAACAAATCTCCACTCTAGAAGAGACACTTAGGGCCATGGAGGGGCATAACTTTGATGTGAAGGAGGCAACTGATATGTGCCTTGTCAAGAACATCTGTTTCCCTCCAAAGTTCAATGTCCCCGACTTCCCAAAGTACATGGGAATGACTTGCCCCAGGAGTCATCATACTATGTAATGCTGCAAGATGGATCCCCATGCTGACAACGAAGAACTCCTGATACACTGCTTTCAGGAGAGCCTGACCGATTCAGCTATGAATTGATATATGCAGCTGGAGAAGGGATAAGTCCAGAACTGGAAGAAGCTGGTAGACGCCTTTCTTTGTCGCTATAAGTACAACATCAATCTGACCCTCGATAGGTCAGATCTCCAAACACTGAGCAAGAGAGACGATGAATCCTTTAAGGCATATGCCCAGTGATGGAGGGAACTGGCCGCCCAAGTGGAGCCTCCGCTATCAGACAAGGAGACCATGTCTATGTTCATCAACTCATTGACTGGACCCTATTACGACAAAATGATAGGGAATACGTCAACCCTCTTTGCAGACGTGGTCACCATAGGCGAGAGAGTGGAGCAAGGATTGAAAAGTGGAAGGATAGCGCGACCATCCTCCTCCAATGCATCATTCAAGAAATCCCTGGGCAAGAAGAAGGATGCAAACATAAACACCATTAGCCTCACCACTTCTTCTTCTTCTTCTTCTTCGAAGCCAGCTAGGCAATCCTAGAGGCAGGAAAGGAAGTTCACTCCCTTTCCAACATCTTATGGGAGTTTACTGCCTAAGCTGGTGGAGGCCAAGCACCTAGCATATGTCCCGCCAAGAAAGGTGGACCCACCTTACCCTGAGTGGTATAAGCCCAATGAAAAATGCGCTTACCACTCAGGCGCTCCCGGACACTCAATGGAGAACTGCCGGGCCTTAAAATATAAGGTCCAGGAGTTAATAGACATCGGATGGGTCACCTTTGATGCTCCCGCCCCAGTATAGAAGTCAAGCCTCTGTCACAACTAGAGTGATAGGGTTGGATAGGGAGGACCAGCTGTTGGGTTCTCTCTCCTTTTAAAAGCTTTCTTTATATTTCTTGCGGTCCCAGCCCGTGGCTATGAGACCATCGATTAAAAGGACATTTTGTACATATTCCTTTATTTCAATACATGAGGCATTTTTCATCCATATTCACATTTATTCTTTTCCCTCTTCTATTTATTATTCTTCCAAAAATAACTGAATAATAAAATCTATACCTAAAACAAAACCCTTAAAATGATCATGTTTGTGATTGATGAATTTCTATGGGATTTGAAAGTCGAAGGCGAATGGGTCGAATCTGACAATGAGCAGGAGACCATTTCTCCGGACATGCAAAGATTGCTAGAAAGAGAAGTTCGCTCCATACAACCCTATCAAGAAGAGATAGAGATCGTCAATTTGGGACAGAAGGACAATAAGTAGGAAGTAAATATCGACACCCAAATTGATAGTGACATCAGGGAAGGTTTAATATAAGTATTAAAGAATACATGCATGTATTCGCTTGGTCTTACCATGATATGCCTGGACTTGATGCAAGCATAGTGGAGCATAAATTACCTTTGAAAGAGGGTTTTCGACCAATAAAGCAAAAGCTAAGAAGGATGAAACCCGACTGATCCTTAAAAATTAAATAGGAAGTACAGAAACAGCTGGACGCTAATTTCCTGATCGTGTCCAAATACCCTGAATGGCTGGCAAACATCATGCCAGTCATGAAAAGAATGGGAAAATCAGAGTGTGTGTGGATTATAGGGATCTAAATCGAGCAAGTCCAAAAGACGATTTTCCCCTACCACACATCGACACGTTGGTGGATGACACCGCCACGAACACACTCTATTCCTTCATGGACGGATATGCAGGGTATAATCAAATCAAATTAGCAGTAGAAGATAGAGAAAAAACTTCCTTCATCACACCGTGGGGAACGTTCTATTACAGAGTTATGCCTTTCAGACTCAAGAACACGGGGGCTACCTATCAAAGGGCCATGGTAACATTATTCCACGACATGATTACCAAGTCCAAGAATGAAATAAACTACATTTTATATTTGAGAAAAATATTCGATCGACTTCAGAAGTATCAACTAAAGCTAAACCCGACTAAGTGTACATTTGGAGTGCGGTCGGGTAAAGTACTTGGGTTTATCTTCAGCAAAAAGGGAATAGAGGTAGACCCCGACAAAACCAAGGCAATTTTGGAAATGCCCCCACCAGAAACTGAAAAGGAGATTAGAGGGTTTTTGGGATGAATCAACTACATAGCAAGGTTCATCGCAAAACTCATGGATAAATGTGCACCCATTTTTAAACTATTGCGCACAAATCAACCAATAGTTTGGAATGAGGATTGCCAACAAGAGTTCGAGAAAATTAAGTTGTGCTTAACCAATCCATTGGTATTGGTGCCTCCCGTTGAAGGAAAACCTCTGATTCTTTATTTATCGGTACTTTACGAATCTATAGGATGTGTGGTCGGTCAGCAGGATGATACGGGAAGAAATAACAAGCCATATACTACCTTAGTAAAAAATTCCTGGACTATGAGACCCGCTATACACCAATCGAAAAAACATGGTGTGCATTGGTGTGGGCAACTCAACGTCTCAGGCAGTATATGATTAAAAATATGACCTGGTTGGTTTCCAAAATGGATCCAATCAAATACCTGTTTGAAAAACCCGTCCTGACTGGAAGAATAGCTAGGTGACAAGTACTCCTTTCGGAATTTGACATCATCCATGTCACCCAAAAAACTATCAAAGGTAGTCCCCTAACAGACTACCTAGCACATGGATCAACAAACGAATATCAATTCCTACAAGACGATTTTCCAGATGAACACATCATGCATATCCAACATGAAGAACTCAAAGATGATGCATGGACTATGTTCTTCGACGGAGCCTCAAATATGCTTGGACTTGGGATAAGAGCTATTTTAATATCCCCTGAAAAGAAGTACATCCCGGTAACAGCCAGGCTAAACTTCAATTGCACCAACAACATGGCTGAGTATGAAGCCTGCACACTGGGATTCCAAGAAGCTCTAGATCATGGGGTGACCAAACTCAAAGTTTTTGGCGACTCATCCCTTGTTATCTACCAACTCAATGGTGAATGGGAAACCAGAAATTCTAAATTAATCCCATATCTAGAGTACATTCGTAACATGATTTCACAGATGGAAAACGTCACTTTCGAGTACATCCCTCGGGAAGAGAATAAGTTCGCAGATGCCCTCGCTACTTTGTCATCTATGTTCACCTTAGATCAAGAACGTGAGATACCGATTATCCAAATTAGGCTGCATGATAAACAAGCCTTTTGTATGGCAGTAACTAGCGAAGAAGACAAATCCCCTTGGTATCAAAGGTAGACAAAAATGAAGTCAAAGGCAACTTTGTAGCAGTCAAAAGTCACTTAGATAAAAGAGTAAAGAGATTAGTGTGTCTGCAGCTCTGCTTAGGTATAATCATTTTTATCTTTCTGCTGCATGAGGTTTCTTCATTTAAAAGATTTTGCAAATGCCTCTAAAAAAATGTTTAAACGGTTAAAAACAAAGTATTTTGATAAAAGTTTTGTTAACCAACTATTTTAACTAATAGCATATAAACTTTATCAACTAAAATGTTCTTAACACTTTTGTAACAGGTTTTTAACTGATATAATTTCGAAATAACCGATTGTTTTCATTAAAGGAATTTTTGAAAACCTTCTGTCAATATTTTAACTGATACAGTTTCGAAATAACCGATTAAAATCACTTAAAATGTTTAGAGAAGTGTTCTGGCAGTATTTTAATCGATATAACTTCGAAATAATTGATTAAAACCACTTGGATTACTGTATGATCGATCAGAATTGAGTTATGACCGATCAGAACTAGATATGATTGATTAGAATTGAGTTATGACCGATCAGAACCAGATATGATCGATCAGAATTGAGTTATGACCGATCAAAATTATTTTAATAAATTAAATTGCGTTTCAATCGATTAAAACAACTTAAGAGAATTTCTACACAACGTTTTAATTGATTAAAACATATTTTTATCAGTTAAAATCATTTAGAAAAATGTATAAAAATCTTTTGCAGTATTTTAATCGATTGAAAGTCGAAACAATCGATTAAAACAGATTGAAAGATTTTTACAAAGGGTTTTAATTGATATAAACATTGTCGTATCAGTTAAAACAAATCTGGAAAATAATCAAGAACGTTTTAATAGATTAAAAGAAGTTTTAACAGATTAAAACAAGACTTTTAACATATTAAAAGATTATTTTAACAGAGATTAATTAAACCAGAAGATTTGAAAATCTTCTATATAAACAGAGTTGTTTAACTTTTTTAAGACACATCTTTTACACATCTTTAGCAATCAATCAAGCAATCAAAAGTGCTACTTTCAAGAGAGAATCACGCTAGTTTTTGTGAAGTTCATTAAAGTTCTTTCTTGAGGCAAATTGCATTCTTTTGAAGAAGAAACACATACTGCAGAACTACAAAAAACTGGTTTGAGCGTTCTTAGTTTCTTCTACTTGTTTCTTTACTTTCTTTTGCTGTATTGTGAGTGTCTGGAATTGTGGGCACTGGTTTCTGTAGCTGAAATTTGGCTGCAGGGGTTGGTCAAGAACTGGAATTTGGTTCTTGGTGAAAGGTTAGGTGCAGGAACTGGAATTGTGGTAGATTGAGTGTGAGATTAAGGTTGTAATCTGTAAAACATTCAATCTAGTGGAACCCAGCTGGAATTTGGCTGGAGACTGGACGTAGCCCTGGGATTGGGTGAACCAGTATAAACCTTGGTGATATCTTTCTAAACCTTTCTCTTCTTTAATTTTGTGACTGCATTTATTTTTGATTTCTTGCTGTGTAATTCAAGAATTGGTCAGATTTCTTAATCTTTGAAATAGATAATCTGTTAATTGCGAAAATCTTTCAAAGATCAATTCACCCCCCTCTTGATCTCAACCTATATTTCTAACATGAATATCCCGAGGGAATTAATGATAATGATAAAAGGACCATTCGGAAGAGAGTCGTAGGGTTCACGTTGATCGGAGGAACCCTTTATAAGAAATTTTTTGACTCCAACTTATTGAGGTGAGTGGACCACAAAGAGGCTCAAACCTTAATTAAGGAAATTCATGAAGGAGCCTTCGGAACCCATGTACCAGGACATGTCATGACAAAGAAGATCCTAAGGGCGGGATACTTCTGGTCCACAATGGAAGGTAATTGTCATCAATACGTTAAAAAGTGTCACAAGTGTCAGGTCTATGCCAACAATGTTCATGTCCCACCAGTGCCTCTCAACGTCTTGACTACGCCATGGTCGTTCTCCATGTGGGGCATGGATGTTATTGGACCCATCGAGCCCAAAGCGTCCAACAGTCATCATTTCATTTTGGTGGCCATTGGTTACTTTACCAAATGGGTAGAAGCAGCATCCTGTGCACATGTGACCAAGAAAGTAGTGACCACCTTCGTCAAGAAAAATATCCAATGTCGGTATGGCATCTCTATTGTCTCATTACTGATAATGGGACCAATCTGAACAATAAGATGATGGAAGAGTTATGCCATGATTTCAAAATCCAACATCACAACTCCTCTCCATACCGACCCAAAATGAACGGTGCAGTAGAGGCAGCCAACAAAAACATCAAGAAAATCATTCAGAAGATGGTGATAACATATAAAGACTGGCATGAAATGTTGCCCTTTACCTTACATGGATATTGGACTTCCGTACGGACCTCCACAGGAGCCACTCCATTTTCCCTCGTATACGGCATGGAGGTCGTACTGCCGGTGGAAGTCAAAATACCCTCCCTGAGAGTCATTATGGAAGCGAATTTGACAGAAGCAAAATGGGTCCAAAATCGGTACGATCAGCTGAACCTAATCGAAGAAAAATGATTGAACGCCATCTGTTACGGAAAAAGCCTACCAAAAGAAAATCAAAAGGGCTTATGATAAAAAGGTCAATCCCCACGCTTATCACGAAGGGGATTTAGTGATAAAGAAATTGCTTCCAGCCCAAAAGGACAAAATCGGAAAATGGGCGACATCTATGAAGGACTCTTTGTGGTCAAGCGAGCCTTCTCAGGAGGAGCTCTTATCCTCACCAACATGGATGGAGAAGAACTTCGAAACCCAGTCAATTCAGATGCGGTGAAGAAGTATTACGCTTGAAGACATTGCTCATAACCCGTCAGGGTGAAAACCCGCAAAGGGCGTCGTGGGAAAAATTTCGGGTCCATACACCTCGCTAGGATACGTCCGAGGCAAAACTTAGAGGTTTCAAAAATAGAAATAAAATAAAAAAGAATAATGGCTACCTTAGCCGAAAATCGCAAGGCGGCTAAGGTAACGTCCTTCCAAAAGCAAACAAGCTTTGCATAATCTTCACTTCGGGCTCGAGCATCTCGACGAAAGCAACTAGGAGAACTAGAGGGGTAGATATCAGAGACATGATTGTTATAGCTTATACAGTGTAGCCAACCTTGGTCAGCCATGCTTCTAAATTCCTTTGTAAATCCTTTTATAAAAAAAATAAACTATTTGTTCATATCAATAAAGTTGTCTTTCATTTCTTTTCTTTTGACCAAATTATGAAAATGCCTCTATGTTAAATGAATCATAAACATCCATAAAAAAATAATACAAGAAAGCATAAGAAAAGAAAGGAAAAAGAATAAAAGCCTATTAGGAAAAATCTTAGGCAAAAATTAGGGCAGTCTGCTAGATCAAAAATCCCAAAAGGGCGGTCTAGGCAAAAGTTAAGGCATTTGTAAAAAAGAAAAAAAGCCCGCTAAGAAATCCTAGGCAAAAATAAAGGCAGCCCGCTAGATCAAAAACCCCGAAAAGGGCGGTCTAGGCAAAAGATAGAGCTTGTCGCCACCGTCAGAAGAGGCGGTTGGAGCGACGCAATGGTTTTTATATGACTCGCATTTTCTTTGAAAGAAACGGTTCAACGCCTTTAGGCCGTCCGATAACCGGGCTAGACCTAAAGGCGAGGTTTTCGAATAGGTTCGAGGAGTCGCCATCAGTGTTTTAACCTTAAACATTGAAAAAAGGTAAAAAAGAAAAAGGCAGTGGTTTTAGAAAAAACCAACCTTGGCCATTACAACCAGAGTCGGGTAAGGGAGTTAGTTACGTGTGGGGAAGGTGTTAGCACCCCCACAACGCCCCTTTCGGGTTCCCTATGATGGACTAACTTAGAAAATAAACACTTAAAGAAATTACATTTTTACCCTATTATTTTATCTACTTGCAGAATTTAAATATCTACATGGCTCTATTATCTAACGCACACAAAGAAAGCGATAAAGAAAGCAGTAGAAAAGACAAAGAATAGAGAAGGAACCTCCGAAGCGAGCTTTATATTAACTCTTCTAAAACGTGAGGACGCTTTTTGGCAGTCCCCGCACTCTACAAGCACGCTCCTCCCGCAAAATAAAGACAAATCACTCTACCGAGGGCCAGATGCCTCAAAAAGAGACTTCCTTAACCGATTTCAACCTTAACGGAAATCGGAAAGCTCCCTCGAACCCCGGAATAATGCTCAGGGTCACTCTCAAGTTCCAAAAAGCTTCCAAGAGAGTGGAGGAGTGGAAAAGGTGTGAAAAATCAGAGAAATGAGGCTCCTATTTATAGGGATTCTGTTAGAATCGCGCAGCGGAATGTTCGCGTGGTCGGACAAAAACCAAGAGGGGGGGTGAATTGGTTTCTTAATAAAAATTAGGTTTTCAAAATTTTCCCCAAATTTTACCGATTAAAAACTGTGTAAATGTAAATAGAGAAGAGAAGAGAATCTTACACAGGAAATTTATATTGGTTCGGATCAAAAGATCCTACGTCCAGTTGCTAATCACTCAAACAGAGGATTAACGCTGTCACTATAATCAAGTTGTTACAAGCAAATTACAATTGAAAAGATAAAGATAAGAAAACACCTCTCTTGAAATCCACAAGAGATGATGAACAACTTTCCCTAGAGACGGCACAACACACAATCCACTAAGAACTCTACTTAGTGATTCTTATCGCCTCTAGGCCACACCAGGTTCCAAAAGCCCCTTTTTCTTGCAACAAACAGTTCTCAGGCACTACAACACTTAACTTTTGTATGAAAAAGGTTGTTCTTCTTTTCTGAGTGCCATAGAGAAGCTTAAGTAGAGAAATTAGGGTTTGGGAATTGGGAATTTCAGAATTAGGGTTCTTGGGAAAAGGGTTTTCGAAAATAGGGTTGATTTGAAGTTAAAATTCGAAATCTGACTGAAATAATCGATTAAATCAAGAGTTAATCGATTATTACAGAGCCAAAATCAACCGAACCCTGAAACTCTCTGTTTTAATTGATTAAAAGGGCTGTTAATCGATTAAATCTCCTGTTAATTGATTAACTGGTGGTTTAATCGATTAAACCAGTGAGCAGATACAGAAAAATGGTTTTTCTCACTGTTTTAATCGATTATTTCCCTATTTAATCGATTAAAGCTGAGCCTGGATGATAAATTTGAGCTTTTTGAAGCTTCTAAGGTGCAGACTATGTACCGGCTATCTTAAACTCTAATATTACAGACTCAATCTAATTGAAACAGAGTTATTACAATACAAAACAAGTCTTCAACACTCTAAGTCTTTGAGTTCTTGAATCATCATCAAAATCAACAATCTTCATGTTCATCAAGTGCAAGATCAAGTCCTTGAATGTTCAACAATCTCCCCCTTTTTGATGATGATCAAAATTATCTTTTAAAGCCTTGTAATAACCTGTTTTATCTGTCATACTAACAAACACATTAAACATACCAAATAATATTTTAAAATAATAATATTAGGCTTTAAATATTTCTCCCCCTATTTTGATTAGAATCAAAAAATAATTCTTCTATGACAAACATAAGAGCTCCCCCTTAAAATATGCATAACTTAGAGAAAACATCCCCTCAATCAAAGCAATAACAAAACATCACAATTTATTTCAAATAAAAGCATTCATTACAATATAAGAGAAAAATTATAAATTTTAAAATTCTTCACTATCATCACTATGAAAGTGTGCATCAAATCTATTTTCTAAACGGCACACTTTATCATCTACATCAGATATACAACGAATTATTTCCTCATGCCGTACTCCAGAAAGAGTGAAGAATGACTGCATCCTCTGATTCATGTCAGATAACATGTCTTCCATGGATTGACGGGTTTCATGATGAGTAGAGGAAGTTCCAACACTTTGGATTTGATTAGAGGGAAACTCAGCCGCAGGAGGCATATCTTCATCGGAATCTTCATTATCTTCACCTTGATTCGGAACGTCATCCTTGTGAACATAAATGTCGTTGACACGCACCATTTGTAGTTGGATCAATGTGCTGTCAAGCATGCGATTCAGGTTATTTGTTCTTACTGCTTGTTCACCTTTGACATTGACTCCTTTGTATTCATGAATCCGAGAGACAAGGAGAGCATATGGAATTTTGAAGGTGGGATGACGTTTGGCTTTTAACATTGTCATGGTGACAAGAACGCCCCAATCTAAGGGCTCATTATTCATTATGGCATGAATAATCCTAAGATCAATTGAAGAACATTGAGCATGATTCGTAGCCCGGGGACAGAGAATCCAAACAAGTAGATGTAGAATCATGCGTTCCTCCTTCTTTAAAGGTCCAACAAGAAGGAGACGCCCAATCTCCATGGAGGGATTTCGCAGAAAAGAACGGTAAGCTAAGAACCTGGCAAAATCATCTAACTCACCATAAATGTTAATAGCATCTTCTCTAATTGGAAAGTGGGCAACATTCTCCCAAATATCGTCGTCAAGAATAATTGTGACGCCTTTGACTCTAGAAGTAGCAATTTGATCTCTAAATTTAAATCTAGAGTAAAATACCCTAACAAGGTCAGGATAATACGTACCTTGCATTTGGATGAAAGGGAGAACTCCTTGAAATTCAAGAAGGTTGGGAAAGTTGAATCCCCTATTGATGAATTGCTCACCAATAAGAAACTTTGGAGAGATAATGGCACGTTCCTTCCAGTAGGTCAGAAATTCTTGTTGGCCATCTGTATCAGAAATCCATCCTTCTACAAAATTAGGACGGGGACGAGATGAGGGTGCAGATCTTCTTCTAGTAGGGATCTTAGCACGATAAGATGAGGCCATTGAAAGATTAGAGGAATAACAAGAAGATTTAGAAAGCTAAGTGTAGTGAGAAGAGGGCAATTTAGTTGGAATAAGGTAAGAAAGCTTGATTTCAAGAGATAGAAGTGAGTAGAAGTGATATGGAGGCCCCTATTTATAATCAAGCATGTCCAACGGTCATATGGAAGTGAATATAGGTCAAGAGATCTGTTGGCAACGGCTAGGAGGCCAAACTTGCCAGGTTTAATCGATTAAAACTCAGATTAATCGATTAAACCAGTGCCATAACCATTTAATTGATTAAATTGTGCAGTTAATCGATTAATTATGTATTTAATCGATTAATTGGCGAATTAATCGATTAATCCAGAGAGGAATGCCCTGTTTTTAGTGTTTTGGATGCAAATAATCGATTATAACTCCAATTAATCGATTATTCTAGAGAGTACATCAAATTTTTGAGGTTTTTACACATGATTAACTATGAACATCCTACACAATGAATTATAACATCATAAACATCCAAAAATTGTCTTATTAAGCAGAATTTAAGCTATTTCTAATATCCTTAAGTCTCTTCTAAGATCATAAAATCTATCCTTGGGTAGAGGCTTAGTAAAGATATCTGCTAATTGATGCTTTGTATCAACATACTCTATTTTACAGTTTCCTTTGCTAATATGATCTCTCAAAAAGTGATGTCTAATTTCTATGTGCTTAGTCCTAGAGTGCATTACTGGATTCTTAGTAAGATTAATTGCACTCGTATTATCACACATCAAAGGTATGTCATTCAGAAATATACTATAGTCTTCTAACTGTTGTTTCATCCATAGAATTTGAGCACAACAACTACCAGCTGCAATATATTCAGCTTCAGTGGTAGATAAAGCAACACAAGCTTGTTTCTTAGAATGCTAAGATACTAAGGATGAACCTAACAAATGACATGTCCCACTAGTACTTTTCCTATCAATTTTGCATCCACCATAATCAGCATCAGAATATCCTATTAAACTAGTACAAGCATCAGAAGGATACCATAAACCAAAACCAGTAGTTCCTTTTAAATATTTTAAAATATGTTTTACTGTAATTAGATGAAATTCTTTTGGACAAGCCTGAAATCTAGCACACACACAAACAAAATGCATAATATTAGGTATACTTGCAGTTAAGTATAACAGTGAACCTATCATACCTCTATACATAGATTGATTAACTTCCAAACCTGATTCATCCTTGTCTAAATAGCATGAAGTTCCCATGGGTGTGTTAGCTTCCTTTGAGGTGTCCATTCCAAAATTTTTAAGGATCTCTTTGCAGTATTTGGTTTGAGAGATGAAAATGCCATCTTTAAGTTGCTTGATTTGTAGTCCAAGGAAGAATGTCAATTCTCCCATCATAGACATTTCAAACTCTCCCTGCATTATCTTAGCAAATTCTACACATAATGAATTATCAGTTGATCCAAAAATAATATCATCAACATATACCTGGACTAATAAGATATGTTCTTTAACTTTCTTTATAAATAGAGTAGAATCTATTTTTCCTCTAGAAAAATCATTTGATGTTAGGAAACTACTTGGCCTTTCATACCAAGATCTAGGAGCTTGTTTCAACCCATATAATGCTTTCTTTAATTTAAAAACATGATTAGGAAAACTAAAATCTTCAAATCCAGGGGGTTGCTCCACATAAACTTCTTCTTTAATAAAACCATTCAAAAATGCACTCTTAACATCCATTTGATATAATTTAAATTTCATTAAAGATGCATAAGCAAGAAGTAGGCGTATAGCCTCTAACCTGGCAACAGGAGCATAAGTTTCATCATAGTCTATACCTTCCTCCTGACAATAGCCTTTGGCAACAAGTCTAGCTTTATTCTTTGTTATATTTCCATCTTCATCAAGCTTATTTCTAAATACCCATTTTGTTCCAATAACTTGATGTGATTCTTCCCTTGGGATTAATTCCCAGACTTGATTCCTTTCAAATGGGTTAAGTTCTTCTTGCATAGCTATGCACCATTGTTCATCTTTAAGTGCTTCCTCCACATTCTTGGGTTCTATCTGAGACACAAAAGCTACAGACATACAAAAGTTAGACATGTTTCTAGTTCTTACCCCTTTTGAAATATCACCTATGATATTGTCCATTGAGAGTCCTCTTGGTGATTGTCATTCTTTTGCTAATTCCGGCATTTGAGAAGGATCATTTTCTTCCAAATATAATTCATCAAGAGCTTCTCTTATATACTCATCATCACCTGCAAGTTCTTTATTTGACTCAAGAGGATTTCCCCCAAGGTCTACAATCTCATCAAAAGTAACATGAATAGATTCTTCTATATTTAAAGTTCTTCTATTAAACACCCTGTAAGCCTTACTAGTTAATGAATAACCTAAGAAAATGCCCTCATCGGCTTTAGAATCAAATTTTCCTAAGTTATCTTTTCCATTATTTAACACAAAACACTTACATCCAAAATTTTTCAAATGAGCAACATTAGGCTTTCTACCATTAAACAATTCATAAGGAGTAGATTTAATAATTGACCTAATGCGAATTCTATTCAAAACATAACATGTAGTACTAACCGCATCAGCTCAAAAATACTTAGGAACATTAGATTCATTTAGCATAGTTCTAGCAAGTACCTCTAATGACCTATTTTTCCTTTCAACTACACCATTTTGTTGGGGAGTCCTAGGAGCAGAAAAGTTATGTAATATTCCATTTTCTTCACAATAATTTTCAAACTTTTCATTTTGCAACTCACCACCATGGTCACTTCTTAAAACTTTAATTCTTAAGTCTTTTTCATTTTGAATTTGTTTTGCAAATTTTCTAAAGACCCTAAAAGCTTCACTTTTCGTAGTTAAGAAAAATGTCCATGTATATCTAGAATAATCATCAACAATCACAAGTCCATAATAATTTCCACCGAAGCTTTTTATCCTAGAAGGTCCAAATAAATCTAAATGTAAAAATTCTAGGGGTTTTGAAGTGGAAACAACATTCTTTGATTTAAATGATGATTTTACTTGTTTACCTTTTTGACATGCATCACATAACCTATCTTTTTCAAATTTTAACTTAGGCAAACCAATAACTAAGTCTTTTGATATCAATTTATTCAAATGATGCATATTTATATGAGCCGCCCTCTTATGCCACAACCAAGGGTTCTCTTCCTTAGAAACTAAACATGTTATGCTAGAATCATGTAAACAATCCAGATCAATCAAATATATGTTGTTATGCCTAATGCCTTTTAATTCTACATTTTCGGAATTTATCAAGTGTATGGTGCAAAATTTACTTTCAAATATTACCTTAAAACCTTTGTCACATAATTGACTTATGCTAAGGAGATTATGCTTAAGTCCTTCAACAAGAAGAACATCCTTGATCTCCAAAGTGTTTGCACCACCTATGTTTCCAATTCCGAGAATCTTCCCTTTGTTGTTGTCCCCATAAGTTACATATCCTTTTTCCTTAGCTTTGAAACTCACAAATTTAGATTTATCACCGGTCATATGTTTTGAGCATCCGCTATCAAGATACCACATAGACTTCTTTGATTTGGAAGTTTCCTACAAAACAAGAATATAGTAAACTTAGGTCCCCACAACTTTTGGGTCCTTGGGGTTAGAGACATAACAAATTATTTAACTATAGGAACCCAAATGTATTTACCTTTAGGTACACCAAAATGTTTAATTTTACATCTATTTGACGTGTGACCTTGTTTCATGCAATAAAAACATGCTTTAGATGTAGTATTTGAAAATGATGCATTTCTAATCATAGATGCTCTAGTTCCTTTTTCTACCCATACTCTTTTATTTTTCCTTTTAGGCTTTTTCAAAGAAACTTGATGATTTACATTATTTTGAGCAAACACCATTTCATGCCTCTTAAGATCATCTATTTCCTTTTCGGCTTTGTCTAACAAATGGTTAAGAATATCTATATCATATTCATGCTCTTTACAATTTGCACATGCCACGTTCTTATCATTATCCTCATCTAAACATACAATTTTCGTATTTAATAACTCTTTTTCTTTTAAACATGCAATTTTCATTTTTAAAGAGTCAATTTCCTTTTCGGATCTACTTAGATTCTTCTTTACAACATTATATTCATTTTTCAAATTCTTAAAAGCACTAAACAATTCACTATAAGCATTTTGCAATTCATCATAGTTATTCTCCTCATCACTAGAAGATGTGTCGGAATCACTTACCTCAAAATCGGAAGAAATGTTGTCATTTGCCATTAAGCAAATATTTGCTTCTACTTCCGAGTCACTTGATTCCGAGCTTGAGTCATTGTTGTCCCAAGCAATATAGGCTTTCTTCTTGAAAACCTTTTTGCCTTTGAATTCATCATTCTTCTTATTTGGACATTCGGTCTTTACATGTCCTGCTTCACCACAACCATAGCATTTTATATTTACAGAAGAATTTTCCCTTACCTTTCCTTTACCTTTGAAGGGATGTCTTCCTTTGGCTTTCATGAATTTGGTAAACTTCTTTATCATAAGACTCAACTCTTCTTCTTCATCGTTTGAGTCTTCTTCTTCCCTTTTATTTTTACCTTTGGAGATTTCAGTTTTGAAGGCTAGATTTTTCTTTTGAAATTGTCCTTCTTCATCATTTAGCCTACCAAGCTCAAGCTCATGCTCTCTTAGCTTTCCGAATAGCGCCGCCATTGACATTGTGGAAATATTTTGTGACTCCGAGATGGCCGTCACCTTAGGTTGCCACTTCCTATCCAAAGATTTCAAAATTTTAACATTTAATTCATCAACGTCAAATACTTTACCTAATCCGGTGAGATGATTCACAATATGAGTGAAACGCTTTTGAACGTCAAATATCGTTTCGCCTTGTTGCATCCGGAACATCTCGTATTCTTGGATTAGGGAGTTTTTACGTGCTCTCTTGACGTCATCAGTACCTTCGTGGGTCACTCTAAGCATTTCCCACATTTCCTGGGCACTTTCACAAACAGAAATCCTGTAAAACTCATCAAGGGTTAGAGTAGATGAAATTATATTTCTAGCCCTAATGTCAAATTGTGCTTTTCTGTTTTCTTCTGCAGTCCATCTAGAAAAAGGTTTAAGAACGTCAACACCGTTCTCTATAACTTTAGGAACAAATGGACCGTTTAAAATAACGTCCCAAACGCCTCTATCAACAGACTCTAAAAAGATTTGCATTCGCACCTTCCAAAAAGGATAATTTTGACCCGCAAAAAGTGGGGGTCTGTTGATAGACGCACCTTCGGCAAAAGTTTGATTTTTTTCGGCCATTTTTGAAAATTTGAATGACTATCAAAGCAAGCTCTGATACCACTTGTTAGAATCGCGCAACGGAATGTTCGCGTGGTCGGACAAAAACCAAGAGGGGGGTGAATTGGTTTCTTAATAAAAATTAGGTTTTCAAAATTTTCCCCAAATTTTACCGATTAAAAACTGTGTAAATGTAAATAGAGAAGAGAATCTTACACAGGAAATTTATACTGGTTCGGATCAAAAGACCCTACGTCCAGTTGCTAATCACTCAAACAGAGGATTAACGCTGTCACTATAATCAAGTTGTTACAAGCAAATTACAATTGAAAAGATAAAGATAAGAAAACACCTCTCTTGAAATCCACAAGAGATGATGAACAACTTTCCCTAGAGACGACACAACACACAATCCACTAAGAACTCCACTTAGTGATTCTTATCGCTTCTAGCCCACACCAGGTTCCGAAAGCCCCTTTTTCTTGCAACAAATAGTTCTCAGGCACTACAACACTTAACTTTTGTATGAAAAAGGTTGTTCTTCTTTTCTGAGTGCCATAGAGAAGCTTAAGTAGAGAAATTAGGGTTTGGGAATTGGGAATTTTAGAATTAGGGTTCTTGGGAAAAGGGTTTTCGAAAATAGGGTTGATTTGAAGTTAAAATTCGAAATTTGACTGAAATAATCGATTAAATCAAGAGTTAATCGATTATTACAGAGTCAAAATCAACAGAACCTGAAACTCTCTGTTTTAATCGATTAAAAGGGCTGTTAATCAATTAAATCGCCTAAAGGAGCATCCTAAGACATTAAATCGAGACCAAGGGGTCAGCTATCACATCAAAGGAACATCCCGAGGTTCTCTAAAGCTAAAGGGTCAGCTACCACTTCAATGGAGCATCTCGAAGGAACATCTTCATCAACCAAAGGGTCAGCTACCGCGTCAAAAGAGCATCCTGAGGCATCAAACCAAGACCAAGGGGTCAGCTATCGCATCAAAGGAGCATCCCGAGGTTCTCTAGCTGTTAAAGCTAAAGGGTCAGCTGCCGTATCAAGGGAGAATCCTAAAGCTTCACAAAGTATCGTCCCAAGGGTCAGCTACCATGCCAAGAGGAGCATCCGGAGGACGACCGGGAAAGAGGGTTAACTACTTCACCCGCCAATCGACCTTATGGCACACCAACCCATGGTCAATTAGTCGAGTAAAGGGGGGGCAGCTGTAGACCCCAAATCTTGCTCGACTTCACAAATAAAGTCAGAAGACCTCCGTTCAAAGATGGACAATACCTCTTTAGGTCCCTAGGCATATGTACTAGACTCCATAGTAGAATAGGAAGGCCTCCTACACCCAAAAATAAGAGAGTCCTCGCCAAAGAACCGAGACGACTGTCCCGTTTGGCCAGAAGGCTGTCTCGCCCTGTAAGGCGAAATGACCGTCTCACCACTTGTGAGGCAAGACGGTCGTCTCGCCTGGTAAGGGTTGAGACGGCCGTCTCACCCCTGACAAGTGCGAATCCCTTTAAATAAGCCTCTCCCCCTCCTCATTTCAGACACTTCGGCATAGATTTCGAGTCCCTATACTCTTCTTAAACCTCTCTGACGCATTTCCAAAGTTCGAGTGCTCTTTTTAAACACTTTGTAGTTAGAATTCTTCTATCGATAGAGGCGTGAGCAGCATTGTAGAGTTAGGGGATAACCAAAAAACATCCTCAATTTTTGAATCTTAATACAAAGCTTGCCTCGAAGGTTTTTTTTTTCACATACTCTCCTTTATTTCCTTCCTTATAGCTTTCTTTGTATGCATATTAGATATTAGAGCCATGTAGATGTTTAATTTCTGCAAGTAGATTGTATACCCCAAATCTTGCCCGACCTCAAAATAAAGAGCAGAAGACTTCCGATTCGACGATGGGCAAGACCTAAAAAGTCCCTAGGATAGACCAATAGGCCCCATATTAGAGTAGGAAGGTTTTTTTGTATGGGAAAAATAAGAAATGCCACCTAGAGGACCGAGACCGTCGTCTCGTTTGGCGAGACCGCCATCTCGCCATCGGTTAAGGGCAAGACCGCCGTCTCATTTGGCGAAACCGCCGTCTCGCCACTTGCCAATGGCGAGACCGCCGTCTCACCAATCGCCAATGGCGAGAAGGTCATCTCGTTGGCCAGACCGCCGTCTTGTTTGGCGAGACGACCTTCTCGCCATTTGCCAAGGGCGAGACCGTCGTCCCGTTTAGCGAGACGACGGTTTCGACCTGACAGGCGCGAATTTCTATAAAAGCACCCTTTTGTAACTTTCTCAAAATTTTCTCCTAGGATCCCTCCGAAGCATTTCCGAAGTTTCTTAGTATTCTTAGTGAGTATCTTATAGTGTTGCGAGAAAGAGCGATCAGTACTATAGAGCGTGGAGGTTGCCAAAAAACACATTTTTCCAAGAATATTAATACAAAGCTTGCTTCGAAGGTTGCTACACTTTCTATCTTCTTTTACAACTCTATTATTACATCTATCTGTGCATTAGCTGTTAGGGCCATGTAGCCAACATTTTAAATTCCGCAAATGAATAAATAAGGGTAAAAGCGTAATTTTAGAGTTTTTATTTATAAAATAAATGGTCCATCATAGGGAACCCGAAAGGGGCGTCGTAGGGAAGCTAATACCTTCCCTACACGTAACTAACTCCCTTACCCAATTCTAGTTATAATGGCAAAAGTTGGTTTTTCTAAACCAACGCCTTCTTTTTCTTCCTTTTCCAATGTTTATGGATAAAACATTGGTGACGAATCCAGAACCCTTTTTGAAAACCTCGCCTTTAGGTCCAACACGGTTATCGGACAACCTAAAGGCTTTGTAACATCACTTTAAAAATGGGAGTCGAAGCAAAACCATCGCGTCGCTTTGACTTCCTCTTTTGACGGCAGTGACAGATGGCGACTCCACTGGGCATGCCTAGAGAGTTGATCCCATTTAGTGATGAGTCAGTTTGATAAATAAAAGACTTAAAAATTTTGTGTTTACCCTGCCTTGTTTTATAACATGTTTTATTTGCTTGACTTTAATAACTGTTGTTTGTTTATTTTATGCAATTGTTTGAAATACAAACTATACACAAACCTTTGCACACAACAGTTCCCCTTATACTCGGGGGCAAGTGGGAAATCCATAGGGAGTGGGTGGCAGGTACGATTTGCCTTAGTGAGGGCCATGAGCCCACCAGTATGGTCAGAAACCACCACTCAAGGTGATAACCTTCCTCTGTTGGCACAAAGACTGATAAGGCCTTAGTGCCATGCATGGTCGGAAGGCTGGAGAGTGGGGACCCTATAATGGGGCCACCTTGGGGGCCTGGTCTTGGCGAGGAAAATTAGAACTACCCTGAATATGCACTCTTCTGCTGGAGACCCCTACCTCGTAATTAAAAACGTCGTCCTACTTGTTCGTGGATGAGTGAATTGTGTGTGCATTTGTTTGCTTGCATTTGATTGTTGCATAACATAAACATACAACAGAAAAAAATAGAAAAACCTCAAAAAAATCTTTTCACAACAAACACCCGTATCTCGGACAGTCTGCCTTTTAGCTAGCCTGGTTTCAGGTTATTTGTAAGCTAAGTAGCCACGTAGTCTGGCAGAAGAGATAAGGGATGCTAAAATTATTCTTTCGCAATAAACCATTTTTATCTTGGACAGTCTGCCTTTTAGCTAACCTAGTTTCAGGTTCTTTGTAAGCTAAGTAGCCATGCAGTCCAACAGAAGAGATAAAAGGTTATAAAATAAATCAAATAAACCAAAAGAAAAGAAGAGGAGGAAATATAAATAATGAAATTTAATAAAACAATTTTTGACAAAGTCAAATTATTCATATCGCATCATATCATAAGTGGAAAAACTAAGAGAGAAAATAAATGCATAAGCAAAGTACGCATAAGCATCATATTAATAAAAAACTCTCATACATAAACACATTCATGCTAGGGAGCATTAGATATCTCTAAGACAAAAACGAAAGAGGCCTGTAGACCCCTAATTTTGCCCGGCCTCTCAAAATAAAAGCTAGAGGAACTTCGCCCGAAGATGGAGTTCGTCCGGCTTCCCAAAACCGAGGAAACCTCCCACAACAAACACGGAGATCGCCCGGCTTCATATCAAAAATAGAGAAAGACCTCCTGCAACAAAAACGGGGTTCACTCATTCACGCAGTAAAGACAAAAGAGACGTCCTACACAAAGATAAAGCTCGCCCGGCATCTTAATAAAGGCCAAGAAGACTTCCTACACGAAGATAGAGCTTCAACGGACATATATCGGCACCAATCCATGTTCGAAAACGGCAAGGAAAGCTTCCTGGGTCCCAAAATACAAAGGCTGGACAAAACAGTCGAGACCACCATCCCAAAAGTGGGACGCACGCTGGGACGTCCCAAATGTCCGGGGTCCCAAGCATGAAGAAAAATGCGTTTGGGACGGCCATCCCAAACATGCTAGGCCGTCCCAAACTGTCCCGAAGGCAAAAATGCATTTGGGACGGCCGTCCCGAGTCCGGACGACCATCCCAAATGTCCAGGGGGCGAAAATGGCTATAAATAGGAGCCTCATTTGTCTCATTCCACACACCTCGAGACACCAGAGCATTTCCTGGACTTGTCTTCTTCTCTCCCTCTCTCGAATGATCTTTCCGATTGCCTTTAATAGGTAACAATCGCTTAAGGAATTTGTATTCCAGCATTCGATTCTTCTAGAAATTTTAGTCGAGTCGAGTCTCGTAATCGAGAGGAGAGTCGTCGTAGAGCGAAGGACTGCCGAAACGCGTCCTCTTTGTAAAAGACTTATAATATAAAGCTTGCTACGTGAGGTTTTTTCTCAATTCTCTACTTCTTTACTCGTTTTATTTACTTCGTATGCAATGTAGATAAATCATGTAGATAGCCATATTTATTAAATAAATAAAATAAGGGTAATCGCGTAATTTCTTGTAATCTGGACTTAAATGAATTAATCCGTCATAGGGAACCCGAAAGGGGCGTTGTGGGGTGCTAATACCTTCCCCACACGTAACTAACTCCCTTACCCAACTCCGGTTATAATGGCCAAGTTGGTTTTTAATAAAATCAACGCCTTTTTTCCTTTTCCAATGTTTCTGGTCAAAACATTGGTGGCGACTCCAAAAGAACCCCTTTTCGAAAACCTTGCTTCTATTAGAGGATAGTTCGATGTTGAGCACCTCTGAAGCAATGAACACAATTTTAAACAAAAAACGCGAGTCTCAACCATCTTTTCGCGACCGCTCGCAGAACGTTCGAGACGTCCCCTGGACGTCGGAATCGGACGACGGCGACAGATGGCGACTCCACTGGGAAGTCCGAGAGTTGATCCCATTTAGTGACGGATAAATTCAAACTAAGCAAAGATTTGAAATTACACCTTTACCCTTCCGTATGTTTATTGTATGGCTTTAAATAACCGTCGTATGATTATTTTTGCAATTGTTTGAAATATAAATTGCACACAAAAACCCTTGCACACAACGAGTCCCTCTATACCCGGGGCAAGAGTGAATACCTATAGGGAGTGGGTGGCGGATACGATCGGTTAGTTGGCACACGGGGCTACTACCGTTGTCGGAAAACCACCAACTCAAGGTGATAACTCTCTTCTTTTGGTCTAAGGATGTCGACACGGAGTTCCGTGCATGACCCGAGGATTGAAAGTTGAGAGGTCCCTATAATGGGGGCACCTTGGGGACCTTTGGCTTGGTGAGAACAAGCTAGAACCACCTAAACCAAGCACGTTTCTGCAGGAAAACCCTACCTCGTGATTAAATAAGCATGGCTCGCTCGGGGATGTACGAATTGTGTGTGCATTTGTTTGCTGCATTTGTATTGATGCATTAGCATAGGGTAATCATACAACAAACAAAAAAAATGAAAAACCCTAAAAATCACAAAAAGTGAAAAGATAAAAAGCCTTTATCTCGGACAGTCTTCAGTTAAGCTAGCCTGGTTTCAGGTTCTTTGTAAGCTAAGTAGCCACGTTGACCGACAGAAGAGATAAAGGGTCATAAAAAAAGTATAAAAACAAATTAAAGTCATAAAAATACCTTTTTACAAAATTCTTGGCAAAGTCGTATCATTCATACCACATCATCCAATAAGTGGTAAAACCAAGAGAGAAAATAAATGCACTAAGAAAAGTCTCGCATAAATATCATTATAATAAATCTCTCATACATAAACACACTCATTCTAGGATACACCAATCATTAAAAAAAAACTATAATAAAATTGTTAAAATCATTTAGAAAGTGGTCGGTCTTCCGCCCGTCCTCACTCGTGCTCGTAAAGCCAAGAAGATGGAACATCTCGGAAGAACAAAATAGAAAGCTTACTACCGAGCTTAATACACTAAAAGATCAAATGGCTCAAATGCCGGAAATGATGCGCCAGCAGAACATCCATAAGGAGGGTCCTCGAGTGGACAAGCCTCTCACCAAGAAGAAGAAGAGGGACCCAATGATGAGCACAACCAATCTGATACAAGGGCGGTGCATATTCATGCTCCTGAAGTATCAAAACAACATCCGACCGCCCTTGAAGAAAGATTGAGAGCCGTGGAAGGGCATAATTTTGATGTTAAAGAAGCGGCTGATATGTGCCTCGTCAAAGATATCCAATTCCCGAGCAAGTTTAAATCTCCGGACTTCCCAAAATACATGGGAATAACCTGCCCCAAAAGCCATCTTACAATGTACCGTCGTAAGATGGCTGCATATGCCGATAATGAGAAACTCCCGATCCACTCGCTTTCAGGAGAGCTTGGCTGAATCAGCTCTAAACCGGTATATGCAGCTAGAAGGAGGGCAAGTCCAAACATGGAGACATCTCGCGGATGCTTTTCTTCGCCGCTATAAGTATAATATTGATTTGACCCCTGAAAGATCAGATCTACAACTGCTAAGCAAGAAAAACGACGAATCCTTCAAAGCATATGCCCAAAGATGGAGGGAATTGGCAAGCACAAGTAGAACCTCCTTTGTCCGACAAAGAAACCACGTCCATGTTCATCAATTCTCCGACTGGTCCCTATTATGACAAAATGATAGGGAACACATCAACACTCTTTATGGACGTAGTCATTATAGGAGAAAGAGTAGAACAAGGCCTAAAGAGCGGAAGAATTACACAGCAGAACTCCTCCAACTCTTCTACTCAATTCATTAAAAGAGCTTCGAAAAAAGAAGGAGGGAACCGTAAATGCAATTAACTTAACCACTCCTTCTTCTTCCTCACAGCAGACTAGTGCCGCGCAGTGCAAGAGAGGAAATTCACTTCCATACCTACCTCATACGGAAACCCGTTGCTAAAATTGCTTGGAGGCCAAACTCTTAGTGCGCGTCCCTCCTAAGAAGATGGAGCCACCCTATCCAGAATGGTATAAGTCAAATGAAAAATGCAATTATCATTCGGACGCTCCGGACATTCTCGTGGATAATTGTATGGCCTTAAAGCACAAGGTCCAAGATTTAATAGACGCAGGATGGATTACTTTTGACGCGTCAACTCCAAAGGTGGATGACCAGCCCTTATCAAAGCCCGAATGAAAGACTGGATAAGGAAGACCAGCTATATAGGGCTCATCATTTTTATCATCTTTAAAAATGTAATAAAAAAATATATGAAAATATATCGAAAAACTTCCGATGTATTTCTCGTGATCCCCGCCCATGATCACGAGATTTTTGGTTAATAAGGGCTTTGTAAATATTTTGTTTCTATCAATACAATGAGGCATTTTTCATAATGTTCATATTCTCTTTCATTCTTTTCCCTCTTATACGTCTAATAAAGAAATCTAAAACAAAACATAACCATACAACCATGTCTATAATTGAAAACTCCTTGGAAGATCCGAAAGTCGAAGACGAATGGATTGAGTCGACAGATGAGGAGGGGACCATTTCCCTGACATGCAAAGACCGTTAGAAAAAGAAGCTCAATCAATACAACCCCATCAGGAGAAAACCGAGGCTATCAATTTGGGATCGAAGATGATAAGAAAGAAGTAAACATCGGTACCCAAATTAATAATGATGTCGTGGAAAGGTTAATACAATTACTAAGAGAGTATATGGATGTGTTTGCTTGGTCCTACCATGATATGCCTGGGATTGACAAGAGCATAGTAGAGCATCTGGTTACCACTAAAAGAGGGATTTCTGCCGTTAAGCAAAAACTCGAAGAGTAAAACCGTAATGGTCCTTAAAAATTAAGGAAGAAGTAGAAAAGCAGCTGGATGCCAATTTTCTCGATCGTGTCAAAATACCCCGAGTGGTTAGCAAATATTGTGCCAGTTGTAAAGAAAAATGGAAAAATCGGAGTATGCGTAGATTACAGGGACCTAAACCGTGCAAGTCCAAAAGATGATTTTCCCTTGCCACACATTGATATGTTGGTAGATCACACCGCTACGAATACTCTCTATTCTTTTATGGATGGATATGCAGTGGTATAACCAGATTAAATTGGTCGTCGAAGATAGAGAAAAAACTTCCTTCATTACGCCGTGGGGTACATTCTCGCTATAGAGTGATGCCTTTTGGACTCAAGAACGCAGGGCTACTTACCAAAGGGCTATGGTCACGCTATTTCATGATATGATTCACAAAGAAATCGAAGTATATGTGGATGATATGATCACCAAGTCCAAAAACGAAATAGATCACCTCCAATACTTAAAGAAGTTATTCAATCGACTTCGAAAATACCGGATTAAGCTCAACCCGCTAAATGCACATTCGGAGTACGATCGGAAAACTCCTTGGGTTTATTGTTAGTAAAAGAGGAATTGAGGTGGACCCCGATAAAACAAAGGCAATCATAGAAATGCCCCCACCAAGGACGAAAAAGAAATCGAGAGGGTTCTTGGGCCGAATAAACTACATCGCACGGTTCATCGCGCAATTAACTGGACAAGTGCACGCCTATCTTCAAGTTATTGCGTAAAAACCAACCGAAAGTTTGGAACGACGAATGTCAACAAGCTTTCGAAAAAATCAAAATGTGCCTAACCAATCCCCCTGCATCGGTACCACTCGTGGAAGGAAAGCCCCCGATTCTTTACCTTTCAAGTACTCGACGAATCCATGGGATGTGTGCTCGGTCAACAAGATGATACGGGTAAAAAGAACAAGCCATATATTACCTCAAGAAAAATTTCTAAACTATGAGACCCGTTATACACCACTCGAAAAACATGTTGTGCATTGGTTTGGGCAACTCAACGTCTTCGACAATATATGGCCGGACATACAACTTGGTTGATTTCCAAAATGGACCCAATCAAATATCTATTTGAAAAACCCGCTTTGACCTGAAGGATAGCCGGATGGCAGGTACTCTTATCGAATTTGATATCGTTCATGTCACTCAAAAAGCTATCAAAGGAAGTCCTTTAGCAGACTACCTGGCACATGGACCAATAGACGAATATCAATCCCTACAAGATGATTTTCCGGATGAGCACATAATGCACATCCAACATGAAGAACTAGAGAATAATGAGTGGATCATGTTCTTCGATGGAGCTTCAAATTTACTAGGACACTGGATCGTGAGCTATTTTAATATCTCCCGAAAAGAAGTATATCCCAAGAATAACCTGCATTAAACTTTGATTGCACAAACAATATGGCGTAATCACGAAGCTTGTGCTCTAGGTATTCAAGCAGCTCTGGATCATGGGGTGACTAAACTCAAAGTATTTGGTGACTCATCCCTGGTTATTTACCAACTCAAGGGTGAATGGGAAACTAGAAATTCCAAGTTAATCCCTTATCTCGGAACACATTCGTAACATGACTTCAAAAATGGAAAACATCGACTTCGAGTATATCCCTCGGAAGACAACCAAATTGCAGATGCACTCGGCAACATTATCATCCATGTTCGCATTAGAACAAGAACATGAGATGCCCATCATCCAAGTCAAAAGGTACAATAAACAAGCCTTTTGTATGATGATAGACAAGTGAAAAAGATGAAACCCCTTGGTATCATGACATAAGGCGATACTTGACAAAGGGTGAATACCCCGAGGGAATCAGTGACAATGATAAAAGGATTATTCTGAAGAGGGCCGTAGGGTTTATGTTGATAGGAGAAACCCTTTATAAAAAGAACTTTGACTCTACTTTGCTAAGATGCGTCAATCTCAAAGAATCCCGTAAACCGATTAGGGAAATACATGAAGGAACCTTCTGGACACACGCTCCAGGGCATATCATGGCTAGGAAAATCCTCGGAGCAGGATATTTTTGGTCCACAATGGAAAAGGACTGTCATCAGTATGCCGAAAAATGTCACAAGTGTCAAGTACATACGGACAACGTGCATGTTCCACCTGTACCTCTCAATGTTATGGCTATCCCATGGCCATTTGCCATGTGGGGCATGGATGTTATTGGTCCCATTGAACCTAAGGCATCCAATGGTCATCGATTTATTTTGGTGGCTATTGACTACTTCACTAAATGGGTAGAAGCCGCATCCTACGCACATGTGACTAAAAAGGTAGTGGTCACCTTTGTTCAAAAGAATATCATATGTCGATATGGTATCCCGCATCGTCTCATTACCGATAACGGGTCCAATTTGAATAATAAGATGATGGAAGAACTATGTCAAGATTTCAAAATTCAACACCATAATTCTTCTCCTTATCGGCCCAAAATGAATGGCGCTGATCGAAGCAACCAATAAAAACATCAAGAAGATTGTTCAAAAGATGGTTAAAACCTATAGAGATTGGCATGAAATGTTACCTTTTGCTCTTCATGGTTATCGAACATCTCGTACGGACTTCAACAGGGGCTACTCCATTTTCCCTGGTATATGGTGTGAAGGCCGTGTTACCAATAGAAGTCAAAATACCTTCCTTGCGAATCATAATGGAAGCAAAACTAACAGAAGCCGAATGGGTTCAAAGTCGATACGATCAATTAAACCTTATCGATGAAAAGCGGCTAAATGCTATATGTCATGGACAAGCCTATCAAAAGAAGATCAAAAAGGCTTATGATAAAAAGGTCCACCCTCATACTTATCAAGAAGGGGATCTAGTTATAAAGAAATTGCTTCCAGCCTTGTAAGGATAAAATTGGAAAATGGGCAACGAAATTACGAAGGACCCTTTGTGGTCAAAAGAGCTTTCTCAGGAGGGGCACTTATCCTCACCAATATGGATGGAGAGGAACTCCGACACCCAATCAACTCGTGACGCGGTGAAGAAGTATTATGCTTGAAGACATTGCTCATGACCCGTCAGAATGAAAATCCGCAAAGGACATTCCTGGGCAAAAGATAGGGTCCATATCCCTCGCTAGGATACGTCCTAGGCAAAAAGAAGAGGTTAAAAAAAAAAAAAAAGAAAAAAGAAAGAAACTAAGAGCAATGGTTACTTTAGTCGAAAACCGAAAAGGCGGCTAAAGTAACATTCTTCCGTAAGCAAGCGTCCGCATGGTCTTCACTCGAGCTCGGGCATTTCAACCGAAGCAATTAGGAGAACCAGGGGGCAGATATCATGGACATGACTGCTTAAGCCTATACAGGATAGCCAACCCCGACTACCCATTCTTCTAAATACCTTTTGTAATCCTTCCGTAAAAGAAATAAGCTTTTGCTCATTTATCAATAAAAATTCCTTTTCATTTCCTTTCTCTTGACCAAATATTATGGAAATGCCTCTTTATTGATAAATCATAAATATGCGCAAAGACTTTTAATCAAAGATCAAGCATGCATCTAAAAAGAGGAAGCATAAAAATAATGATAAAATAAAAGCCTGCTAGGATATTCTTAGGTAAAAACTAGGGTAGTCTGCTAGATCGGAAACCCCAAAAGAACGATCTAGGCAAAAGATAAGGCAAAAGCCCCCTAAGATATCCTAGGCAAAAATTAAGACAGCCCGCTAGATCGAAAACCCGTAAAGGGCGGTCTAGGCAAAAGATAGGGCTAAAACCAAAAGATGAGTGAAAGATGAGCCCATCATCCTGGTCATAAAGGAGGAGCCCATCGGCATATTCGTAAAAAGCTAACGGGAGAAGGCCAGTTACTTTCTAAATGCATCAAAAATAAATAAACATTAGATTGCATTTAGGACATTCACACACAAAGTAATTGCATAATACGACTTTGTCAAAATCAAGAAAAATAATTTCCTTCAAACAAAAATAAATAAACATGCATATAAGGAGGATAGCCTCCATGCTTGTGATTGAAAATAGGAGGCGCCAAAATCCAGTCTTCATATGAAAATCGCAAAAGATGAAATCAAAACCATTTCAGCAACATAAGGAGCTTCAAGGAAAATAGCTCCAACCACCAACCTTCTACACCAACAAGAGGAGGTACCTCAATAGGAAAAAGCCAATGGAAAAGCTCGATAAAGCCCCAAGTGGATCCTTGCCTACTCCAAAGGCAACAGAAAAATTATTTCATGACTCAGCATCATCACTTGAGTCATCAAACATAGTCATTTAGAGCTGCAATCAACATCCTTCCATCCAAGAAAAAGGAAGTCATCAATGTAGAAAAGCCAACGGAAAGGCTTAATTATCCCCAAATGGATCCTTGCCTACTCCAGAGGCAAAACAAAAAGATTACCTCACGACTCAGCTTCGTCGCCACATGAGTCATCAAGCACACTCATGCAAGAGTCTCCGCTTCATCCCCCAATGGAGAACAAGGACTACATAAAATTCCATCAAAGAAAAATGGAGTAGAAATCCCCCACATCACTGGGGGGCAACAAAAAGAAAAAATCTTTCCACGACGGAGGCCACTACAGAAAGGCCACATGAAAATCCCCAAAAAGAACGCGTCAAGAAAAAACAAAAAGGGGAAAATAAAATTTTTCCATCTTCCCGTTCAAATAAAAGCTTCTCAAAGCCAGGAGCCAAGACTCCATCATCAAAGTCGGATCCCCAGGGAGCCAACAAATTCCCCAGGGCCACTAAAAAGGAAAGAGAAGAAAGAAAACCTCTTCATCCCCAGTAGATAATAAAAGGGTCTGCGTGTACAAAAGGAAAAAGGCACACGCATTTAAAATCAAAAATCCAAAAATCGCGAAAAAACATAATCGCGAGAAAAAAGCAAAAACCCATTCCCAACGGAATAAGAGCTTAAGCAAAAACCAGCTCAAACAACAGCAGCCAAATAAGGAGTCGAAAAAACTCCATTTTCTCCATAGAAGGACAATTCAAGATAGATTTCAGGGATGAAATTAATTCCCCCAGTAGATCACAAAACAAGAAAATTTTTCCCCAGTAAGCCTATCAGCAAGGGCAAATTACAAATTCATATCCTCAGGGAGTTAACCTTTCGGAACACCCAATATGAATATCCCCAGCGAAGTGCAAAACCTTCACTCCCAAGAATGCCTATGCCTACTCAAGAGGCAAACAAAGAGCCGATATCCCCAAGAAACGGGAAATCAACCTATGCAAGAGGCAATACAAGTCTAAAGCACAAAGCTTCCAATAAAGCATCTGCCTACTCAGAGGTATTATCAAGAGCAAATATCCTCCAGTGGAACATCCGCCTAATCAAGAGGCACAATAAAAAATCAACAAATCCCCAGTGGATCATCAACAAAGAAAACTACCCCAGCAAGCCTACCAAATGAAGGCAAAACTACAAGATTATATCCCCAGGGAATCGCGTATAAATTCCAAATACAGATATCCCCAGTGAAAAGCAAAGTCTTCACTTCCAACAGGCAAGCAGAAAGCCAACATCCCCAAGTGGGTTCTTGCCTAAACAAAAGGCACAATCAACAAAAAGCTCAAATCCCCAGAGGATTTCCGCCTGATCAAGAGGCACAACAAAATCCCCAAGTGGATCTTCGCATAATCAAGAGGCACAATCAAGAAGAGAATTCAAAAATCTCCAGAGGATTCCTGCCTGAAAAGAGGCAATTATCAAGAATCCCCGGCAAAAGCCGGATGGCTAAACAGAAAAAGCCAAAAATCAAGAATCCCCGGCAAAAGCCGGATGGCTAAAAAGAAAAAGCCAAAAATCAAGAATCCCCGGCAAAAGCCGGATGGCTAAACAGAAAAGCCAAAAATCAAGAATCCCCGGTAAAACCGAATGACTAACAGAAAAGTCAAAAAAAGAAAAAAATCAATTACTACCCAGGGGCGCATGAACAGAAACAATAAGTCGCCAACAATTTCCAAAAACAGATGATCATAGGATCGACTACAAAAAAAGTTCATCCTATAAGCCTTGCAAAAGGAGGCTCATTATTCACACCGGGTAGGGGTGTGTACTCACCTAAGCCTCGTGAAAAAGGCTTATCATTCACACCGGGTGGGGGTGTATACTCACCTAAGCCTTGTGAAAAAGGCTTATCATTCACACCGGGTGGGGTGTGTACTCACCTAAGCCTCGTGAAAAGGCTTATCATTCACACCGGTGGGGGTATATACTCACCTAAGCCTTGCAAAAAAGGCTTATCATTCACACCGGTGGGGTGTGTACTCACCTAAGCCTCGTGAAAAAGGCTTATCATTCACACCGGTGGGGGTGTGTACTCACCTAAGCCTTGCGAAAAAAGCTTTATCATTCACACCGGGTGGGGGTATATACTCACCTAAGCCTTGCAAAAAAGGCTTATCATTCACACCGGGTGGGGGTGTGTACTCACCTAAGCCTCGTGAAAAAGGCTTATCATTCACACCGGGTGGGGGTGTGTACTCACCTAAGCCTTGCGAAAAAGGTTTATCATTCACACCGGGTGGGGGTGTGTACTCACCTAAGCCTCGTGAAAAAGGCTTATCATTCACACCGGTGGGGGTGTGTACTCACCTAAGCCTCGTGAAAAAGGCTTATCATTCACACCGGTGGGGGTGTGTACTCACCTAAGCCTTGCGAAAAAAGGTTTATCATTCACACCGGGTGGGGGTGTATACTCACCTAAGCCTCGTGAAAAAGGCTTATCATTCACACCGGGTGGGGGTGTGTACTCACCTAAGCCTCGTGAAAAAGGCTTATCATTCACACCGGGTGGGGGTGTGTACTCACCTAAGCCTTGCGAAAAAAGGTTTATCATTCACACCGGGTGGGGGTGTATACTCACCTAAGCCTTGCAAAAAAGGCTTATCATTCACACCGGTGGGGGTGTGTACTCACCTAAGCCTCGTGAAAAGGCTTATCATTCACATTGGGTGGGTGTGTACTCACCTAAGCCTCGTGAAAAGGCTTATCATTCACACCGGTGGGGGTGTGTACTCACCTAAGCCTCGTGAAAAAGGCTTATCATTCACACCGGTGGGGGTGTGTACTCACCTAAGCCTTGCAAAAAAAGGTTTATCATTCACACCGGGTGGGGGTGTATACTCACCTAAGCCTTGCAAAAAAGGCTTATCATTCACACCGGGTGGGGGTGTGTACTCACCTAAGCCTTGCAAAAAAGGCTTATCATTCACACCGGGTGGGGGTGTATACTCACCTAAGCTTTGTAAAAAAGGCTTATCATTCACACCGGGTGGGGGTACATACTCACCTAAGCCTTGCAGAATGAGGCTTATCATTCATACCGGATGAGGGTAAGTACTCATCAAAATTTAGCAGAATGCATTAGGTGGAGTAAAAATACTCACCTAAGCATTTCAAAAATGGGTTGCTAAGACTGTACTTCTATTAGAGGATAGTTCAGTGTTGAGCGCCTCGGAAGTAAGTACCCACAAAAGTTTAGCAAAATGCTAACTCATACCAGGTGAGGGAAGGTACTCACAAAAACCTTGCAGAACAAGGTTCATACCTAGTGGGGGTAGATACTCACAAAAGTCTAGTAAAATACAGACTTATACCGGATGAGGGTAAGTACTCACCAAAGTCTTAGAAAAAGAAGGCTCAAACCAGATAGGGGTTAGTACCTATCAAAATATTTATCATCCGGAGGATCAGCAAGGAGCAGTATCCGAAGGATAGCCGGGCAAAAGGGTTAACTCCTTCCCCTACCAACTAATTATGTCGGCATATTAAAACCAACAAATTAGTTAGGCAGGTGAAGGGGGGGCAGCTGTAGACCCCTAATTTTGCCCGGCCTCTCAAAATAAAAGCTAGAGGAACTTCGCCCGAAGATGGAGTTCGTCCGGCTTCCCAAAACCGAGGAAACCTCCCACAACAAACACGGAGATCGCCCGGCTTCATATCAAAAATAGAGAAAGACCTCCTGCAACAAAAACGGGGTTCACTCATTCACGCAGTAAAGACAAAAGAGACGTCCTACACAAAGATAAAGCTCGCCTGGCATCTTAATAAAGGCCAAGAAGACTTCCTACACGAAGATAGAGCTTCAACGGACATATATCGGCACCAATCCATGTTCGAAAACGGCAAGGAAAGCTTCCCGGGTCCCAAAATACAAAGGCTGGACAAAACAGGTCGAGACCACCATCCCAAAGTGGGACGGCCGTCCCAACCGCCATTTAGCAGCTTGGGACGCGCGTCCCGAATGTGGGACGGCCGTCCCAAATGTCCGGGGTCCCAGCATGAAGAAAAATGCGTTTGGGACGGCCATCCCAAACATGCCAGGCCGTCCCAAACTGTCCCAAGTGCAAAAATGCATTTGGGACGGCCGTCCCAGTCCGGACGGCCGTCCCAAATGTCCAGGGGGCGAAAATTGCTATAAATAGGAGCCTCATTTGTCTCATTCCACACACCTGAGACACCAGAGCATTTCCTGGACTTGTCTTCTTCTCTCCCTCTCTCGAATGATCTTTCTGATTGCCTTTAATAGGTAACAATCAGTTAAGGAATTTGTATTCCGGCATTCGATTCTTCTACAAATTATAGTCGAGTCGAGTCTGTAATCGAGAGGAGAGTCGCTCGTAGAGCGAAGGACTGCCGAAACGCGTCCTCTTTGTAAAAGACTTATAATATAAAGCTTGCTACGGAGGTTTTTTCTCAATTCTCTTCTTCTTTACTCGTTTTATTTACTTCGTATGCAATGTAGGTAAATCATGTAGATAGCCATATTTATTAAATAAATAAAATAAGGGTAATCGCGTAATTTCTTGTAATCTGGACTTAAATGAATTAATCCGTCATAGGGAACCCGAAAGGGGCGTTGTGGGGTGCTAATACCTTCCCCACACGTAACTAACTCCCTTACCCAACTCTCGTTATAATGGCCAAGTTGGTTTTTAATAAAATCAACGCCTTTTTTCCTTTTCCAATGTTTCTGGTCAAAACATTGGTGGCGACTCCAAAAGAACCCCTTTTCGAAAACCTTGCTTCTATTAGAGGATAGTTCAGTGTTGAACACTTCGGAAGCAATGAACACAATTTTAACAAAAAAAACGCGAGTCCAACCATCTTTTCGCGACCGCTCGCAGAACGTTCAAGACGTCCCCCGGACGTCGGAACGGACGGCGGCGACAAGGCCCCGAGCACATTTGTAACCATCCACAAGGAAGGGACAAATGTACTAAGGAATATGGTGACCTTCGTTATACTTGTCAAATCCATGACAGGGAAGGAACCATTATACCAAAGTGGGTATGGTACTCCGCAAAGCACAAGCTTTAAGGATAATACCTAAGTCATTGTCTTAGAAGATACTAATCCCACACCTATCATTCATTTTCATTAATAAAGTTCTTGGACATCTTAGAAAGTGGCTGGTCCTCTTTCCATCCGAACTCGTGTGCAGAAGGCAAGAGCTATGGAGCATTTGGAGGAACAAAATCACAAATTTACCGCTTAGGTTAGCGGCCTCTAAGAGCAAATGGCACAATTAATGGAGGTTATGCGCCAACAAAACGTAAACAAAGAGGAAACTCATGGCGACCGTGCCTCTCACCATGAGGAAGAAGAAGAAGAGGAGTTCTTCTTCGAGCAGAAAGCCCCTGTGCAATCTGACGCCAGGGCAATGCACATTCACACCCCTGAGGTGTCCAAGCAACAAATCTCTGCCTTGGAGGAAAGGCTAAAGGTAGTCAAGGGACATAGCTTCGACGTCAAAGAGGCGGCAGACATGTGTCTGGTCAAGAACATCCAATTTCTGCCAAAATTCAAGGTCCCAGACTTCCCCAAGTATGCTGGACTGACTTGCCCCAAGAGTCATCTTACGATGTACTGTCGTAAGATGGCTGCACATGCTGAAAACAAGAAACTCCTGATCCACTGTTTCTAGGAGAGCCTGACTGACTCAACCCTCAATTGGTACATGCAGCTGGAGAAGGGGCAAGTCCAAAATTGGAAGCAGCTGGTGGATGCCTTCCTTCATCGTTACCGATATAACATCGATCTGACCCCAGATAGGTCAGATCTTAGGACTTTAAGCAAGAAGAACGACGAGTCCTTCAAGGCATACGCCTAGAGGTGGAGGGAGATGGCTGCCCAGATAAAGCCCCCACTGATGGACAAGGAGATAGTGACTATGTTCATAGATTCATTGACAGGAGCTTACTATGACAAGGCAATAACCAGTACATCTAACCTTTTTTTGGACATAGTCACCGTGGGGGAGAGGGTGGAACAAGGGCTAAGAATTGGGAAGATAGCGCAATCTTTCCCTTCCAGTGTCTCATTCAGAAAGCCCTCCAGCAAGAAGAAGGAGGAGGGTGTGCACGCAATCAACCTCACTACTCTTTCTTCTGCTCCGCAGACGATTCGGCAGCCGTGTAAAAAGGAAAGAAAATTGACTCCTATTTCAACCTCTTATGGGAAGCTGCTGCCCCAGCTGCTAGAAGCCAAGCTCCTAGCCCGTGCCCCTCCCAAGAAGATAGAGCCTCCTTATCCCGAGTGGTACAAACCAAACTAGAAATGCGACTACCACTCGGATTCACCCTGGAATTCAACAGAGAACTGCTTGAACCTGAAGTATAGGGTCCAAGAGCTAATCGATGCCAGGTGAATAACCTTCGATGCCTCCACCTCCGATGTAGATGCCAAGCCTCTAACAAAACCAGAGTAGAAGAGGGTCGGATTAGGAGGATCAGCCGTTAGGGCTCCTTTTCTTTTTTTAAGCTTTTTCTTGTATTTCCCGCGATCTCCGCCTGTGGCCGTGGGAACACTGACTAAAAGGGCATGTAAATACACTTTCCTTTTTTAATACATGAGGCATTTTTAATATTCATTCTTATTCTTTTCCCTCTTCTATTTATTATTCTTCCAAAAATAATTGAATAATAAAATCTATGACTAAAACAGAACCTAAAAAATAATCATGTCTGTGATTGATGAATCTCTGTGGGACCTAGAAGCCGAAGGCGAATGGGTCGAGACTGACAGTGAGCAAGGGACCATTTCCCCGGACATGCAGAGAATGCTAGAGAAAGAAACTCGGATCATACAACCACATCAAGAGGAAACGAAAACCGTCAATTTGGGAAAATGAGATGATAAGAAAGAGATAAATATCAGTACCCAGATTGACAGTGGCATAAGGGAGGAATTGATACAACTTTTGAAAGAGTATGTGGATGTGTTTGCTTGGTCCTATCATGACATGCCCGAGCTCGATACAAGCATAGTGGAACATCGTTTGCCTTTAAAAGAAGGATTTTGGCCTGTGAAACAAAATCTCAGGAGAATCAAACTGGATTGGTCCTTGATGATTAAGGAGGAAGTACAAAGACAACTAGATGCCAACTTCCTGATAATGTCCAAATACCCCGAATGGCTAGCAAACATAGTGCCCGTCATCAAGAAAAGCGGTAAAGTCAGAGTATGTGTGGACTATAGGGACCTAAATCGAGCAAGTCCAAAGGATGACTTCCCCCTACCACACATTGACAGTGGATCACACCATCATATCACTATGTATACTTTGGAAGTCGAAAGTGGACCAATACGATATGCTACCACTATCAGAGTATTCGATCGACTTCCAAAGTATCATCTTAAACTGAACCAAACAAAATGTACTTTCGGAATATGGTCAGGCAAATTCCTAGGGTTCATCGTCAGCCAAAAGGGAATCGAGGTAGACCCTGACAAAACAAAGGCAATTCTGGAAATGCCCCCACCAAGAACAGAAAAGGAGGTCAGAGGATTTTTGGGCCAAATCAACTGTATTGCTAGGTTCATCGCACAGCTAACGGACAAATGTATGCCCATCTTTAAGCTGTTGCGCAAAAATCAGCCAATGGATTGGAATGAAGAATGCCAACAAGCGTTCGATAAGATCAAGATTTGCTTAACCAATCCACCGGTATTGGTGCCACCCGTTGAAGGAAAACATCTGATCTTATATCTGTCAATACTTGAAGAGTTCATGGGATGTGTGCTCGGTCAACAAGATGAAACAGGGAAGAAGGAGCGAGCCATATATTATCTCAGCAAAAAGTTCCTAGACTATGAGACCCGCTATACACCATTCGAAAAAAACATGTTGTGCATTGGTGTGAGCAACTCAACATCTCCGACAATACATGGCTCGACACACAACATGGTTGATCTCCAAAATGGACCCAATCAAGTACCTCTTCGAAAAGCCCATCTTGACTGGAAGAATAGCTAGGTTGAAAGTGCTCCTCTCAGAATTCGATATGATTCATGTCACCCAAAAAGCTATTAAAGGTAGTCCCCTAGCAGACTATCTAGCACATGGATCAACGAACGAGTACCAATCCATGCAAGACGACTTTCCCGATGAACATATCATGCACATTGCATACGAAGAGACCAAAGAAGATGCATGGACTATGCTTTTCGATGGAGCCTTGAACATGCTTGGACACGGGATCAGAGCCATCTTAATATCCCCATAAAAGAAATATATCCCGATGATGGCCAGGTTAAATTTTAACTGTACAAATAATATGGTCGAATACAAAGCCTGTGCATTGGGAATCCAAGCAGCTCTAGATCATGGGGTGCCCAAACTCAGAGTTTTCGGTGATTCATCCCTTGTCATCTATCAACTCAAAGGTGAATGGGAAACCCGAAATTCCAAATTAATCCGATATCTAGAGCATATCCACAATTTGATTTCGAGGCTCGAAAGCATCACTTTCAAGTATATTCCTCGGCACAATCAATTTGCAGACGCCCTCGCTACTTTATCATCCATGTTCTCTTTAGACCAAGAGCATGAGATGCCGAATATTCAAATCAAACTGTATGACAAACAAGCTTTTTGCATGATAGTAAATAGCGAGCAAGACAGAAACCCTCGGTATCATGACATTAAGAGATACCTCACGAAGGGTGAATATCCTGAAGGAATCAGTGATAATGACAAAAGGACCATCCTGAAAAGGGCCACAGGGTTTGCACTGATTGGAGAAACCCTCTATAAAAAGAATTTCGACTCCACCCTGTTAAGGTGTGTGGATCATGAGGAGGCTCAAACCCTGATAAAGGAGATTCATAAGGGAGCTTTTGGGACCCGCGCACCCGGGCATGTCATGGTAAAGAAGATCCTAAGGGCAGGGTATTTCTGGTCAACGATGGAAGGCGACTGTCACCAATATGCTAAAGAATGTCACAAGTGCCAAGTCTATGCCGATAATGTTCATGTTCCGCCTGCACCTCTCAACACCCTGGCTACACCATGGTCATTCTCCATGTGGGGCATGGACGTTATCGGACCCATCAAACCCAAAACACCTAATGGTCACCGCTTTATCTTGGTGACCATTGACTATTTTACCAAATGGGTAGAGGCGGCATCATACGCACACGTGACTAGAAAAGTGGTGACCACCTTCATCAAGAGGAATATTCTATGTCGGTATGGCATCCCTCATCGGCTCATCACTGATAATGGGACTAATCTAAATAATAAGATGATGGAGGAGTTATGCCAAGATTTCAAGATTCAACATCACAATTCCTCTCCATACCGACCCAAAATAAACAGTGCAATAGAGGCAGCCAACAAAAACATAAAAAAGATCATCCAAAAGATGGTGGTAACATACAAAGATTGGTATGAAACGCTACCCTTCGCCTTACACGGATATCGGACTTCCATACGGACCTCCACCAGAGCCACTCCTTTCTCCCTAGTATACGACATGGAGGTTGTATTGCCAATAGAAGTTGAAATACCCTCCCTAAGAGTCATTATGGAAGCAAAGCTAACAGAAGCAGAATGAGTCCAGAATCGGTACGACCAGCTTAACCTGATCGAAGAAAAATGGCTGGACGCCATATGTCGTGGGTGGGCCTATCAAAAGAAGATTAAGAAGGCCTACGATAAGAAAATCAATCCCCGCATTTTCCAAGAAGGGGATTTAGTAATAAAGAAACTGCTTCCCGTCCAAAAGGACAAAATCGAAAAATGGGCAAGAAACTACGAAGGACCCTTTGTGGTCAAGTGAGTTTTCTCAGGAGGAGCCCTTATCCTCACTAATATGGACGAAGAAGAGCTTCGGCACCTAGTCAACTCAGATGCGGTGAAAAGTACTACGCTTGAAGTCATTGCTCATGACCCGTCAGGACGAAAACTCGCAAAGAGCGTCCTGGGCAAAAGGTAGGGTCTATATTCCTCGCTAGGACATGTCCTAGGAAAAAAATTAGAGGTTAAAAAAAAACAACAAAAACAAACACAAAAAAAACAAAAAAACAAAGAGAAATGATTACCTTAGCCGAAAACTGCAAGACGACTAAGGTAATGTCCTTCCAGAAGCAAGCAGGCTTTGCATAAGTCTTCACTCCCGGCTCGAGCATCTCAACAGAAGCGACTGGGAGAAATAGAGAGACAAATGTTAGGGACATGATTGTTACAGAGTGTAGACAACCTTGGCTAGCCATGCTTGTAAATCCCTTTGTAAATCTTTATGTAAAAAATGAACCATTTGTTTATATCAATAAAATTGTCTTTTTCTTCTTTTCTCTTTACTAAATTACGAAAATGCCTCTGTATTAATATGAGCATGCATAAAGAACCAATACAAGAAAGCATAATAAAAGAAAAGAGAGAATAAAGGTAAAAAGAATGATGTCTGCTAGGAGATTCTTAGGCAAAAATGAGGGCAACCTGCTAAATCAAAAACCCGCAAAGGTCGGTTTAGGCAAAAGTTAAGGCACTCATAAAAAAAGAAAAAACCTGCTAAGATATCTTAGGCAAAAATTAAGGCAGCCCGCTAGATCGAAAACCCCAAAAGGGCGGTCTAGGCAAAAGATAAGGCTTAATAAAAATGAATAAAAAGAAGAGCCCATCAAAGTAATCACGAAAGATCAGCAGAAGAATGCCAGTCACTTTATAGGTGCATCAAATAAAAGTAGATTGCATTTAAGGAATCCACACAAATAGTCGCACAAAACGACTTTGTCAAAATCGAAAAACAAAAATAAAGAATCATTTCAGATAAAAAACGAAAAGCATTCATGCATATAAGGAGACTAGCTCCATGTTTGCGTTGGAAAAACAAGAAGCACTCAAAAGCAAGCAAAGCTCCCCTCAAGAAAACAATGCTGACCGAAAGCCTTCACTTTCGATGAAGCATCTGCCTACTCAGAGGCATTAACAGAACTTCAATGAACGGTCGCCTACTAAGAGGTGTTGCCCAAAATCACCACAAATCCCCGACAACCAGCAAAGTCGGATGACCACTACAAAAGATAAAAAACAAAGAATCCCCAACAATCAACAAGCTGGATGGCCATCAGGAAAAGCGAAAAATCAACGAATCCCAGACACACCGGAAGACTTCACCAGAAAAATAAAAACATGCACCAAGCAAAAATTACTCCTCATGGAGCCGGCACATGAGCTAGAGCAGTAAGCTGCCACCACCATTTCGGGACAAGGAAGGTTCCGAAGACAAAGACCTGCACACAGGCAAAATCACCTGCGCATTAGCCATAGCAGTAAGTCGCAACGATTCCTACAAAGTGGACACCACCAGCCAGATGAGGGGTTTATACTCATCCAGTCCTACAATGGTGGACTGCACCAACCAGATGGGGCTTCATACTCATCAACCGAGGGGTCGGCTACCGCAAGAAGGAGCATCCTGAGGTTCTACCACTTGTCAGCCGAGGGGTCGGCTACTGTAAGAAGGAGCATCCCAAAGCTACAAGCAACAAGATGGGGGTTTATACTCATCAATCGAGGGGTCGACTACCGTAAGAAGGAGCATCATGAGGTTCCACCACTTGTCAGCTGAGGGGTTGGCTACCGTAAGAAGGAGCATCCCAAAGCTACAAGCAGCCGGATGAGGGTTTATACTCATCAACAGAGGGGTTAGCTACCCCAAGAAGGAGCATCCTGAGGTTCTACGACATGTCAACCAAAGGGGTCGGCTACTGCAAGAAGGAGCATCCCGGAGGCACACACATATTGTTCATCGAGAGGGTCGACTACCATAAGAGGGAGCATCCGACGGAAAGTCGGGCAAGAGGGTTAACTCTTTCACCCTCCAACCGATCTTTTTGGCATAATGGGCCAACAGTTGGCTAGTCAAGTGAAGGGGGGGGCAACTGTAGACCCCAAATCTTGCTCGACCTCAAAATAAAGAGTAGAAGACTTCCGATTCGAAGATGGGCAAAGCGTAAAAAGTCCATAGGATAGACCAATAGGCCTCATATTAGAGTAGTAAGGTTTTTTGTACGGGAAAAATAAGAAATTTGCCAAGGGTGAGACCGCCATCTCATTTGGCGAGACGGCGGTCCCGACCTTGTCAGGCGAGACGACAGTCCCGACCTCATAGGCGCAAATTTCTATAAAAGGGGGGGGGGCGACCTCATCCTTTACACACCACATAACAACTTTCCCTTTTGTAACTTTCTCAAATTCTTCTCCTAGGATCCCTCTGAAGCATTTTCGGAGTTTCTTAGTGTTCTTAGTGAGTATCTTGTAGTGTTGCGAGAAAGAGCGATCAACACTGTAGAGAGTGGAGGTTGCCAAAAAGTACCTTTTTACAAGAATATTAATACAAAGCTTGCTTCAAAGGTTCCTATACTTTCTATCTTCTTTTACCGCTCTCTTATTACATCTATCTGTGCATTAGCTGTTAGGGCCATGTAGCCAACATTTTAAATTCCGCAAATGAATAAATAAGGGTAAAAGCGTAATTTTAGAGTTTTTATTTATAAAATAAATGGTCCATCATAGGGAACCTGAAAGGGGCGTCGTAGGGAAGCTAATACCTTCCCTACACGTAACTAACTCCCTTACCCAACTCTGGTTATAATGGCCAAAGTTGATTTTTCTAAACCAACACCTTCTTTTTCTTCCTTTTCCAATGTTTCTGGATAAAACATTGGTGGCGACTCCAGAACCCTTTTCGAAAACCTCGCCTTTAGGTCCAGCCTGGTTATCGAACAACCTAAAGGCGTTGTAACATCACTTTAAAAATGCGTGTCGAAGCAAAACCATTGCGTCGCTCCGACCGCCTCTTTTGATGGAGGCAACATAGATGAAATAATAAGGGTAAAAGTGTAATTTCTTTAGTCTTTCTTTTATAAGTTAGTCCATCATAGGGAACCCAAAAGGGGCGTTGTAGGGTGCTAACACCTTCCCCAGACGTAACTAATTCCCTTACCCGAGTTTGGTTGTAATGGCCAAAGTTGGTTTTTTTCTAAAAAACCACTGTCTTTTTACCTTTTTCAGTGTTTAAGGTTAAAACACTGGTGGCGACTCCATAGAACCTTTTACAAAATCCTCACCTTTAGGTCCAGCCCGGTTATTGGATAACCTAAAGGCGTTGACCACTTCTTTAGAAAATGCGAGTCATACCAAAAACCATCGCATCGCTCCGACTGCCTCTTTTGACGGCGGCGACACTCTCCAAGCATTCTATGCATGTGATAGGTTTAGACTCCTCCGTGTTTGGAGCTTTTAATAGTTGGGCCTTTAGCAAATTGGTCACTTTGTGTTGTAATGCCTCTTGTGCTTTTCTGAGCCTGCCTCTTGACATAGGTCCACCTAAGTCTTGGATTGGATCTTGGTCTTGATCCTTCTTGTCATGGGCTTAAGCTTTTATGTCCACATCATTCCCTCCTTCTTGGGCAGCATTTGTCCTCAAATCTATGAATTCATCTCCTACATCAAAAGGAGTCAAGTCAGCAACATTAAAATAAGAACTTACATTATACTCTCCTGGTAGATCAATCTTGTAAGCATTATCATTGATCTTCTCTAAGACTTAGAATGACCCATCTCCTCTAGGTTGAAGTTTAGACTTTCTTTGTTCAGGAAACCTTTCCTTTCTCATGTGTACCCAAACCCAATCACCAGGTTTGAACAACACCTTTTTCCTACCCTTGTTAGCTTGCTTTGCGTAGTTCTCATTCTTCTTTTCAATTTGATCTTTTACTTGTTCGTACAACTTCTTCACATATTCTGCTTTAGCCTGTGCTTCCTTATGCTTAAACATAGAAATGTTAGGCATAGGCAACAAATCAAGAGGAGTCAAAGGATTAAATCCATACACAATCTCAAATGGTGAACAATTAGTGGTGCTATGGATAACCCTATTATAAGCAAACTCAACATGCGGTAAACATGCTTCCCAAGTCTTATGATTTTTCTTTAAAATAGTCCTAAGCAATGTGCCTAAATTCCTGTTGACTACCTCAGTTTGACCATTAGTTTGTGGGTGACAAGTAGTAGAAAAGAATAATTTAGTACCAATCTTAACCCACAAGGTCCTCCAAAAGTGACTAAGGAATTTTGAATCCCTATCACTCACAATGCTCCTCGGTAGCCCATGTAGCCTTACTATTTCCTTGAAAAACAAATCAGCCACATGACAAGCATCATCTACCTTCTTATAAGGTATGAAGTGTTCCATCTTAGAAAAACTATCAAGAACAACAATCATAGAATCCTTTCCATTCTTTGTTTTAGGCATCCCCAAAATAAAGTCCATAGAAATATCAGTCCAAGGATATTCAGGAACAGGTAAAGGAGTATACAACCCATGAGGCTTAACCTTAGATTTAGCCTTTTTACACACAATGCAGTGATCACAAAACTTATTCATATCATGTTTCATATGAGGCCAAAAGAAATGCTCTTGCAAAATTTCTAAAGTCTTTTGGACCCCAAAATGACCCATCAAACCCCCCTCATGTGATTCACTCACAAGCAACTCTCTAATGGAAAACTTAGGCACACACAATTTATTTGCTTTAAACAAGAATCCATTATGCCTAAAGTAACCATTTTTAGAAAGCCTTTCACATGCAGCAAAAGTTTCAGCAAAATCCACATCATTCACATACATGTCTTTCAAAGATTCAAGACCAAACAATTTAGTTTCAAGCATAGAAAGTAATGCATGTTTCCTAGAAAGTGCATTAGCTACTACGTTCCCTTTTCCCTTTTTATGCTTGATGACATATGAAAATTGCTCCAAGAACTCAACCCATTTGACATGCCTCTTGTTTAACTTACCTTGTCCCATTAAGTACTTCAGAGATTCATGATCACTATGAATTACAAACTCTTTTGGTAAAAGGTAATGCTGCCAAGTTTTTAAAGCACGCGCTAAGGCATACAATTCCTTATCATAGGTGGGATAATTTAGGGCATCCCCATTCAACTTCTCACTAAAATAAGAAATTGGATGACCTTCTTGTAGTAAAACAACCCCAATACCCACATTAGATGCATCACATTCAACTTCAAAAGATTTTGCAAAATTTGTAATGCAAGAATGGGGGCATTAGATAGTTTGTGCTTAAGTTTAGAAAATTCCTTTTCTTGTTTTTCACTGTCGCCGCCGTCAAAAGAGGCGGTCGGAGTGACGTGATGGTTTTTTGATTTGACTCGCGTTTTAAAAAGTGTAGTCATCACCCTTAGGATGTTCGATAACCGAACTATTCTAAGGGTGAGGTTTTTATAAATGGGTCCTAGAGTTGCCACCAATATTTTAACCAAAATTATTGGAAAAGGAAAAAAGAAGGTGGTGATTTTTAAGAAAAACCAACTTTGGTCATTACAATCAGAGTTAGGTAATGGAGTTAGTTACGTGCGAGGAAGGTATTAGCTTCCCCACGATGCTGCTTTCGGGTTCCCTATGATGAACTGTTTATTATTAAAATAAGAACATTAAAATTATGCTTTTACCCTTATTTATTCATTGCGAAATTTAAATAATTGACCACATGACCCTAATATCTAATGCACAGAGAAGGTAATAAAAGTGATAAAAGAAAGAGAGTAAGGGATGTAAAAACCTCCGAAGCAAGCTTTTATGTATATTCTTGTAAAGAGCACTTTTTGGCAAACCCCACACTCTATACAGGTTTTCCTCTCTTGAATCGAAAACTACCTGAAACTGCTTAAATGAGCTAGAATTGGACTTCTGGAGCAAGAATAGCAAGTATACAGAGTATTAGAGTAAGAACTATACAATTTCTGGTTTTTTTCTCTGTGTTTTTCCCTGAAACGGATGTCCTATTTATAGAAATTCGTGCCTATCAGACTAGGAGAACCGTCTCACCTAACAAAGGTTGAGACCGCCTGTCGCCGTCGTCCGTTCCGACGTCCTGGGACGTCTCGAACGTTAATGCGAGCGGTCGCGAAAAGATGGTTGAGACTCGCGTTTTTTGTTAAAATTGTGTTCATTGCTTCCGAGGAGCTCAACACTGAACTGTCCTCTAATAAAAGTAAGGTTTTCGAAAAGGGGTTCTTTTGGAGTCGCCACCAATGTTTTGACCGGAAACATTGGAAAAGGAAAAAAGGCGTTGATTTTAATAAAAACCAACTTGGCCATTATAACCAGAGTTGGGTAAGGGAGTTAGTTACGTGTGGGGAAGGTGTTAGCACCCCACAACGCCCCTTTCGGGTTCCCTATGATGGATTAATTCATTAAGTGAAGATTATGAGAAATTACTCAGTTACCCTTATTTTATTGATACAGTATTAAATATGGCTATCTACATGATTTATCTATATTGCATACAGAAAGCAATAAATAAAGCAATAAAGAAGAAGAGACTTGAGAAAAAACCTCCGTAGCAAGCTTTATATTATGATTTCGTTACAAGGAGGACGCATTTCGGCAGTCCTTCGCTCTACAATTGCTCTCCTCTCGTCTACCCTAATCGACTCGACTAAAACTTTACTGAAGAATCGAATGCCGGAATACAAATTCCTTAACTAATTGTTACCTAAAAAAAGGCAATCAGAGAGATCATTCGAGAGAGGGAAAGAAGAAGACAAGTCTCAGAGTTGTCTGGGGTCTGGAATGAGACAAATGAGGCTCCTATTTATAGCATTTTTCGCCTTGGAACTTTGGGATGGCTGTCTGGGTTGGGACGGCCGTCCCAAACGTGCTTTCTACGTTGTGCCAATCTGGGACGGCCAGTCTAGGTTGGGATGGCCGTCCCAAATGCAAATTTGTTCACGTTGGGACCCCCTGGTGTTTGGGACGGCCGTCCCACATTTGGGACGCGCGTCCCACTTGCTTAATTTCAGTTGGGACGGCCGTCCCAACTCTGGGACGGTGGTCTCGACCTGTTTTGGCCTACTCTTGCGTTTTGGGACCCCCGGGAAGCTTTCCTTGCCATTTTCGGACGTGGATTGGTGCCGATATATGTCCGTTGAAGCTTTATCTTTGTGTAGGAAGTCTTCTTGGCCTTCATTTGAAATGTCGGGCGAGCTTTATCTCTGTATAGGAAGTCTCCTTTGTCCTTTATCGTGCAGACGAGCGATCTCTGTGTTTGTTGCGGGAGGTTTCCTCGGTTTTGGGAAGTCAGATGAACTCCATCTTTGGGCGAAGTTCCTCTAGCTTTTATTTTGAGAGGCCGGGCAAAATTAGGGGTCTACAGCTGCCCCCCCTTCACCTGCCTAACTAATTCGTTGGTTTTAATATGCCGACAAAATTAGTTGGTAGGGGAAGGAGTTAACCCTTTTGCTCGGCTATCCTTCGGATGCTGCTTCTTGCTGATCCTCCAGATGATAAATATTTTGATAGGTACTAACCCTTATCTGGTTTGAGCCTTCTTTTTCTAAGGCTTTGGTGAGTACTTACCCTCACTGGGTATAAGTCTGTATTTTTACTAGACTTTTGTGGGTACCTACCCCCACTAGGTATGAACCTTGTTCTGCAATGGTTTTAGTGAGTACCTACCCTCACCTGGTATGAGTTTACGTTTTGCTTAAACTCTTATGGGTACTTACTTCCGAGGTGCTCAACACCGAACTATCCTCTAATGGAAGCAAGGTCTTTGCACCCGTTTTTTTTTTTTTTTTTTTTTTTTTGCAATGCTCCCGGTGAGTATTTTTACTCCACCTGATGCCTTTTTGCTAGGTTTTTTGATAAGCCTTGTTCTGCAAGGCTTGGGTGAGTACGCACCCCACCCGGTGTGAATGATAAGCCTCATTCTGCAAGGCTTAGGTGAGTATGCACCCCCACCCGGTGTGAATGATAAGCCTCATTCTGCAAGGCTTAGGTGAGTACGCACCCCCACCCGGTGTGAATGATAAGCCTCATTCTGCAAGGCTTAGGTGAGTACGCACCCCCACCCGGTGTGAATGATAAGCCTCGTTCTGCAAGGCTTAGGTGAGTACGCACCCCCACCCGGTGTGAATGATAAGCCTCGTCCTCTAGCTTTTATTTTGAGAGGCCGAGCAAAATTAGGGGTCTACAGTCCCAGCAAGCAATTTGTGGCAAATGCGAAGAGGGGGATTGAAGGCTGCACCCTTCAGATTAGATGGGAGATTGATAGCTCCAGTAATCTCCTTCCACATACTGGTGGTGGTGAGAACGGTAGGTTTCTCCAGATATGCGGACCGATATTCCGGTGCTCTTGTATCGGCTTGTTGGCAGAATCCCATGATGACGTTGAAGTCATCCAGGGCAGTGGTCCGGTAGGCTCCATCCATCCAGAGAGGAGACAGCTTGTGTTGGTGGCACTCCAGAATTGCGAGATGGCATTTCCATCATGTTGACAGAGGCGAGAAACTCCATTGTAGCGGTGCGATGGATCCGAGTGGGCGGCTCGCGGAGTAGGAAGTCCCATCCTATGTTGTGGATGAACTTCCTAACGTCTTGCTCCCAGCTCGAATGTAGCAAGGATCTCAAAATCTAACTGCAGAGCATAGGGTACCAGTGCAAATTGTTGGATATTTGCCAATCGTTGTTGATGCGCTTCTGCCATCATCATGCTAGTGACAGGAGTTCTCCTAGCAGCAGTCCTGGTGCATTTTCTTCTGGACGAAGCTTCTCCGTGTTCCATTGTGAGCTCTATTCTCTTAGAAATGCTAAAAATGTATGGAGGAGGAGGAAAAGCAAGATAGGAAGCTTGGAATGAGGTGCCAAAGCTCAATTCCCGCACCTCTCATATATAGCCGCGCAGGGGAGTTTGGGACGACCGTCTCAAATGCAAAATTGGTCATGGCTCAGCCCCCACCTGAGACGCACGTCTCAAACAATAAATGGCACTTGGGACGGCCGTCTGGACATTGGGACGGTCGTCCCAAGCTTCTTATGCTGGTTTTTCAAGTTTTTGATGAGAAAGAAGATGGGACTCCATTCATTGATGTTTTAATGCATGTAATGTTTTATGAAATGCATCCTATGATCTATTTCAGTTAATATTTCGAAAGTTTTAACTGATGTGCTTTGACTTCGGGTGCGTTCTTGGTGTTGTACCTTAACGTCATCTTGTTTCTTGGATAACAAGCTTAGCTGTATTGATTTGCCGTCTTGGAATTTTCTTTGCTATGGCCGAAGAGCAATCTTCTATTTGTAGGGCAACTGCCATATCAATGCCTTTCTTCCTTTCCTTAGGGATTTCAACCTTCCTATTGATCACTATGTTACCACATTCCCCTTTATTACTTGAATGCTTTATAGTGAAATGGTCAAGAGAAGAGAAAGAAAAAGATTTGTATCAAAGGCTTGTGTTTTAGAGGGATATTTTTGTATGAAAGGTCTTTTGTAAGAATGACTAGCCCAGGTTGGTCGGTGTTTAGGCTAGTTTAGACAAAACGTTTTGCTCTTATAACGAGGCGTCATTGCTTATTGTTATATAGCGCCTTTTTGCGATTTGAAGCACTTGGTGGATTTGATGAAGACATAGATATAGCTTAGGTTGTGGGTGTGTAGATGATTAGGTTTTTAGTTTAAGCACTTAATCTCTTGATAGTCCATTATATTTTGTGATAAGCACCTTAAAACATTGCATCTCATTGAAAATCATTTTCTGCATGAAAAACTCACATTCAAGTATTAAAAGAACAAACTAAGTTTTTTTAATCTGTTGAAAAAGATTTTCAATCTGTTAAAATCACTTAACAGAATAAGTGGTCATACATAATCGTATTTTCAATTGATTGATTCGCAGAATCAACAAGTTAAAATAACTGTCGCCGCCTCCCCGAAAACGGGGGCGCGGTCGGAGCGACGCGATGGTTTTTCGACTCTTCTTTGATTTTCGCGTTTTTTATTGGTGGTTACAACGTCCTTAGGTTGTCCGATAACCGGGCTAACCTAGAGACGAGGTTTTCAAAAGTATCCCTGAGTTGTCCGATAACCGGGCTAACCCAGGGATTTATTTAGTTTGGGTTCTATGGAGTCGCCACCGACGTTTTTACCAGAAACATCGGAAAAGGGGTTTTAAAAGGCGTTGGTTTTCGAAAACCAACTTTGGTCATTAGAACCAGAGTTGGGTAAGGGAGTTGGTTACGTGCAAAGGGAGTATTAGTCCCTTTACGACGCCCCTTTCGGGTTCCCTATGACAGGCTGGCTTATTTTATTGATAAACTAGAAAAATACACTTTCGCCCTTTTTATTCTGCGGAATTTAAAAGTATGACTACATGGCCCTAATATCTATTGCATAATTTAAGATAAAAGCAGTAAAGGTGAAGGGAGAGAATTTGAACCTTCGAAGCACGCTTTTTATATTAATTCTCTAAAAAATAGGGTGCTTTATGGCAACCCTTCACTCTACAAGACGTCGGAAAACTTCTCGAACGCCGAAAATCACTCTCGAAAGCACTCAGAAGCTCCGGAAATGCGTCGAAGGGATTCTAGAGAGAAGTTTTTAGAGAGAAGGGAGAGCTATGCAGCTGTGGTGTGTGAAAATGAGGGGGGGAAAGCCCCTATTTATAGGTTTTCGCGTTGTCAGGTGGCGAGACCGCCGGTCTCGTCTGACAGGGTCGAGACCGCCGTCTCGTCCAACGAGACCGCCGTCTCGACCTGTCAAAATGGCGAGACCGCCGTCTGGGTGAACGAGACCGCCGTCTCGTTCTTCGCAGGTGGCGTGACCACTGTCTCGTTAAGCGAGACGGCGGTCTCGCCCCTTGCGTGAGGCGAGACGGCGGTCTGGTTGGTCCAGAAGGCGGTCTCGTCCCTTCAAAGCGAGAAAACTTATTTTTTGGTACAGAAACTCCCTCCTATCCTAGTATGGGGCCTAATAGTCTCTCCTAATGGCTTGTTAGGCTTATCCATCTTCAAATAGGGGGTCTTCTGGTCTTTATTTGGAGGCCGGGCAAGATTTGGGGTCTACAATGCCTCCCTTTACCCGTCCAGTCGATCGGCGCGCTCACGTGTCGGGATGATTGACTGGGGGTAAAGGAGTTGACCCTCTTGCTCGGCTGCTCTTCGGACGTCCCGTCTTGCGGCG